>JARFYH010000027.1:360000-585000 GCA_029582165.1 Portulaca oleracea
GTTCTTCCAAGAACCTATCAAGAACCCATCAAGAACTCATCAAGAATTCATAAAGAACCTTAAGCTCCACAAAGAACCCTAAGACCAAACACAAACCTAGCCAAATCCGTCCCTTACCCTACGAGAGTTCTAATTTGACATCAAGATTGAATCAAATGGACGAGTCTCAATCTAGTTCACCTACGGATGTTGAAGCTATGAGATTGCGAATTGATATGTTGCAAAAACAATTAAAGACCTATATGGATTTGAATCGTGCTTTACAAAAGGAGTCTAATGAAGATGCTTCATATGGCACGCCTAGTTCATTCTCAAGAAGGGGTGAACGTTTTGATTTTAGAGTTGAAATACCCGAATTTGATGGTAGTTTAGTTCCGGAGGTATTTCTTGATTGGATTCAAACGGTTGAAAGAGTGTTTGATTTGAAAGAAGTTAATGATGAACTAAAAGTGAAGTATGTAGCATTGAAGTTGAGAAAGCATACTTCTATTTGGTGGATTAACTTGCAAAAGAAGCGACAAGCAAAGGGAAAGGACAAAATTCGTTCATGGGAAAAGATGAAGTCCAAATTGGAAGGCAAGTTTCTACCCCAAAGCTACGTCCAAGACAATTATGTCAAGCTCCAAAAGCTAGTTCAAGGATCCAAATCGGTGGAAGAGTGTACCAAGGAGTTTGAACATCTCCTTTGGCGTTGTGATTTGAAGGAGAATGAGCCACAAGTTTTGGTACGTTTTCTAATTGGTTTGAATGATTGGATACGTAATGTTGTTGAGTTACATTCTTATCAATCATTGGATGAATTAAGTACTTTGGCCTTGAAAGTAGAAAGGCAAAGGAAAGAAAGAGGAAAAGATACCATGAGAACGTACCCTACACAATCCAAACCTTATACCACACGCCCACCTACCCAAACACAATACAAAACTCCACAAAATCAGCCCCCATCCTCCCAAAAACCCTACGGAAAAACCCCACAAAATCAGCCACAAAATCCCCCATCCAAACCCCATGTCCAAGAACCAAGGACATTGCCTCCAAGAAGATGTTTTAGGTGCCAAGGATTGGGCCATATTGCATCCGAATGTCCTAACAAACGTGTAGTTTCTCTTGTCGAGTATCAAAGTGCTTTATATGTTGAACCAAGTTGCCATGAAAGTGAATATGAAGAAGAGCAACTTGAGGAGGAAAATGACATTTGTGTAGAGTAAAATGTGGAAGAAGCGGATGATGGAGAATTACTTGTGTTGAGGAGGGCATTAAGCGTGGCTTCTACACCAAACGAAGTGGAGCAACGTGAAACTATCTTCCATACTAGATGTACGGTTCAAGGGAAGGTTTGTTCACTCATTATAGATGGTGGTAGTTGTACTAATGCGGCTTCCACTAAAATGGTTGAAAAATTGAAGTTAGAAGTGAGTTCTCATCCCTCTCCTTACAATATACAATGGTTGAGTCATGGGAAGGGTATTAAGATTGATAAGCGTGTGCTTGTATCTTTATCCATTGGGAAGAGTTATAAAGATCAAATATGGTGTGATGTAGTACCAATGGATGCTTGTCATATTTTGCTTGGGAGACCTTGGCTTTTTGATAGGTATGTCACACATGATGGGAGAATGAACACTTATTCCTTCACCATCAACAAGAAGAAGGTCACATTGGCCCCTTTGCCACTTTCTTCTATCATTCGGCCACCCCAACAAAAGGAACAAGAGAAGGAGTCCAATATTGTTTCTTTGCTAAAAGCGGATCAACATGAGTTCCATGAGCAAAAGGAGTTGATTTTGGCTAATTTGCAAGAGGAACAAGTCGCCTAACTCGTGAACACCTACGGCTCCAACCCATCCTAAGGAGGTTCAATCATTTGTTCCCTAATGAGATGCCACACGGTTTGCCACCGAGAAGGGAGATAGAGCACAAAATTGATCTCATTCCCGGAGCCATCCTTCCAAACAAAGCGGCGTATAGAATGAATCCTAAAGAAGCTCAAGAGGTACAAAAACAGGTTGATGAGCTACTTTAAAGGGGTTTGATAAGGCCTAGCATGAGTCCATGTGCCGTTCCGGTGTTACTAGTTCCAAAAAAAGATGGTTCGCAACGTTTGTGTATGGATTGTAGGTCCATCAACAAGATAACTATCAAGTATAGGTTCCCTATTCCACGCTTGGAGGATCTACTTGATGAGTTATATGGGAGTATTGTCTTTTCTAAAGTGGATTTGAGAAGTGGATATCAGCAAATCCGTATCCATGAAGGTGATGAGTGGAAAACGGCTTTCAAGACAAAAGAAGGACTATATGAATGGTTAGTCATGCCATTTGGTCTTACTAATGCACCTTCTACATTCATGCGCTTAATGAATCATGTATTGAAGCCTTTGATTGGCAAATGTGTAGTAGTGTACTTTGATGACATTCTTATATATAGTAAGAGTGAGCTTGATCATGTAAAGCATTTAGAGCTAGTCATGTGTATCTTGGAGAAAGAGAAGCTCTACGCAAACATGGAGAAGTGTTCCTTCTTCTCACCCAAGGTCGTCTTCCTTGGATATGTGCTATCAGAAGATGGTATTCAAGTGGATCAAGGAAAGATCAAAGCTATACACGAATGGCCTTCACCAACGTCCATCCATGAGGTACGATCATTTCATGGTTTAGCTTCCTTCTATAGAAGATTTATCAAGAATTTTAGCACTATTATGGCTCCTGTGACCGAGTTGCTGAAAAATAAAGAGTTCGAATGGAGTAGAAGTGCTGAAAGGGCGTTTGAAATAGTCAAAGAGAAGCTTTGTAATGCACCAATACTTGTCTTGCCATGTTTTGACAAAATCTTTGAAGTTGAAGTAGATGCAAGTGGTGTTGGTATTGGAGCGGTTTTGTCTCAAGAAGGAAGGCCAATCGCTTATTTTAGTGAGAAGTTGAATGAGGCAAAGAGAAAGTATAGTACATATGACAAAGAGTTCTATGCCATTATACGAGCTCTTGAGCATTGGAGACATTATCTACTAAGTGGAGAGTTTATTCTTCATAGTGATCACGAAGCGCTCAAATACGTCCAAGGTGATGTAGATTGGGTCTCAAATCTCCATCATGAGCATCAAATGCTAGATATTATCCAAAAGGGGCTTAAAACACTCATGCTTGCTACACGTCCAACTAGTTTCTCAAATGAAGGTTTGATGATTTGCTCTCTATCTCAAGAACCATAAGGCTATCATGGAAGACGTCCTAGAGTGGATTAATCTACATTCAAAGAGCTTTCATATGGTTCAAGAATCTTGAAATTTGGATAAGAATTGAGAGAGTTATCATCAAATGTAATCTAGCATAGTTTACTTGTTTCTTTATGATGTCATACTTGTGTAGGATGATGTAAGCATCAAGAGGCCTAGTTTCTTGATTGTACACGCCTAAGGGGGCTTCCAACTAGTATAAATAGACCCCTTAGGGTGCTTCATTACACACCTCATTGTATTGATTCATTATGCATCAAAAGTGGTATCAGAGCTTAGCTTGTTGATATCTCTCGTTCCTTGAGTTCTTCCAAGAACTCATCAAGAACTTATGAAGAACTCATCAAGAATTCATCAAGAATTCATCAAGAACCTTAAGCTCCACAAAAAACCCTAAGACCAAACACTAACCTAGCCAAATCCGTCCCTTACCCCATCACATTCACACGCCACCCTTGAGTTCTTCCAAGAACTCATCAAGAACCCATCAAGAATTCATCAAAAATTCATAAAGAACCTTAAGCTCCACAAAGAACCCTAAAACCAAACACAAACCTAGCCAAATCCGTCCCTTACCCTACGAGAGTTCTAATTTGACATCAAGATTGAATCAAATGGACGAGTCTCAATCTAGTTCACTTAAGGATGTTGAAGCTATGAGGTTGCGAATTGATATGTTGCAAAAACAATTAAAGACCTATATGGATTTGAATCGTGCTTTACAAAAGGAGTCTAATGAAGATGCTTCATATGACACGCCTAGTCCATTCTCAAGAAGGGGTGAACGTTTTGATTTTAGAGTTGAAATACCCGAATTTGATGGTAGTTTAGATCCGGAGGTATTTCTTGATTGGATTCAAACGGTTGAAAGAGTGTTTGATTTGAAAGAAGTTAATGATGAACTAAAAGTGAAGTATGTAGCATGGAAGTTGAGAAAGCATGCTTCTATTTGGTGGACTAACTTGCAAAAGAAGCGCCAAGCAAAGGGAAAAGACAAAATCCGTTCATGGGAAAAGATGAAGTCCAAAAAGCAAGTTCCTACCCCAAAGCTACGTCCAAGACAATTATGTCAAGCTCCAAAAGCTAGTTCAAGGATCCAAATCGGTGGAAGAGTATACCAAGGAGTTTGAACATCTCCTTTGGCGTTGTGATTTGAAGGAGAATGAGCCACAAGTTTTGGTACGTTTTCTAATTGGTTTGAATGATTGGATACGTAATGTTGTTGAGTTACATTCTTATCAATCATTGGATGAATTAAGTACTTTGGCCTTGAAAGTAGAAAGGCAAAGGAAAGAAAGAGGAAAAGATACCATGAGAACGTACCCTACACAATCCAAACCTTATACCACACGCCCACCTACCCAAACACAATACAAAACTCCACAAAATCAGCCCCCATCCTCCCAAAAACCCTACGGAAAAACCCCACAAAATCAGCCACAAAATCCCCCATCCAAACCCCATGTCCAAGAACCAAGGACATTGCCTCCAAGAAGATGTTTTAGGTGCCAAGGATTGGGCCATATTGCATCCGAATGTCCTAACAAACGTGTAGTCTCTCTTGTTGAGTATCAAAGTGCTTTATATGTTGAACCAAGTTGCCATGAAAGTGAATATGAAGAAGAGCAACTTGAGGAGGAAAATGACATTTGTGTAGAGTAAAATGTGGAAGAAGCGGATGATGGAGAATTACTTGTGTTGAGGAGGGCATTAAGCGTGGCTTCTACACCAAACGAAGTGGAGCAACGTGAAACTATCTTCCATACTAGATGTACGGTTCAAGGGAAGGTTTGTTCACTCATTATAGATGGTGGTAGTTGTACTAATGCGGCTTCCACTAAAATGGTTGAAAAATTGAAGTTAGAAGTGAGTTCTCATCCCTCTCCTTACAATATACAATGGTTGAGTCATGGGAAGGGTATTAAGATTGATAAGCGTGTGCTTGTATCTTTATCCATTGGGAAGAGTTATAAAGATCAAATATGGTGTGATGTAGTACCAATGGATGCTTGTCATATTTTGCTTGGGAGACCTTGGCTTTTTGATAGGTATGTCACACATGATGGGAGAATGAACACTTATTCCTTCACCATCAACAAGAAGAAGGTCACATTGGCCCCTTTGCCACTTTCTTCTATCATTCGGCCACCCCAACAAAAGGAACAAGAGAAGGAGTCCAATATTGTTTCTTTGCTAAAAGCGGATCAACATGAGTTCCATGAGCAAAAGGAGTTGATTTTGGCTAATTTGCAAGAGGAACAAGCTGCCCCAACTCGTGAACACCTACGGCTCCAACCCATCCTAAGGAGGTTCAATCATTTGTTCCCTAATGAGATGCCACACGGTTTGCCACCGAGAAGGGAGATAGAGCACAAAATTGATCTCATTCCCGGAGCCATCCTTCCAAACAAAGCGGCGTATAGAATGAATCCTAAAGAAGCTCAAGAGGTACAAAAACAGGTTGATGAGCTACTTTCAAGGGGTTTGATAAGGCCTAGCATGAGTCCATGTGCCGTTCCGGTGTTACTAGTTCCAAAAAAAGATGGTTCGCAACGTATGTGTATGGATTGTAGGTCCATCAACAAGATAACTATCAAGTATAGGTTCCCTATTCCACGCTTGGAGGATCTACTTGATGAGTTATATGGGAGTATTGTCTTTTCTAAAGTGGATTTGAGAAGTGGATATCAGCAAATCCGTATCCATGAAGGTGATGAGTGGAAAACGGCTTTCAAGACAAAAGAAGGACTATATGAATGGTTAGTCATGCCATTTGGTCTTACTAATGCACCTTCTACATTCATGCGCTTAATGAATCATGTATTGAAGCCTTTGATTGGCAAATGTGTAGTAGTGTACTTTGATGACATTCTTATATATAGTAAGAGTGAGCTTGATCATGTAAAGCATTTAGAGCTAGTCATGTGTATCTTGGAGAAAGAGAAGCTCTACGCAAACATGGAGAAGTGTTCCTTCTTCTCACCCAAGGTCGTCTTCCTTGGATATGTGCTATCAGAAGATGGTATTCAAGTGGATCAAGGAAAGATCAAAGCTATACACGAATGGCCTTCACCAACGTCCATCCATGAGGTACGATCATTTCATGGTTTAGCTTCCTTCTATAGAAGATTTATCAAGAATTTTAGCACTATTATGGCTCCTGTGACCGAGTTGCTGAAAAAAAAAGAGTTCGAATGGAGTAGAAGTGCTGAAAGGGCGTTTGAAATAGTCAAAGAGAAGCTTTGTAATGTACCAATACTTGTCTTGCCATGTTTTGACAAAATCTTTGAAGTTGAAGTAGATGCAAGTGGTGTTGGTATTGGAGCGGTTTTGTCTCAAGAAGGAAGGCCAATCGCTTATTTTAGTGAGAAGTTGAATGAGGCAAAGAGAAAGTATAGTACATATGACAAAGAGTTCTATGCCATTATACGAGCTCTTGAGCATTGGAGACATTATCTACTAAGTGGAGAGTTTATTCTTCATAGTGATCACGAAGCTCTCAAATACGTCCAAGGTGATGTAGATTGGGTCTCAAATCTCCATCATGAGCATCAAATGCTAGATATTATCCAAAAGGGGCTTAAAACACTCATGCTTGCTACACGTCCAACTAGTTTCTCAAATGAAGGTTTGATGATTTGCTCTCTATCTCAAGAACCATAAGGCTATCATGGAAGACGTCCTAGAGTGGATTAATCTACATTCAAAGAGCTTTAATATGGTTCAAGAATCTTGAAATTTGGATAAGAATTGAGAGAGTTATCATCAAATGTAATCTAGCATAGTTTACTTGTTTCTTTATGATGTCATACTTGTGTAGGATGATGTAAGCATCAAGAGGCCTAGTTTCTTGATTGTACACGCCTAAGGGGGCTTCCAACTAGTATAAATAGACCCCTTAGGGTGCTTCATTACACACCTCATTGTATTGATTCATTATGCATCAAAAGTGGTATCAGAGCTTAGCTTGTTGATATCTCTCGTTCCTTGAGTTCTTCCAAGAACTCATCAAGAACTTATGAAGAACTCATCAAGAATTCATCAAGAATTCATCAAGAACCTTAAGCTCCATAAAAAACCCTAAGACCAAACACTAACCTAGCCAAATCCGTCCCTTACCCCATCACATTCACACGCCACCCTTGAGTTCTTCCAAGAACTCATCAAGAACCCATCAAGAATTCATCAAGAATTCATAAAGAACCTTAAGCTCCACAAAGAACCCTAAAACCAAACACAAACCTAGCCAAATTCGTCCCTTACCCTACGAGAGTTCTAATTTGACATCAAGATTGAATCAAATGGACGAGTCTCAATCTAGTTCACCTAAGGATGTTGAAGCTATGAGGTTGCGAATTGATATGTTGCAAAAACAATTAAAGACCTATATGGATTTGAATCGTGCTTTACAAAAGGAGTCTAATGAAGATGCTTCATATGACACGCCTAGTCCATTCTCAAGAAGGGGTGAACGTTTTGATTTTAGAGTTGAAATACCCGAATTTGATGGTAGTTTAGATCCGGAGGTATTTCTTGATTGGATTCAAACGGTTGAAAGAGTGTTTGATTTGAAAGAAGTTAATGATGAACTAAAAGTGAAGTATGTAGCATGGAAGTTGAGAAAGCATGCTTCTATTTGGTGGACTAACTTGCAAAAGAAGCGCCAAGCAAAGGGAAAAGACAAAATCCGTTCATGGGAAAAGATGAAGTCCAAATTGCAAAGCAAGTTCCTACCCCAAAGCTACGTCCAAGACAATTATGTCAAGCTCCAAAAGCTAGTTCAAGGATCCAAATCGGTGGAAGAGTATACCAAGGAGTTTGAACATCTCCTTTGGCGTTGTGATTTGAAGGAGAATGAGCCACAAGTTTTGGTACGTTTTCTAATTGGTTTGAATGATTGGATACGTAATGTTGTTGAGTTACATTCTTATCAATCATTGGATGAATTAAGTACTTTGGCCTTGAAAGTAGAAAGGCAAAGGAAAGAAAGAGGAAAAGATACCATGAGAACTTACCCTACACAATCCAAACCTTATACCACACGCCCACCTACCCAAACACAATACAAAACTCCACAAAATCAGCCCCCATCCTCCCAAAAACCCTACGGAAAAACCCCACAAAATCAGCCACAAAATCCCCCATCCAAACCCCATGTCCAAGAACCAAGGACATTGCCTCCAAGAAGATGTTTTAGGTGCCAAGGATTGGGCCATATTGCATCCGAATGTCCTAACAAACGTGTAGTCTCTCTTGTTGAGTATCAAAGTGCTTTATATGTTGAACCAAGTTGCCATGAAAGTGAATATGAAAAAGAGCAACTTGAGGAGGAGAATGACGTTTGTGAAGAGGAAAATGTGGAAGAAGCGGATGATGGAGAATTACTTGTGTTGAGGAGGGCATTAAGCGTGGCTTCTACACCAAATGAATTGGAGCAACGTGAAACTATCTTCCATACTAGATGTACGGTTCAAGGGAAGGTATGTTCACTCATTATAGATGGTGGTAGTTGTACTAATGCGGCTTCCACTACAATGGTTGAAAAATTGAAGTTAGAAGTGAGTTCTCATCCCTCTCCTTACAATATACAATGGTTGAGTCATGGGAAGGGTATTAAGATTGATAAGCGTGTGCTTGTATCTTTATCCATTGGGAAGAGTTATAAAGATCAAATATGGTGTGATGTAGTATCAATGGATGCTTGTCATATTTTGCTTGGGATACCTTGGCTTTTTGATAGGTATGTCACACATGATGGGAGAATGAACACGTATCCTTTTACCATCAACAAGAAGATCACATTGGCCCCTTTGCCACCTTCTTCTATCATTCGGCCATCCCAACAAAAGGAGCAAGAGAAGGAGTCCAATATTGTTTCTTTGCTAAAAGGGGATCAACATGAGTTCCATGAGCAAAAGGAGTTTATTTTTGCAAAATCTTTGAAGTTGAAGTAGATGCAAGTGGTGTTGGTATTGGAGTGGTTTTGTCTCAAGAAGGAAGGCCAATCGCTTATTTTAGTGAGAAGTTGAATGAGGCAAAGAGAAAGTATAGTACGTATGACAAAGACTTCTATGCCATTATACGAGCTCTTGAGCATTGGAGACATTATCTACTAGGTGGAGAGTTTATTCTTCATAGTGATCATGAAGCTCTCAAATACGTCCAAGGACAACATAAACTCAATCCACGACATGCCAAATGGGTTAAGTTCATGCAATCATTCAAATTTGTGATCAAACACAAGGCCGGGCATTTGAATAAAGGTGTCGATGCTCTTTCAAGAAGGTACTTGCTTACACATATTCTTGATTCAAAAGTTGTTCGATTTGATCATATTAAGGATTTGTATGAGGATGATCAAGATTTCAAAGAAGTATTTGAGCTCTCAAAGAAGCATCCACACGAGATGTTTCATATTGAAGAAGGGTTTCTTTTCAAAGGAAATCAACTTTGTATCCCAAGGAGTAGCTTGCGTGAATTATTGATCATGGAGGTTCATGGAGGAGCCCTAGCTGGTCACTTTGGTATTGAAAAGACTTATTTGATGATGAGAGATCATTATTTTTGGCCAAGCATGATCAAAGATTTTGAGCATATTGTAAAAAGATGTGGGACTTGCAACCTTGCCAAGTCTCATGTTTTACCACAAGGGTTATACACGCCTCTACCTATTCCCTACCATCCATGGGAAGATGTGAGCCTTGACTTCGTTGTGGGTCTACCAAGGACTCAAAGAGGAAAAGATTCTATTATGGTTGTTGTTGATAGATTTTCGAAGATGGCACACTTCATTCCTTGCCATACTACCTATGATGCTACTAAAGTTGCAAATCTCTACTTTGAAGAAGTTGTAAAACTACATGGTATTCCAAGGACTATGGTGAGTGATAGAGATTCAAAATTTCTTAGTCATTTTTGGATTACCTTATGGAAAAAGTTGGGTACAAATGATGTAGATTGGGTCTCAAATCTCCATCATGAGCATCAAATGCTAGACATTATCCAAAAGGAGCTTGAAACACTCATGCTTGCTACACGTCCAACTAGTTTCTCAAATGAAGGTTTGATGATTTGCTCTCTATCTCAAGAACCATAAGGCTATCATGGAAGACGTCCTAGAGTGGATTAATCTACATTCAAAGAGCTTTCATATGGTTCAAGAATCTTGAAATTTGGATAAGAATTGAGAGAGTTATCATCAAATGTAATCTAGTTTAGTTTACTTGTTTCTTTATGATGTCATACTTGTGTAGGATGATGTAAGCCTCAAGAGGCCTAGTTTAATTATTGTACATGCCTAAGGGGGCTTCCAACTAGTATAAATAGACCCCTTAGGGTGCTTCATTACACACCTCATTCTATTGAATCATAATACACAAATTCTCTCTAAAGTTGTCATGCTTTAGTTTCTAGCATTTCTAGCTAGGATTCGAATTCCTTAAGGGGATTTCGATCAAATCTTCTCTTCTATTCCAAGAGGGAGCAATCTTGGATGGTGCAAAGGAGGAGTTGGATATCAAATTGATTGTGGTGCGTCTATATCAATCAAGGAGGTTTCCATTGCCAAATTCTATCTTGTTCTTCATTTCGACGTGTTGATCTTCGTTGGATTGGTACGTGTTGCTTAGTCTTTTGTTTCTCTTAATTGTCATTCTTGTCATATTCAATAGAAATCTCGTCCAAGCCTTTCGTTTCATTCCATTTCCATCCGTTTCATTCATTTCTTGAGAAATCAACAATCACAAGTTCTTACTTGTGAACGATCCGTTTTCATTTCGTGTATAATGGATTAGTTTTGATTCATTATGCATCACTATTGAGGAAATCATCAAAAGACAGATTGGAGCTCTTTCAATAAGCTTTCCAATGGTTTTTGAATAAATGAAAACGGACAAGTATTGAAGGAGTTATAGCAATTTCTTTCTAGAGTTGTATTTTAGAGTTTATGATATCATAAATAGGATATATGATGTAATAGTTGATTCTTGGTTTCTTGAACCCTAGGTTCACGTCCAAGGGGTCCTAAGAGTAGTATAAATAGACCCCCTAGGGTGCCATTGTATTCATTCATTACATCTTATATCAAATACAAAGTAAACACATTGTGTTTTCTCTCTAGCTTGTGTGCTAGAATTGGTTCTCTTGAGGGAGAGTCTTTTGAATCTCTTCTTCTATTCTAAGATTGGCTATCTTAGATGGTGATAGGAAGAGTTGGAGGATTCTAGGAGTGGTGAATCTGTATCTCCTTAGAAGATCCCAAGCCGTTTATCATTCGATCAAACGATTCATTCTTGTTGTAAGTTTCAATCTATTCTTTTGAATCTTTTGATTTCCATTGCATTTTCATTCCATTCTTTTCCATACCAACCAGAATACATCCCCATTCATTCGTTCATCCATCCATCCATTCATTCATCATCCATTATTCATTCATTTACACTCCATTTCCATCTTTATTCATTCATTCTTGTGATCAAGAATCGATCTATCCAACCCCAAGTTTAAAGATCCTTATATTGTTGTTTAATGTGATCATCCTTGATCCCATTATACATCAACAACCCACGTTCACGGTGAAGAAACGCAAGTCCAAGTCTTATTGTGTTCGAGAATTGATCGGAAGAAAGTTTAAGAAGTTCATCAAAGGAATCTATGATGACTTCAAAGCTTTCAAGAAGAAAGTCTTTGTGAAGAAGGCAAGTGAGTGTTGATTTTCCAAAGTTTGAGGGCAAAATTTTTCAACCGGGGGTGTATGATGCATAATTGATGGCCTTATGCATCAAGGAGACATTCCATACTCACCTAGAAGAAAGAAGAGCTCAAGTCTCACATATCTCTCTACCTGGAAGGGATCAACTCATGTGATCGAATACTTTTGCTCCTTAAATTCAAGGACCATGAAGCTACTAAGAAAGACGTCCAAAGGTGGATTAATCTACATTCCAAGAGCTTTCATATGGTTCAAGAATCTTTAGATATGGTTGAGAATCAAAGGAGTTATCAATATTTGTAATATAGTTTAGTTCATTGTTTTCTTTATGATGCAATCATTAGAGCAGATGATGTAAGCCCTAAGTGGCCCATTTCTTGTTTTGTACACGCCATAAGAAGGGCTTGTAACTATAAATACCCCCTTAGGGTGCCTTGTAATTCATTCAATAATTCATATTAGAAATACAATCAAACACTTGGTGTTTTCTCTCTAGCTTTTGTGCTAGTCTTTTCGTTTCTCTTGAGGGAGTTTCGAAGTTATCCCCTTCTTCTATTCAAGGGTGGCATCCTTGATGGTGAAAGGAAGGAATTGAAGAGTTCTTTGAGGTGGTGTGGCTGTATCCTCATCGATCCTTCAAAAGCCAAATCTATCCAACTATCCATTCCCTTCGTTCATTCAACTACATTCATCCAACCTCACGTCATTCATCAAGAATTGTTCATCCATCCAACGATTCTTCATCCGTTCATCAAGAATTCAACAAGAATTCATCAAGCACCCAACAAGAAGCATTCGTTCTTCTTCAACATGTCCAAGCTTCAACAAACGTGCATCCATTCAAACGCTTCATTCGTTCATTATCATTCATCATTCGTTCATTTCTTTCTTTGGTAAACGATTTCACTATCTTTCGTTTATCATTCATCCTTTTTCCATTCATTCTTTTGGACTAAGAGTTGGGATTCTTATCTCGTTCTTAAAGATCCTGAATTCTTGTGTAATGTGATCATCCCTTGGTCTCATTATACATCAAATCATCAGAGCAACGGACAAAGCCCGCGTCGAACTTTTATCTAATAAATGCATCCCTTCTAGAAGTCGGGGTTTGTTGCACATATTAGCTCTAGAATTACTACGGTTATCCGAGTAGCAGGTACCATCAAACAAACTATAACTGATTTAATGAGCCATTCGCAGTTTCACAGTCTGAATTAGTTCATACCTACACATGCATGGCTTAATCTTTGAGACAAGCATATGACTACTGGCAGGATCAACCAGGTAGCACCCCTCGATGACGCTGACGCGCATGAGCCACCCCCAAGCAAACGGAGGGTCAACACGCGAACAACGGTCGTTCATGCTTAGCGTAGAACGCTCGGTGGGCCCTGCGCCGACAAAGCGAATGCATGCCCACACGTGTTCTCATCCCGAGCCGCGACAAGAGGCCACGGCCGAGCCGCAGCGCCGAAGGCAACGTGCGGGCGGACGGCGACCTCGGCCTCTATGTCCACCCCACACCCAATGAGGGCATCAGGCGAACGTGATTCGCATCAAGGTCGAAGACTTCCCTTACCGAGGCAGCCAACACAGGAAACCATCCCTTGCCCAGAGCTTGCGCGCCCTTGGACCATTCTCTGAAGAGGACCTTGCGCTCACGGTTCACTGCCCGAGAAGGGAGCCCGCCGACGCAAACGATCCAAACGTAACTCACGCGCCCCCACATGTTGCCGCCGGGATGCACCCCTTCGTCCGCCTGACTGCATCAAGCAGCCAAACGAAGCAAAGGGGCAACAACCCAACAAGCACCGCTAGACGCGAGAAACCGAAACAAAAGAGAGTCAGACAACCATGCCTTCAGTGTTTTGAGCATCAAAAGATGTGTGTGTAGTCGGGCTTCAGCTCGAACAAGGAACGAGGATTAAGCTCCCAAGCAGTAAAAAACCGATTATCCCACCACCTGCTTGTTTGCCCACCCCCAACGGCTAGCCACACCTAAACGTTGTTCTATACATGCTAGGAACTCAATCTTGGTTAAGCTGAACGGCCATAGGTGGTTGGGTGGATGATGTGATGTGTTTGAGGTTGGGCTTGATAGTGGTCAACACACAAGGATCGAGATCTGATGTATTTTGGCCCATGCCAAATACATCCCTAACGGCCCAAAATAAATTCCAGGGAACAAGGCAAGTTATGGAGAAAAAACATGAGCATAGAGGCCCATAGGCCCATACATATTGTGTGCTCCTTATGGCAAGAGGATGTCCAAACATCCTAGGGTCTACAACAACACGACAATCAAGCCCAAGAAAGGCCCAAGGTCACGTCCATGAAGGCCAATTTCGTCATTTGTGTTCCTTTTGGATGTATTTTATTTTATAGCTTTTATTATTTTGGTGTGTTTTAATTAATAAGGAGTAGATAAAACTAGAACATTCTAAACTGTTCTAGAATGTTCTAGAAGGTTAAAGTAGACGTGTGTTAGGAGTAGTTTAGGCGCCAATTGGTTGTATCCTAGATAAGGTTGGCTTATTTTGTAACTAATCCATATTGGATTAGGAAAGCCTAAACCTATTAGGATAAGGTTGTTGTAACCAACTCCCCTTTGGATAAGGAGTCCTAATCCAAGAGGAAGTTGGAGTAGCTAGGCGTGTACTACTAGGATTTCTTGGCTTGCACGCCAAGTAGGAGTAATCCTAGTCTAATTAGTATGGCTTGCACGCCAAGTAAGGAATCCTAGGGGAGTTAGGACTCTCCTAGTATAAATAGTCTAGTTTGCAATCTTTAGAAATGAATTAGTTGAGAAATATGAATCAAGCTTTAAGCTTACCCCCTTGAGTGTTAGGATTAACTCTCTCCCCTCTTCTATTGTATCTCGGTGTGGTAACCAAGTGGTTTAGGAAGAACTTGATCCTAGGTTGCGGTCTAGATCAAGAAACCCTAGGTTGTCCTTCTTGTGGATTCAAGTAGGAAATCTAGCTCTATCCCATTATCTTTCTATTTCTTAGAAAGATAATATCTATCCTCACCTTATACTCCCTCCAACGTCACTCTCTATCCCCCCTCCATACTCCTTCAAACGTCCACCCACCTCCCTTCTCACAAAATAGCTCAACCAACTCCCTCTCTATCCATAACAAACTCATAACAACTTTCTCTCTCCTCCAACAACCTCTCAATCTCCTTTTTCCCTTCAATCTCACTCCACACTCTCTCTTTCTCCCTCTCTTTCACGTTAACCCTCTCTCTCTCTCCTCTTCCAAGAATCAAACCTCTCTATCTCTTCCCATTCAAGATTCAACCCTTTTGAATCTTGAAATCACAAAAGCCCTCACGGCAAAATTCCCTCCATCTTCTCCCTTACCTCACGTGAACCACCCTACCTTTAGCCTCAATTTCACATGAAGCCTCCCACTCTTAGATCGTTTGCACGTCTCCCCTATGATGTGTAATTGATCAACCACACTCTTGATCCCATTATACATCATAATTTTGGTATCAGAGCTCTAGGTTGTTTTGAGTGCAAATCAAACACATGACCTTTTCCAACCCAATCCCCAAACCTGCTATTCCAATAGCTTAACCTGCTATTCCAATAGCTTTACCTGCTATTCCAATAGATTAACCTTCAAACCTTCAGTACCAACCTGCAATCCTAAACTCCACAAATTTCTAAACACATTACCTCTTCTTACCCAACGTCACTCTGGACGTTCCAAAACCCCTACCATGGCATCTGGAAGCAACAGTCCTGAAAATAAAAATCCTACTGAGCAGTGGAAGCAAGAGAAAGCAGAATTGGAAGGAAGAATCGCTTATCTTTCTGATCAGTTGAAGCGATACATGAATCTGCAATTCAGAACACCACGGGAAGAAGAAGGAGTTATCCCCAGCAGTCCTAGCGAAACTGAGCACTCTACTAGCTCAACCCGGAGGTCACGTCAGTCTAGGCATGCACCAAGAGAAGAAAGGCTCGACTTCAAGGTCGACATTCCTGAATTCGACGGTAATCTTGATCCTGAAATCTTCCTTGATTGGATTCAAACTATCGAACGAGTATTTGACTTAAAAGATATTGCTGATGATAAGAAAGTCAAATATATTGCTCTTAGACTACGGAAGCATGCTAGTAATTGGTGGACTAACCTACAGAAGAAGCGACAGCATGCCGGGAAAGAAAAGATCCGCTCTTGGGTAAAGATGAAAAAGAAACTTCACTCAAAGTTTCTTCCTGTAAGCTACTTCAAAGACAACTATCTTCGTCTGCAGCAACTATCCCAAGGATCTAAATCTGTTGAAGAGTTTACCAAGGAATTCGAACACCTACTCTGGAGGTGTAACTTGAAAGAAGATGAACCTCAAACTCTTGTGAGGTATCTTGCTGGCTTAAACGAAAACATAAGGTATGTGGTGGAACTTCAACCTTATGAAACTCTTGATGAATTAAGTACTTTGGCTAATAAAGTGGAACAGCAAAAGAAAAGAAGAGGCAAGGAGACACCAAACAGGAACCCTAGTTCCCAAAGAACTCCCTACACGCCTCAAACATACACCCAACAAAAGAGCCAAACCCAATCCCATCCGTCCACCACAAAAACGCCTCACCCTACGCCCCAAACTGTGACAAAACCACCACAGGTCACGCCAATGGATAGGAAGCGGTGTTTCAGGTGTCAAGGGCTCGGTCATATTGCTTCTAAGTGCCCTAATAAGAGAGCCATCACTCTTGTAGAATTCCAAAACGCTCTCTTTGAACCTGAACCAACGGATGTCGAAGAAGAACCCCACGTCATTCACAACGAATCTGAAGAAGAGGTCGTGGAAGAACCAGATCAGGGCGAGATGCTGGTTATGAGGAGGGTACTGAATAGCTCTCCAGTTCCTGAAGATCTGCAGCAACGGGAAGCTATCTTCCACTCCCGTTGTACGGTACAAGGGAAAGTTTGTTCTTTGATTGTCGATGGTGGAAGCTGTACCAACGCAGTTTCGACAACTATGGTGAACAAGCTACAACTCCCTACAAGTCCTCACCCTTCACCCTACACTGTGCAATGGCTCAACCAGGGTAAAGGATTGAAAGTGAATCTACGCTGTTTGGTAAGCTTTTCAATTGGAAAGTCTTATCAAGATTCGATATGGTGCGATGTACTACCTATGGATGCTTGTCATATTCTGCTTGGGAGACCATGGCTATTTGACAGGGACGTCACGCACAACGGAAGAGCAAACACCTATTCGCTTATGGTGAATAACAAGAAGGTGACCTTAGCTCCTCTAAAAGCATCCAAGCTCAAAGAAGGTGACCCAAAACTCATCTCTTTCATGGTCATTGGACGCCCTGAGTTCAGTGAACAAAAGAAGGTCCTTACTGAAGAAGTTAGCCACGAAAATACTGCAGAAGAGCTCCCTCTAGCCGTCCATCACGTGAGCTCAGTGGCTAAGGCTACATCAAACACCATTCAACGTGAGGTCCAGTCTGTGGAATATCACGGGAACCCTACTGCTGCTCAAAGGGTTCGAAATTCAACTATCTGTCACGCAAAGGGTATAATTGAGAAAGAAATTGTTCATCCAAGTACCCTAGCAATCACAAGGAAGAAGAAAAGTAACTTGGTTCAGACTCAGTTAGGGATTACTGCTGCTCAAAACCCAAGAAGTCTCCTTGTATGGTTAGTCACACCCTTTGATCTAATCTATGTCTTTTCAGTTATTATGAGACTTATGAACCAGGTTCTGAAGTCCTGCATCAGCAAGTGTGTCTTGGACACCTTTATGTATAGCAAGAGTGAGAAAGATCAAAACGTCAACATCATCACATATCACGTGGAAGCTATTGCAATTGATGAAACAACCTTGGTTCATGTGAAGGTCCTGATTCACATGAAGTTCCAAATTGAGGCCACTGAAGTTCTTGAACTTGACCCTCCAAGTTTGGGGACAAACTTCTCCCAACAAGGGGGGAATGATGTATTTTGGCCCACGCCAAATACATCCCTAACGGCCCAAAATAAATTCCAGGGAACAAGGCAAGTTATGGAGAAAAAACATGAGCATAGAGGTCCATAGGCCCATACATATTTGATGTATTTTGGCCCACGCCAAATACATCCAAGAGGCCCAAAACAATTTCAAAGAAACAAGGCAAGCTATGAAGGAAAACATGAGTATAGAGGCCCATAGGCCCATACATATTGTGTGCTCCTTATGGCAAGAGGATGTCCAAACATCCTAGGGTCTACAAACAACACGCCAATCAAGCCCAAGAAGAGGCCCAAGTCACGTCCAAGAGAAGCTTCATTCTTAGTTTTAATTCTTTTGGATGTAATTTAATCTTTAGTTTTATTTTGGTGTGTTTTAAATTTTAATTAGGAATTAGATAAATCTAGAACATTCTAAATTGTTCTAGAATGTTCTAGAAAGAATGTTAGGTGTGTGCTAAGAGTAGTTTTAGGCGCCAATTGGTTGTTATCCTAGATAAGGTTGGCTTATTTTATAACTAAACCATAATGGATTAGGAAAGCCTAAACCTATTAGGATAAGGTTGTTGTAACCAACTCCCCTTTGGATAAGGAGTCCTAATCCAAGAGGAAGTTGGAGTAGTTAGTGATGTATTTTGGCCCACGCCAAATACATCCCAAGAGGCCCAAAACAATTTCAAAGAAACAAGGCAAGCTATGAAGGAAAAGATGAGCATAGAGGCCCATAGGCCCGTTCATATGGTATGCTCCTTATGGCAAGAGGATGTCCAAACATCCTAATACCTGCAAAGTCACGCCAACCAGCCCAAGAATAGGCCCAAAGTTCACGTCCAAGAAGAGCTTCATCTTTGATTTTAATCTTTTGGATGTAACTTATCTTTATTAGTTTTATTTAGATTATTATTGTTTTGGTGTGATTTAATTAGCTTTTAGTTTTATTTTAAATAATGTAAGATGGCAAGTATATTATAAACTTGAGCATCAAGTCATAGGAAGTCTAGATAAGTCTAGAATATTCTAAATTGTTCTAGAATGTTTTAGAAAGTGTGTGTGTGTGCTATTAGGCGTGTGATAGGAAGAGTAGGCGCCAAATTGGTTGTTATCCTAGATAAGGTTGGCTTATTTTGTAACTAATCCATATTGGATTAGGAAAGCCTAAACCTATTAGGATAAGGTTGTTGTAACCAACTCCCCTTTGGATAAGGAGTCCTAATCCAAGAGGAAGTTGGAATAGTTAGGCGTGTACTACTAGGATTTCTTGGCTTGCACGCCAAGTAGGAATAATCCTAGTCTAATTAGTATGGCTTGCACGCCAAGTAAGGAATCCTGGGGGAGTTAGGACTCTCCTAGTATAAATAGTCTAGTTTGCAATCTTTAGAGATAAATCAGTTGAGAAATATGAATCAAGCTTTAAGCTTACCCCCTTGAGTGTTAGGATTAACTCTCTCCCCTATTCTATTGTATCTTGGTGTGGTAACCAAGTGGTTTAGGAAGAACTTGATCCTAGGTTGCGGCCTAGATCAAGAAACCCTAGGTTGTCCTTCTTGTGGATCCAAGAAGGAAATCTAGTTCTATCCCATTATCTTTCTATTTCTTAGAAAGATAATATCTACCCTCACCCATCCTCCACTCCAACGCCACCCTATACCTCCCTTACTCCCTCAATCGTCCACCCTCCTCCATCCTCACAAAATAGCTTTCTCTCTCCTCCAACAACCTCTCAAACTCCTAACAACTTTCTCTCTCCTCCAACAACCTCTCAAACTCTCTCTCTCCCAACAACCACACGTCAACTTTCCCCTCTTTCACGTTAATCTCTCCCTCTCTCCTCTTCAAAGAATCAAACCTCTCTCTCTCCCTTCCCATTCAAGATTCAACCCTTTTCAATCTTGAAACCACAAAAGCCCTCACGACAAAAACTCCCTCCATCTTCTCCCTTACCTCACGTGAACCACCCTAACCTTAGCCTCAATTTCACATGAAGCTTCCCACTCTTAGATTGTTTGCACGTCTCCCCTATGATGTGTAATTGATCAACCACACTCTTGATCCCATTATACATCATAATTTTGGTATCAGAGCTCTAGGTTGTTTTTAGTGCAAACCAAACACATGACCTTTTCCAACCCAATCCCCAAACCTGCTATTCCAATAGCCTAACCTGTAAGTCTAAAGCTTAACCTGCAAGTCTAGAATCCTGACCTGCAAGTCCAAAGCTTAAACCTACAAGCCTAAACACATAACCTTCAAACCTTCAGTACCAACCTACAACCCTAAAACTCCACAAACAGCCTAAACACGTTACCCCTCCTTACCCAACGTCACTCTGGACGTTCCAACCCTGCCATGGCTCATAAATTACTTTTCATGAGGAGGATACTCAGCAGTTCTATTGTTCCTGAAGAGCAACAACAACGAGAGGCTATCTTTTAGTCTCGCTGCACCATTAAAGGGAAAGTCTGCTCATTAATCGTTGATGAAGGAAGCTGCACCAACGTGGCTTCAACAACTTTGGTGAACAAACTTCAACTGGAAACAAGCCCACATCCCAAGCCCTACACCATTCAATGGTTCCATCAGGGTGAAGGATTACGAGTTACTCAACGATGTTTGGTAAGCTTTTCCATTAGCAAATCTTTTCAAGAATCTTTATGGTGTGACGTTTTGCCTATGGATGCTTGTCATATCCTACTGGGAAGACCATGGTTATTTGGCAGGAGCGTGATACATAATGGAAGAGCCAACACCTACACATTCAGGTTCAACCATAAAAAAATCACCCTAGCTCCACTAAAAATAGCCAATCCGACCCCACCCAAAGAGAGTGATCAAAATCCCATCACTTCTATGACCACTGAACGCCCTGAGTTTAGTGACCATAAGGAGATCACTCCTATAAAACCAAACACAAACCCTAGCCACAAAGAGCCAACCCACAAAAATCCAAGCCATAGCAACCCTCTCGTCATCCACCCTTCTCAACGTGATATTCAAGCTGATTTGGTCCCAAAACCTGTCAAAGCAACTCACGAAAACCCTAGTGAACCTCCAAAGGTTCAAAGGCAAGTTGACGATCTTCAAACCAAGGGTGTGATTAGGAAAGTCGATCCGTGGACGCCCCTACCCTTGTGGAAACGAAGGAAGTTGGAAACCAACATCTGTGCATCAACAAGAGTCCTATCAAGTACAGGTTTCCTAAAATTAAAGATCTAATGGATGAACTAGATGGAACCCGAGTCGTTTCAGAGATTGGTCCAAGAAGTGGGTATCCTGATCCAGTTCGAATTCAAGAAGGGGACACTTCTATCAAAACCAAAGGAGATCTCTATGAATGGTTAGTCATGGCTATTCGACTAACTAATGTTCTTTATGCTTTAATGAGATTGGTGAATCATATTTTGGAGCCCCTTATTAGCAAGTGTATCGTTATCTACTTCGGAGATATACTTGTGAATAGCAAAAGTAAGAAAGGTCGCATCTTTCACCTTCAATCTGTTTTAAAGACCTTGGCTCACGTGAAGCTGCATGGTATTCTGTTCAAGTGTTACTTCTCCATCAACAACATAGTCTCTCTTGGCTATGTATTCTCAAAAGAAACGATCAAGGTTGATGAAGGAAAAGTCAAAGCTAGCAAGGAGTGGTCTACTCCAACCAGTATTCTTGGTGATCGAATCTTCCACCGCTTGACCTTTTTCTATAAGAGGTCTGTGAAGAATTTTAGTAGTATTCTATCCCATGTAGCCAAGTTACTAAAGTCTAAGGAGTCTTCATGGACTCCCACAATCCAGCAAGTGTTCGACACCAGCAAAAGAAAACTCTACACCACACCTGTCCTAACCCTACACAGCTTTGATAAAAAGTCTGAGGTTGAGTGTGATGCTTCTGGAGTTAGTATTGGAACTGTTCAATCAGTTCTATCTCAAGAGGGTCGTCCTTTAACTTATTACTGTGAGAAGTTCGGTGACCCTAGATTCATGGAAGAGAATGAAAGCCAACTCCGCTTGTACAGTAAGAAGATCTCTTTCAGTCCATCTAGTTCAAAGCCAAATTCTTGGTCACCTGTGATGTATAATGGGATCAAGAGATCTCATTACACATAGAAATCAGGATCTTTAAAAACCAAGATAAGAATCTTGCTTCTCAAAGTTATTAAAGATCAACCAAATTGAATGAATGATGTATAATAGGATCAAGGATGATCAAATTATACAAAAGATTAGGATCTTTAAGTGTTTCTTTAAGATTGAACGAATGAATGAATGAATGGATGGATAAACGAATGGAATGGACGAAACGGATGAATGAAATGAATGTAGGAATGGATGGAATATAAGTTTCTGGAATGATTGAATGATATTCAAATGAATCTTGAAATTGAAACAATGTAGAAACAAAAACAAGATCAAATGAAAACTAGAAAGAAACTCACGATTTGAATGATGAATGATATTGGCTTTGAAGATTCTTGGAGGATACAGCCACACCACCTTCAAGAATGCTTCAATCTGTTCCTATCACCACTTAGGACGCCACCCTAAGCTAGAAGAAGAAGATAGGATCGAATCTCCCTCAAGAGAAACGAAAACTAGCACAAAAGCTAGAGAGAAAATAACACCATGTGTTTACTTTGTATTTGATATATGAATGAATGAGATTACAAGAGGCCTAAGGGGGGTATTTATAGTAATCCTAGCCCTCCCTAGACGTGCACAAATCAAGAAATAGGCCCCTTGAGGCTTACATCATCTACTCTAATGATTACATCATAAAGAAAACAATGAACTAAACTAGATTTCAAATGATGATAACTTGCTCTATACTTAACCAAATTTAAAGATTCTTGAACCAATAGAAAGCTCTTGGAATGTAGAACATTTCATTCTAGGACACTTTCCTTGGTAGCTTCATGTTTCTTGAGTTAGAGAGCAAATTACTTGAGTACCCTTGTAGAATTCTTCCAAAGTAGAGAGATATGTAAGAGATGTGAGCTCTTCTTCCATGTAGGTGAGTATTTGGCTTCTATGGTGTGTATGGGTTGTCTCCCTTGATGACCTTGATGTATATGGCCATCAAATATATATCATACTCACCCGGTTGAAAAAGTTTGTCCTCAAACTTTGAGCAACAACTCTCTTACTTGCCTTCTTCACAAGAATTACAAACTTTCTTCTTAAAAGCTTTGAAGTCATCATAGATTCCTTTGATGAACTTCTTAAACTTTCTTCCGTTCAATTCTCGAACACAATAAGACTTGGACTTGCGTTTCTCCACCATGATCGTGAGTTGTTCACGTTGCTTCTCACTTCCCAAGTCTATTCTTACCACTTTACCCTTGTCATTTAGCATGAAACAACCTACTTTGATGACTTTAGCTTCTTGGTTCCTTCGAAGCCTTGCCTTTTCAACCATGAGATCCAAGTGGGTATCTCTAGGGTGCACATGAAAGATTCGCCTCATAGGAAATCTCAAGATTGGGTGGTGGCTTGGATCCGAATTACTCTCCTCCAAGTTTGTAAGAATAAGACCCTTATGCTCTTCATGCTCATGATCTTCCTCCTTCATAATCGACACAATGTGGCTTTCTTCCTCCTTAAGTCGAAGAGATGGTGCTAGAGGTGTCAAAATAATCTTCTTTTGATTGTGAGTGAGAGTATAAGTGTTAGCTCTCCCATCATGTATGACACTTCTATCAAACAACCATGGCCTTCCCAACAAAATATGACAAGTATCCATAGGAATAATATCATACCATAAGGAATCATTATAATTCTTCCCAATTGAAAGACTTACCAAGACCCTTTGATCCACACGAATGTCTTGACCTTGGCTTAGCCATCGTATAGTATAAGGTGTGGGATGAGGGATATCCTCCAATTGCAATTTCTTGACCATTGTTGTAGAAGCGGCATTGGTGCAACTTCCTCCATCTATGATTAATGAGCACACTTTTCCTTTGATGGTACAACGAGAGTGAAAGATAGCCTCCCTTTGCTCTTGGTCATTCGACACATGAACTACATCCAAGTCCCTTCTTACCACAAGTAACTCTCCTTCATCCGGCTCTTCTACACATTCCTCTTCCACATTTTCTTCCTTATTCACGTCAATGGTGCCAACTACTTCCTCCTCATTATACTCTGGCTCAACATACAAAGCACTTTGATATTCAACCAAAGATACTACCCTTTTGTTAGGACACTCCGAGGCATAATGACCTAACCCTTGGCAACGAGAACATCTTCGTGGGGCTAAAGTTTTGGCTTCTTGGACGTGGGGTTTTGGGATGGATGGGGGTTGATTTTGTGGAGTTTTTGTGTTTGGGGGTTTTGTAGGGAATGTGAACGATTGTTGTGGCGTGTGTGGGAATGTAGAGGGGGATGATTCTTGTGGGGTTTGGTATTTGTTCAAGGCTTCTTTTCCCTTATTCCTCCTTTGCCTTTCAACTTTAAGGGATAAAGAACTCAACTCATCCAAGGTTTTGTATGGTTGCAACTCAACAATGTATCTAATCCAATCATTAAGACCAAAAAGATAACGTACCAAAGTTTGTGGTTCATTCTCCTTGATATCACAACACCAAAGAAGATGTTCAAACTCCTTTGTGTACTCCTCCACACTTTTGCTTCCTTGAACCAATCGTTGTAGCTTGTAGTAGTTATCTTGGAGATAACTTGGTGGTAGGAACTTCTCTTGGAGCTTCTTTTTCATCTTATCCCACGTTCTAATCTTGTCCTTGCCCTTAGCTTGTCTCTTCTTTTGCAAATTGGCCCACCATATGGACGCATGTTTTCGCAACTTAAGGGCCACATACTTCACTTTCTTCTCATCATCAACTTCTTTAAGATCAAAAATACGTTCAACAGTTTGCATCCAATCTAAGAAGTTTTCAGGATCAAGATTACCATTAAATTCCGGAATCTCCACTTTGAATCCAAAATGTTCTTCCCTTCTTGAACGTCCACTATTTTGAGAATCCTCCTCATCTTCTTGAGATTTTCTCACAAAAGAATCATCACGTATCTCTCTATGTTGAAGATGCATGTATCTCTTTAGTTGTTCGTTGAGATTGGTGATTTTTCTCTTCAAAGCTTCAACATCTTCCTGTGGTTCCATTGGTGTAGGTGTGGAAATGCTAGAATCGTCCATATTGATCAATCTTGGTGCAAAAAGATTGCAAGATTCATGGTTTTAGGGGTTTTGGATGGGTAAAGGACGAGAGAGGTTTGTATTTGGGGCGGATTGTGTTTGGGCTATGGGTTCTTTATGGAGTTTATGGTTCTTTATGAGTTCTTGATGGGTTCTTGGAAGAACTCATGGGTGGCGTGATGATGGTGGGATGATGGGGATGGAATTTTGATGGAAAGTTGGTGGAAAGATGGATCAAGAACTAAGAGAATCAATCTCCTAAGCTCTGATACCAATTTTGATGTATAATGGGATCAAGAGATCTCATTACACATAGAAATCAGGATCTTTAAAAACCAAGATAAGAATCTTGCTTCTCAAAGTTCTTAAAGATCAACCAAATTGAATGAATGATGTATAATAGGATCAAGGATGATCAAATTATACAAAAGATTAGGATCTTTAAGTGTTTCTTTAAGATTGAACGAATGAATGAATGAATGGATGGATAAACGAATGGAATGGACGAAACGGATGAATGAAATGAATGTAGGAATGGATGGAATATAAGTTTCTTGAATGATTGAATGATATTCAAATGAATCTTGAAATTGAAACAATGTAGAAACAAAAACAAGATCAAATGAAAACTAGAAAGAAACTCACGATTTGAATGATGAATGATATTGGCTTTGAAGATTCTTGGAGGATACAGCCACACCACCTTCAAGAATGCTTCAATCTGTTCCTATCACCACTTAGGACGCCACCCTAAGCTAGAAGAAGAAGATAGGATCGAATCTCCCTCAAGAGAAACGAAAACTAGCACAAAAGCTAGAGAGAAAACAACACCATGTGTTTACTTTGTATTTGATATATGAATGAATGAGATTACAAGAGGCCTAAGGGGGGTATTTTTAGTAATCCTAGCCCTCCCTAGACGTGCACAAATCAAGAAATAGGCCCCTTGAGGCTTACATCATCTACTCTAATGATTACATCATAAAGAAAACAATGAACTAAACTAGATTTCAAATGATGATAACTTGCTCTATACTTAACCAAATTTAAAGATTCTTGAACCAATAGAAAGCTCTTGGAATGTAGAACATTTCATTCTAGGACATTTTCCTTGGTAGCCTCATGGTTCTTGAGTTAGAGAGCAAATTACTTGAGTACCCTTGTAGAATTCTTCCAAAGTAGAGAGATATGTAAGAGATGTGAGCTCTTCTTCCATGTAGGTGAGTATTTGGCTTCTATGGTGTGTATGGGTTGTCTCCCTTGATGACTGTGATGTATATGGCCATCAAATATACATCAACCTGGGAAGAATGCTGGAGATCTGTCTAAACTTGGTCTCACCTTTGGGGACCCTAGGTTCATGGAGAATAATGGAGGGCAGCCCAAACCATCTACTGAGGAGATCACGGCTCACATGAAGGTCATTATTCACGTAGAAATTGTGGTAGCAGCCTTGGTTCATGTGAAGGTCTTGATTCACATAAAGATTACAGTTGGGGCAATTGAACTTGACCCTTCAAGTTTGAGGACAAACTTCTTCCAACAAGGGGGGAATGATGTATTTTGGCCCACGCCAAATACATCCCAAGAGGCCCAAAACAATTTCAAAGAAACAAGGCAAGCTATGAAGGAAAAGATGAGCATAGAGGCCCATAGGCCCGTTCATATGGTATGCTCCTTATGGCAAGAGGATGTCCAAACATCCTAATACCTGCAAAGTCACGCCAACCAGCCCAAGAATAGGCCCAAAGTTCACGTACAAGAAGAGCTTCATCTTTGATTTTAATCTTTTGGATGTAACTTATCTTTATTAGTTTTATTTAGATTATTATTGTTTTGGTGTGATTTAATTAGCTTTTAGTTTTATTTTAAATAATGTAAGATGGCAAGTATATTATAAACTTGAGCATCAAGTCATAGGAAGTCTAGATAAGTCTAGAATATTCTAAATTATTCTAGAATGTTCTAGAAAGTGTGTGTGTGTGCTATTAGGCGTGTGATAGAAAGAATAGGCGCCAAATTGGTTGTTATCCTAAATAAGGTTGGCTTATTTTGTAACTAATCCATATTGGATTATGAAAGCCTAAACCTATTAGGATAAGGTTGTTCTAACCAAGTCCCCTTTGGATAAGGAGTCCTAATCCAAGAGGAAGTTGGAATAGTTAGGCGTGTACTACTAGGATTTCTTGCCTTGCACGCCAAGTAGGAATAATCCTAGTCTAATTAGTATGGCTTGCACGCCAAGTAAGGAATCCTAGGGGAGTTAGGACTCTCCTAGTATAAATAGTCTAGTTTGCAATCTTTAGAAATAAATCAGTTGAGAAATATGAATCAAGCTTTAAGCTTACCCCCTTGAGTGTTAGGATTAACTCTCTCCCCTCTTCTATTGTATCTTGGTGTGGTAACCAAGTGGTTTAGGAAGAACTTGATCCTAGGTTGCGGCCTAGATCAAGAAACCCTAGGTTGTCCTTCTTGTGGATTCAAGTAGGAAATCTAGTTCTATCCCATTATCTTTCTATTTCTTAGAAAGATAATATCTACCCTCACCCATCCTCCACTCCAACGCCACCCTATACCTCCCTTACTCCCTCAATCGTCCACCCTCCTCCCTCCTCACAAAATAGCTCAATCCACTCCCTCTCTCTCCATAACAAACTCCTAACAACTTTCTCTCTCCTCCAACAACCTCTCAAACTCTCTCTCTCTCAACAATCACACGTCAACTTTCCACTCTTTCTCCCCTCTTTCACGTTAATCACTCCCTCTCTCCTCTTCAAAGAATCAAACCTCTCTCTCTCCCTTCCCATTCAAGATTCAACCCTTTTGAATCTTGAAACCACAAAAGCCCTCACGGCAAAAACTCCCTCCATCTTCTCCCTTACCTCATGTGAACCACCCTAACCTTAGCCTCAATTTCACATGAAGCTTCCCACTCTTAGATCGTATGCACGTCTCCCCTATGATGTGTAATTGATCAACCACACTCTTGATCCCATTATACATCAGTTAGGCGTGTACTACTAGGATTTCTTGGCTTGCACGCCAAGTAGGAGTAATCCTAGTCTAATTAGTATGGCTTGCACGCCAAGTAAGGAATCCTAGGGGAGTTAGGACTCTCCTAGTATAAATAGCCTAGTTTGCAATCTTTAGAAAACAATCAATTGAGAAATATGAATCAAGCTTTAAGCTTACCCCCTCGAGTGTTAGGATTAACTCTCTCCCCTCTTCTATTGTATCTTGGTGTGGTAACCAAGTGGTTTAGGAAGAACTTGATCCTAGGTTGCGGTCTAGATCAAGAAACCCTAGGTTGTCCTTCTTGTGGATTCAAGTAGGAAATCTAGTTCTATCCCATTATCTTTCTATTTCTTAGAAAGATAATATCTACCCTCACCCATCCTCCACTCCAACGCCAACCTATACCTCCCATACTCCCTCAATCGTCCACCCTCCTCCCTCCTCACAAAATAGCTCAATCCACTCCCTCTCTCTCCATAACAAACTCCTAACAACTTTCTCTCTCCTCCAACAACCTCTCAAACTCTCTCTCTCCCAACAACCACACGTCAACTTTCCCCTCTTTCACGTTAATCTCTCCTTCTCTTCTCTTCAAAGAATCAAACCTCTCTCTCTCCCTTCCCATTCAAGATTCAACCCTTTGAATCTTGAAACCACAAAATCCCTCACGGCAAAACTCCCTCCATCTTCTCCCTTACCTCACGTGAACCACCCTAACCTTAGCCTCAATTTCACATGAAGCTTCCCACTCTTAGATCGTTTGCACGTCTCCCCTATGATGTGTAATTGATCAACCATACTCTTGATCCCATTATACATCATAATTTTGGTATCAGAGCTCTAGGTTGTTTTGAGTGCAAACCAAACACATGACCTTTTCCAACCCAATCCCTAAACCTGCTACTCCAATAGTTAAACCTGTTATTCCAATAGCTTAACTTGCTATTCCAATAGCTTTACCTGCTATTCCAATAGCATAACTTTCAAACCTTCAGTACCAACCTGCAACCCTAAACTCCACAAACAGCCCAAACACATTCCCTTCCTTACCCAACGTCACTCTGGACGTTCCAACCCTGCCATGGCTCATGAATTACTTTTCATGAGGAGGATACTTAGCAGTTCTATAGTTCCTGAAGAGCAACAACAACGAGAGGCTATCTTTCAGTCTCGCTGCACCATCAAAGGGAAAGTCTGCTCATTAATCGTTGATGGAGGAAGCTGCACTAACGTGGCTTCAACAACTTTGGTGAACAAACTTCAACTGGAAACAAGCCCACATCCCAAGCCCTACACCATTCAATGGTTCCATCAGGGTGAAGGATTACGAGTTACTCAACGATGTTTGGTAAGCTTTTCCATTGGCCAATCTTTTCAAGAATCTTTATGGTGTGACGTTTTGCCTATGGATGCTTATCATATTGATGTATAATGGGATCAATGGAATCTCATTATACTTGGAAACAGGATCTTTAAAAACCAAGATAAGAATCTTGCTTCTCAAAGTTCTTAAAGATCAATCAACTTGAATGAAATGATGTATAATAGGATCAAGGATGATCAAATTATACAAGAGATTAGGATCTTTAAGTGTTTCTTTAAGATTGAATGAATGAATGAATGGATGGATAAACGAATGGAATGGACGAAATGGATGAATGAAATGAATGAAATGAGAGTGTAAATGGATAGAATGTAAGTTTCTTGAATGATTGAATGATATTCAAATGAATCTTGAATTTGAAACAATGTAGAAACAAAAACAAGATCAAATGAAAACTAGAAAGAAACTTACGATTTGAATGATAAATGATATTGGCTTTGAAGATTCTTGGAGGATACAGCCACACCACCTTCAAGAATGCTTCAATCTCTTCCTATCACCACCTAGGATGCCACCCTAAGCTAGAAGAAGAAGATAGGATCGAATCTCCCTCAAGAGAAACGAAAAACAAGCAAAAGCTAGAGAGAAAACAACACCATGTGTTTGTATTTGATTTATTGAATGAATGAGATTACAAGAGGCCTAAGGGGGTATTTATAGTAATCCTAAGCCCCCTTGGACGTGTACTATTCAAGAAATTAGGCCCCTTGAGGCTTACATCATCCTACACATTTATTACATCATAAAAACTCTAAAATACAACTCTAGAAAGAAAAGACTATAACTCCTTCAATACTTGTCCGTTTTCCAAGATTCAAAAACCATCGGAAAGCTCTTTCAATGCTCTTCAATATGTCTTTGGATGACTTCGTCATTAGACGCATGTATCTAGAGTTATAGTGTAAATTACCAAACTGCCCTTGTTGAAATTATTCAAACGAGAGGGATACTTGAGTGAATGATGCTCTTTTGCCATATAACCGAGTATTAGGCTCCTATGGTATATTGGATGTCTTCCTTGATGTCCTTGATGCATATGGCCATCAAATATACATCATACTCCCCCGGTTGAAAAAAGTTTGTCCTCAAACTTTGAGCATCAATTCTCTTTTGTTCTCGCCTTCTTCACAAGAGATTTACAAGCTTTCTTCTTAAAGGCTTTGAAGTCATCATAGAATCCTTTATAAAACTTCTTCAACTTCTCCCAAGATAACCCATTGACATTATTGGACTTTGATTCTCGATATTTCACCATGAATGTGAAAATCGCATGTAACTTCACAACTTCAAAGTCTAGTTTCACCACTTTGCCTTTATCATGGGTAATACGACATAGAATGAAACGATCCATCTTTGAATGGTCATCGACAACTAGAACCTCTTGACTTCTTTGAATCCTTGGCACTTCAACCATGAGATTCAAGTTGATATCTTTAGGGAGCATATGATAGATACGTTTTATAGGAGAATTCGAAATTGGGTGATTGCTTGTTTTGCTCTCCTCCAAGTTTGCAAGAACAAGACCCTTATGCTCTTCATACCCATGATATTCCTCCTTCATAATCGTCACAATGTTGCTTTCATTCTCCTTAGGCCGTATGGTATAAGATGGAAGTAGAGATGTCTCTTGATGCATGATATTCTTATCAAGCAACTTTGGTCTTTCAAACAAAGTATGACAAGTATCCATAGAAGTAATATCATACCATAATGAATCTCTACAATTCTTGTAAATGGAAAGACTTACTAAGCTTCTTGGATCCTCATGAATGTCTTTGTCATGGCTTAGCCACTGTATAGGGCGTGAATAATTCTCCAAGTTTGATGTGTGGATCATTGTTGTAGGGGCGTCAATGTCACCATAGGAGGCACAACTTTCTCCTTCTGTGATCAATGAAAATACTTCTACTTTGTTGGTACAATGAGAGATCTTGCACTCTCTTTGTTGATGTTCATTCGCCACACATACTTCTTTCAAGGCTCTCCTTGTCACAAGCCACTCTTCTACGTACTCCTCTTCTACTACATTCTCCTCCTCAAATAATTCATTATCATACGTTTGGTACCCAACAATAGACACTTCTTTCTTGTTAGGGCATGCACTTTCAACATGATCAAAACTTTGGCAACATAGACATGTACTTGGGACAATGGGAGCGGGGAGGTTTATAGGCTGTTTTAAGGAGCTTTGGATAGTAGGTGTGGGGAGGTTTAGGGGCTGATTTTGTGGAGCTTTTATGTTTGGTTGTTTTGTGGGGAATGGTGGCCTTTGTTGTATATGGGTTTTTTCCCAAAGTTCTCTACTCCTTACTTGTATTTCAACATCAAGAGCTAAAGAACTTAACTCCTCCAAACTAATGTGAGGTTGATCTATAACAACACGCTAAATATATTCATTAAGACCAAGAAGGTAGTATACCAAAATGCGTGGATCGTCCTCCTTAAGGCCATTCTTCCATAATTGCCACTTGAACTCTATTGTATAATCAAGTACATCCATGCTCCCTTGCTTAACTCCTTCAAGATTGTTGATGGAGTCACCTTTGTAATCAGATGGTAAGAAATCTTTTTGAACTTTCTTCCCATTCTTCTTGTTGGAATGTTTACTCCGTGCATAAGGTGCTTCATATTCAACCTTAGAAGAGTGAACCACACGTGATTTTGTGCTTCTTGATCCCTTTGGAAGAATTCCACATTCTTCCATTTGCTTGGCAAGATCATCAATTTGTTGCTTCAAGCATTGTAGCTCACGTTGGGAATTCTTGCTAGACCTTTTGCAATCCATTAGAACCTATCTTGATTCAAAAGATCGCAAGAAACTCATGGTAGGATGATTAGCATAGAAGGGACGTGAGGGGGAATTGGTTGGATTTGTGTTTGGGCTCACGGGTTCTTTGTGGAGTTTAGTGGGGACGTGGGACAGAGGATGAATTTTTGTGATGGACGTGTGATGGTAGGGGTGATTGATGTATATTTGATAGCCATATACATCAAGGTCATCAAGGGAGACATCAAATACACACCAAAGGAGCCAAATACTTGATTACATGGAAAAGGAGCCCCATTCACTCATGTCTCTTACACAAACGAATGGCTTTAACAAGGGCAGCTCGGTAATTTGCTCTATATCTCAAGAACCATAAAGCTTTTGAGAAAGTCATCCGAAGACATATTGAAGAGCATTGAAAGAGCTTTCCAATGGTTTTTGAATCTTGGAATTTGGATTTGAAACGAGCAAGTTATCAATGTTTTAATCTAGCTTAGTTCATTTTGATTCTTTATGATGTCATACTTGTGTAGGATGATGTAAGCCTCAAGGGGCCTAATTTCTTGAATAGTGCACGTCCAAGGGGGCTTGGGATTACTATAAATACCCCCTTAGGCCTCTTGTAAATTCATTCATTCATAAAATCAAATACAAACACAAGGTGTTGTTTTCTCTCTAGCTTTTGTGCGAGTCTTTTCGTTTCTCTTGAGAGAGTTTCGAAGTTATCCCCTTCTTCTATTCAAGGGTGGCATCCTTGAAGGTGAAAGGAAGGAATTGAAGAGTTCTTTGAGGTTGTGTGGCTGTATCCTCATCGATCCTTCAAAAGTCGAATCTATCTAACTATCCATTCCATCGTTCATTCAACTACATTCATCCAACCTCACGTCATTCATCAAGAATTCATCAAGAATTCATCAAGAATTCAACAAGAATTCATCAAGAATCCAATAAGAAGCATTCGTTCTTCATCAACACGTCTAAGCTTCAACAATCGTGCATCCATCCAAGCGTTCAATCGTCCATCATTCGTCCATTATCAAACCTTCATTTGGTAATCATCTTTCATAGTTCTTTCCATCTTTCTATCCATTTCCATTCCATTTTCGCATCTTAAGAACTTTGAGAAGGGAGATTTTCATCTTCGCTCTTAAAGATCCTTAATCCTTTTGTGTAATGTGATCTTGTGATCCCATTATACATCAGTGATGGGGAACGTGTGGGAGAGGGAAAGATTGTAAAAAGATTGTTTCAAGAACTAAGAGATTCAAACTCCTAAGCTCTGATACCAATTTTGATGTATAATGGGATCAATGGAATCTCATTATACTTGGAAACAGGATCTTTAAAAACCAAGATAAGAATCTTGCTTCTCAAAGTTCTTAAAGATCAACCAATTTGAATGAAATGATGTATAATAGGATCAAGGATGATCAAATTATACAAGAGATTAGGATCTTTAAGTGTTTCTTTAAGAATGAATGAATGAATGAATGAATGAATGAATGAATGAATGAATGAATGAATGAATGAATGAATGAATGAATGAATGAATGAATGAATGAATGAATGAATGAATGAATGAATGGATGAATGAATGGATGGATAAACGAATGAAATGGACGAAATGGATGAATGAAATGAATGAAATGAGAGTGTAAATGGATAGAATGTAAGTTTCTTGAATGATTGAATGATATTCAAATGAATCTTGAATTTGAAACAATGTAGAAACAAAAACAAGATCAAATGAAAACTAGAAAGAAACTTACGATTTGAATGATGAATGATATTGGCTTTGAAGATTCTTGGAGGATACAGCCACACCACCTTCAAGAATGCTTCAATCTCTTCCTATCACCACCTAGGACGCCACCCTAAGCTAGAAGAAGAAGATAGGATCGAATCTCCCTCAAGAGAAACGAAAAACAAGCAAAAGCTAGAGAGAAAAACAACACCATGTGTTTGTATTTGATTTATTGAATGAATGAGATTACAAGAGGCCTAAGGGGGTATTTATAGTAATCCTAAGCCCCCTTGGACGTGTACTATTCAAGAAATTAGGCCCCTTGAGGCTTACATCATCCTACACATTTATTACATCATAAAAACTCTAAAATACAACTCTAGAAAGAAAAGACTATAACTCCTTCAATACTTGTCCGTTTTCCAAGATTCAAAAACCATCGGAAAGCTCTTTCAATGCTCTTCAATATGTCTTTGGATGACTTCCTCATTAGACGCATGTATCTAGAGTTATAGTGTAAATTACCAAACTGCCCTTGTTGAAATCATTCAAACGAGAGGGATACTTGAGTGAATGATGCTCTTTTGCCATAAAATCGAGTATTAGGCTCCTATGATGTATATTGGATGTCTTCCTTGATGTCCTTGATGCATATGGCCGTCAAATATACATCACATATCCTGCTGGGAAGACCATGGTTATTTGACAGGAGCGTGATACATAATGGAAGAGCCAACACCTATACATTCAGGATAAACCACAAAAAAATCACCCTAGCTCCACTAAAAATAGCCAATCCTGATGTATAATGGGATCAAAGATTGTATCTTGATCAATTACACATCAAGGGAGATGTGCAACCAATCTCAACATGGGACGCTTCAAGTGAATTAGGGTAAAAAGTAGGGTGCTTCATGAGGGAAAGATGGAGTCTTGGAGAGAACTGAGATGGAGAAAGATGAGATCTTTGTGGAGTTTGAGAGAGGAGAGATGGATGGAAAATATGGGAGGACTTTGGGATTGACATGAGGTCTTTTGAGAGGGAGGAGAGAGTATGGATGAGAGATTTGAGAGAAGGATGTTTGAGAGAGTAAGAGTGAGGGAGAGATTAGGGTTTGAGAGAGAAATTGAAGGAGACGTTTTGGGAGAGGGAAAGAGAGGATGAAAACATGAGAGAGATTTTGAGAGAGAGTGGCGTGAGATTGAGAGGAAGAGAGAACTAATATATTTTTTGGTTTTTTGGTTTTTGTGAAAAGAAAAGACTTGTTTTTGGATTTTGATTTAATCAAACAAGAAAGAAAGAAAACGAAGAGAAAGATTTATCTTAACTATATTGATAGAAAGATAAAAGGATTAATTATCTTAACTGTATTGACAGAAAGATAAGAACGGATAGTTCTAGGTTTCTAACTTGAATCCACAAGAAAGACAACCTAGGGCTAACTTGATCTAGACCGCAACCTAGGATCAAGCTCTTCCTAACCACTTGGGTGCCATGCCAAGATACAATAGAAGAAACGGGGTGAGAGTTTATCCAAACACTCGAGAGAAAGCTAAAAGCTTAACTATTTTCATAATTCAAAGTTGGGTGCCTTTGAGAGGCTACAAGCCTAGCTATTTATACTACTAAAGTCCTAAACCTCCTAGGACTCTCAAGATTGGCGTGCAAGCCATCTTCTCCTACTAGGACTCTATTACTTGGCATGCAAGCCAAGGACTCCTAGTACTAGACGCCATCTACTCCATCTCCTCCTTGGATTAGGACTCCTTATCCTAAGGGGAGTTGGTTACAAGAGATAATAATCCTTTTAGGACATGGCTTTCCTAATCCAAGATGGATTAGTTACAAAATAAGCCAACCTTATCTAGGACTACATAGCTTTGTGCCTAGTCTAGCACACCACACGCCTATCGCACACACACACACACATTTCTAGATCATTCTAGAACATTCTACACTATTCTAGATTAATCTAGACTCCTACGACTTGGTGTCCAAGTTTATATATATTACTTGGCACCTCACACAACTGGAAATGTAAATAAAACCCTAGAAATGTAAAGAAATACATCAAAAGGCCAAAATTGTGAACTTCTTCTTGAAATGGTCAGAAATGTGAAGTTCATCTGAAAATGATCAGAAATGTGAACTTCATCTTGAAATGGTCATAAATGTGAAATTCATCTCAAAATGATCAGAAATGTGAACTTCATCTTGAAATGGTCCAAACTGTGAAATTCATCTCAAAATGAGCAGAAATGTGAACTTTATTTTGAAATGGTCCAAACCGTGAAGTTCAACTTGGGCTTTGTACTTGGGCCTTTAGTTGTGGACTTGGAGGACATGGGATTCCCATCATCCTCTATGAATCTTGGGTCTCTGAAGGTGATCCCAAGGCTATGTGGGCCTCCATTTCCTTCCATGAACCTATGGTCCCCAAAGGTGAGACCTAGGTTAAGCAGTTCTCCTTCATGGGCTTCTTCTGATGTTTTTGGCATGGGCCAAAATACATCATTCCCCCCTTGTTGGAAAAAGTTTGTCCTCAAACTTGATGGGAGGAATGAGACCTCTTTGTTGGTTGAGCCGGGCTGACCTCCATTATCTTCCATGAATCTAGGATCACCAAACTTCTTCATGTAATGATTTTTGGGGCGGCCCTCTTGTGATAGAACAAGTTGAACTGCTCCAACATCAACTCCAGAAGCATCACACTCAACCTCAAACTTCTTATCAAAGCTTGGTAGGACTAGGGTAGTGCGGTGCGAGTTTCTTGTTGATGAATTCGAATGCTTCATTGGGTAGCTTGAGTCCATGAGAACTCCTTGGATTTCCATAGCTCTGTCATAGGAGATAAAATAGTATTGAAATTCTTCACATCTCCTATAGAGAGGCAAGCGGGAAGCTTCGATCATCATGAGTTCTAGTTAGGGTAGACCACTCCTTGATAGCTTTGACTCTTTCTTCATCAACCTTGAGCACTTCAGGCGAAAGAGCATAGCCAAGAGAGACTATGTTGTTGATGAAGACGCCATACTTGGGTGGATTATGATGTAGATTCATGTGAGCTAAGGTCCCCAAAACATATTGGAGGTGAAAGATGTGACATTTCTCACTCTTGTTATTCACAAGTATATCATCAAAGTAGATAACAATACACTTGCTAATAATAAGGGGCTTCAAAACCTGATTCATTAGTCTCATAACAGTAATGAGAACATTAGTTAGACCACAAGGTGTGACTAACCATTCATAGAGACCTCCTTTGGTTTTGACAGCAGTGTCCCCTTCTTGAATTTGAGCATGGCAGGACCCACTTCTTCGATTGACCTTTGGGATGTCGTGGATGCCAAGTAGCTCACCCACTAGATCTTCACTTCTAGGAAACCTGTACTTGGTAGTAACCTTGTTGGTGCACAGACTTTGGCTTCCTTCCTTTGGGACCAAAAGGGTAGGGATGGCGCATGGACTGATGTATATTTGATAGCCATATACATCAAGGTCATAAAGGGAGACATCAAATACACACCAAAGGAGCCAAATACTTGATTACATGGAAAAGGAGCCCCATTCACTCATGTCTCTTACACAAACGAATGGCTTCAACAAGGGCAGCTCGGTAATTTGCTCTATATCTCAAGAACCATAAAGCTTTTGAGAAAGTCATCCAAAGAAATATTGAAGAGCATTGAAAGAGCTTTCCAATGGTTTTTGAATCTTGGAATTTGGATTTGAAACGAGCAAGTTATCATTGTTTTAATCTAGCTTAGTTCATTTTGATTCTTTATGATGTCATACTTGTGTAGGATGATGTAAGCCTCAAGGGGCCTAGATTCTTGATTTGTACACGTCCAATGGGGCTTGGGATTACTATAAATACCCCCTTAGTGATGTATAATGAGACCAAGGGATGATCACATTACACAAGAATTCAGGATCTTTAAGAACGAGATAAGAATCCCAACTCTTAGTCCAAAAGAATGAATGGAAAAAGGATGAATGATAAACGAAAGATAGTGAAATCGTTTACCAAAGGAAGAAATGAACGAATGATGAATGATAATGAACGAATGAAGCGTTTGAATGGATGCACGTTTGTTGAAGCTTGGACGTGTTGAAGAAGAACGAATGCTTCTTCTTGGGTGCTTGATGAATTCTTGTTGAATTCTTGATGAATTCTTGTTGAATTCTTGATGAACGGATGAAGAATCATTGGATGGATGAACAATTCTTGATGAATGACGTGAGGTTGGATGAATGTAGTTGAATGAACGATGGGAATGGATAGTTGGATAGATTTGGCTTTTGAAGGATCGATGAGGATACATCCACACCACCTCAAAGAACTCTTCAATTCCTTCCTTTCACCATCAAGGATGCCACCCTTGAATAGAAGAAGGGGATAACTTCGAAACTCCCTCAAGAGAAACGAAAAGACTAGCACAAAAGCTAGAGAGAAAACAACACCTTGTGTTTGTATTTGATTTATTGAATGAATGAGATTACAAGAGGCCTAAGGGGATATTTATAGTAATCCTAAGCCCCCTAGGACGTGCACTATTCAAGAAATTAGGCCCCTTGAGGCTTACATCATCCTACACATTTATTACATCATAAAAACTCTAAAATACAACTCTAGAAAGAAAAGACTATAACTCCTTCAATACTTGTCCGTTTTCCAAGATTCAAAAACCATTGGAAAGCTCTTTCAATGCTCTTCAATATGTATTTGGATGACTTCCTCATTAGACGCATATATCTAGAGTTATAGAGTAAATTACCAAACTGCCCTTGTTGAAATCATTCAAACGAAAGGGATACTTGAGTGAACGATGCTCTTTTACCATATAACCAAGTATTAGGCTCCTATGATGCATATTGGATGTCTTCCTTGATGTCCTTGATGTATATGGCCATCAAATATACATCACTTAGGCCTCTTGTAAATTCATTCATTCATATATCAAATACAAAGTAAACACATGGTGTTGTTTTCTCTCTAGCTTTTGTGCTAGTTTTCGTTTCTCTTGAGAGAGATTCGATCCTATCTTCTTCTTCTAGCTTAGGGTGGCGTCCTAAGCGGTGATAGGAAGAGATTGAAGCATTCTTGAAGGTGGTGTGGTTGTATCCTCCAAGAATCTTCAAAGCCATTATCATTCATCATTCAAATCGTGAGTTTCTTTCTAGTTTTCATTTGATCTTGTTTTTGTTTCTACATTGTTTCAAATTCAAGATTCATTTGAATATCATACAATCATTCAAGAAACTTATATTCCATCCATTCCTACATTCATTTCATTCATCCGTTTCGTCCATTCCATTCGTTTATCCATCCATTCATTCATTCATTCATTCGTTCAATCTTAAAGAAACACTTAAAGATCCTAATCTTCTGTATAATTTGATCATCCTTGATCCTATTATACATCATTTCATTCAATTTGGTTGATCTTTAAGAACTTTGAGAAGCAAGATTCTTATCTTGGTTTTTAAAGATCCTGTTTCCAAGTATAATGAGATTCCATTGATCCCATTATACATCAAAATTGGTATCAGAGCCTAGGAGATTGATTCTTGTGGTTCTTGATATCATCTTTTTACAATCTTTCCACCACAAATCCATCCCCCACCATCCCCATTCTCACGCCACCCATAAGTTCTTCCAAGAACTCATCAAGAACTCATAAAGAACCATAAACTCCACAAAAAAAAAAACCTTAAACCAAACTCAAACCTAGCCTAAACACATTCCCCATTTCGTCCCCTACATTCCCCACTAAACCGTGAGTCTTGCTTGAAGTCTTTCTTCATCAAGATTCATATTCTATGTCTTGCAAAAGATCTTTTCATGAATTCACCAAGTGAATTGAAACGCTTGGAGCAACAACTTGATGATCTCACCAAACAAATGGAAAAACTTGGGATCCTTCAAAAGGGATCAAGAAGAGCAAATTCACGTGAGATACATCCTTATGAGGTTGAATATGAAGCACCTTATGAATGGAGTAAACGTTCCAGCAAGAAGAATGGAAATAAAGTTCAAGAAGAGTTCTTGCCATACAAATACAAAGGAGACTACATCAACAAGCTTGAAATAATGGAGCAAGGGAGCAAGGACGTGGTTGAATATACCATAGAATTCAGACGGCAACTATGGAAGTATGGCCTTAAAGAGGATGATCCACACGTTGTGGTATGTTATACTCTTGGTCTTAATGATTACATTTGGTGTGTTGTTGTACATCAATCTTACGCAAACTTGAAAGAGTTAAGTTCTTTAGCTCTTGATGTTGAAATTCAAGTAAAGAGTAAAGAACTCTTGGACAAAACCCGTACACAACCAAGACCTACAAAACAGCCCCTAAACCACCACACACCTAGTATCCAAAGCACCTCAAATCAGCCAATAAACCTCCCCATTCCTATTTTCCAAGACGAGGAAATCATTGACCAAAGTACAAGTCTATCTTGCCAAAGTTTTGATCATGTTGAAAGTGTATGTCAAACGTCATCCTATGAGCAACCAGAATTTGAAAGTGAATCATTTGATGTATTTGACGTGTATGAGGATGTTCATGAAGTATGTGATATGCTTGGAACAAATGAGGAAGTTAATGTAGTATGTTGCATGCCTAAAGATGAGTTTAAAGTGTATGACAATCCATTGTATGAGGAGAATAATGATGAGTTTCGAGTATATGACAACCCATTGTATGAGGAGGAAGGCGTGAATGAAGAAGTTGAATTTGCCGAATGTGATGTTTTTGTTGAAAATGAGCAAGTTCAAGAAGTATGTAGTAGCATGGCTAAAGAAGTAAATGAAGTACACATAGAGGAGGATCTTGAAGTAGAGGAAGTAGAAGAATTAAATGGAGAAGAGCTATGTGATGAAATGTGTTCATTGATCCGAGAAGGAGAAAGTTGTGCCATCATTGATGTTGACATTGATCTTGACCAAGATATTAGCCTCGCTACAACAAATGTCCAAGAATTGCAAATGAAGAGTTATTCACACCATGGCAATGATCTTCATATGGATCCAAGAAGTTTAGTAAGTCTTGCTTTTTACAAGATTTGCAAAAATTCATTATATTGTAATATTACTTCTATGGATTCTTGTTATACTTTGTTGGAAGAATCAAAGTTGTATGATAGGAGTATCATGCTCCAAGAGGCGTCCTTATTACCACCTTGTGTCTCACGGCTCAAGGAGGATCAAAGTACTCTTATGGCACTTATGGAGAATAAGTATCATTAATTTGAAGAACCAAGGAGTCTCATTCTTACACCAATGGAGGTTGGAAACCGTGGGCCTATAAAGGATCAAGATCCTTTACCATCACTTGTTCTCATTTGTGAATATTTCGATGAAAGACAAGCACCATCGACAAGTGACCTCTCTCACTTATCTCTTTTGGTATGTTTCTCTTCCATGAGTATTATCATGCATCAAAGGCTGCCACCAAATCCTATGATTCATCACCGAATGGTCTATGCAAAGGATCAAGCGCAATTCATGGATAACTACATCAATGTCCTTAATTTTCATAGTATACAACATATTTTGAAAGAGTATGTACCACTGCAATGTAAAGAGATTGTATTTGTATACTTTGATAACATTTTTGTATGTAGTAGAAGTAGAAAGGAGTATGTAAATCCTTTGGAGTTAGCCTTAGCGAAGCGTAAGAAGCCACATGGAGAATTGGAGAAGTACTTGGAGAAATGTCCTTACCTCTCGTCCAAGAATATGCTATGTCAACAAATCTCATCAAATGGAGTAATTCAAGTGGACAAAAGGAAGAAAGGAGTTATTCAAGAAGGGTCCATACTTGCATCCATACTTGAGGTACTATGTCTCTTAAAGGATGCTAAAGATCGTCATATTCTTTTATTCCCTATTCTTGCATCATATTTGTTCATTACAAATGGAGTTGAGAAAGGTGAAGTCCTATCTCAAGGAAGTTGTCCCATGGATTATTTTGGTGAAATACCAAGTGGAGAAAAGAAGAATCTACATGCTTATGGCTTAGCATTCATACTTGTTGCTATCATGAGGATATTTGAGCAAAAGGATTATTATCTTGGAGAATTCATGCTTAAGCTTCGTGATTCTTACAAACTTTTGGAGTATGTTTCATATGATAAGGAGATCACGCCATCGTCATGCTTTGAAATGAAGTACTTGATTCGTTCATCAAAATCAAGTCACTTGGAGGAAGCAAGTCTTTTGACTAAAGGAAGTTTTCTAACGAGGAGATACATATTTGATTCAAGAGTACTTAGGCTTGAATATATCAAGGAGTTATATGAAGATGATATTATAATCGTTAAAGGTCATCCTTCGAAGATGGAACGTCATATTACTATTGTCTTCATCATGAGTTACAAGTTTGTGAATCTATACTTTGAAGTTGAGAAGTTATATGAGATTTCTACAATCTCCATGAATAAACGAGATTTGAAGCACCATGATATCATTGGCTTATTCATGAAAAGACTTGGAAGAAAGTGGAAGTTCAAGTCAAGCATCAAAGGAATCTATGATGATTTCAAGGCATTCAAGAAGAGAATTTGTAAGCTCATAAGAAGGAACAAGAGAAGTGATGTCAATAACACATATGGGAAGACATCTTATAAAGAAGGAAGGAAAACAAGGAAGAAGAAGTGCTATGTAACGGTTTAGAAGAAGTTTTGTCTAAGTTTGAGGACAAACATTTTCAACTGGGGGAGTATGATGTATATTTGATAGCCATATACATCAAGGTCATCAAGGGAGACATCAAATACACACCAAAGGAGCCAAATACTTGATTACATGGAAAAGGAGCCCCATTCACTCATGTCTCTTACACAAACGAATGGCTTCAACAAGGGCAGCTCGGTAATTTGCTCTATATCTCAAGAACCATAAAGCTTTTGAGAAAGTCATCCAAAGACATATTGAAGAGCATTGAAAGAGCTTTCCAATGGTTTTTGAATCTTGGAATTTGGATTTGAAACGAGCAAGTTATCATTGTTTTAATCTAGCTTAGTTCATTTTGATTCTTTATGATGTCATACTTGTGTAGGATGATGTAAGCCTCAAGGGGCCTAGATTCTTGATTTGTACACGTCCAAGGGGGCTTTGGATTACTATAAATACCCCCTTAGGCCTCTTGTAAATTCATTCATTCATATATCAAATACAAAGTAAACACATGGTGTTGTTTTCTCTCTAGCTTTTGTGCTAGTTTTCGTTTCTCTTGAGGGAGATTCGATCCTATCTTCTTCTTCTAGCTTAGGGTGGCGTCCTAAGTGGTGATAGGAAGAGATTGAAGCTGTATCCTCCAAGAATCTTCAAAGCCATTATCATTCATCATTCAAATCGTGAGTTTCTTTCTAGTTTTCATTTGATCTTGTTTTTGTTTCTACATTGTTTCAAATTCAAGATTCATTTGAATATCATACAATCATTCAAGAAACTTATATTCCATCCATTGCTACATTCATTTCATTCATTCGTTTCGTCCATTCCATTCGTTTATCCATCCATCCATTCATTCATTCATTCATTCATTCGTTCAATCTTAAAGAAACACTTAAAGATCCTAATCTTTTGTATAATTTGATCATCCTTGATCCTATTATACATCATTTCATTCAATTTGGTTGATCTTGAAGAACTTTGAGAAGCAAGATTCTTAACTTGGTTTTTAAAGATCCTGTTTCCAAGTATAATGAGATTCCATTGATCCCATTATACATCATTGCCTGAGACTTTCCCTAATCATACCTTTTGCTTGAAGATCTTCATCTTGCCCTTGAACCTCTTGAGTGTCACTAGGGTTCACGTAAGTTGTTGGTTCATGATGCACAACTGATCTAGGAATGTTATCAGTTTGGACTTCACGTTGGGGTAGTCTCTCGTCTAGGAACTCATGAGGGTGTTGTTCTCTAAAAGGGGTGACGAGAGGAGGGTTTCCGTGACTAGGTTCTTCATCATTGGTTGGCTCTTTGTGGCTAGGGTTTGTGTTTGGGTTTAAGGGAGTGATCTCCTTATGCTCACTAAACTTAGGGCGTTCAGTGGTCATAGAAGTGATGGGGTTTGGATCATCTTCCTTAGGCGGGGACGGTTGGGTTATTTGGAGTGGAGTTAGGGTTATTCTCTTGTTGTTCATCACAAGAGTGTAGGTATTAGCTCTTCCGTTGTTGATGCATAATGAATCAAAACTAATCCATTATACACGAAATAAAAACGGATCGTTCACAAGTAAGAACTTGTGATTGTTGATTTCTCAAAGAAACGAATGAAACGAATGGAAATGATATGAAACGAAAGGCTTTGGACGAGAGTGCTATTGATTATGACAAGAATGACAATCAAGAGAAACAAAAGACTAATCAAAAACGTACCAACAATGAAGAACAATTCGACGTGATGAAGAAACAAGATAGAATTTGGCAATGGAAACCTCCTTGATTGATATAGACGCACCACAATCAATTTGATATCTAACTCCTCCTTTGCACCATCCAAGATTGCTCCCTCTTGGAATAGAAGAGAAGATTTGATCGAATTCCCCTCAAGGAATCCGAAACTCTAGCCAAAATGCTACAAACTAAAGCATGACAACTTTAGAGAGAATTTGTGTGTTTATTATTCAATAGAATGAGATGTGTGTAATGAAGCACCCTAAGGGGTCTATTTATACTAGTTGGAAGCCCCCTTAGGCGTGTACAAATCAAGAAAGAGGGGAAATCTAGCTTACATCATCTAATACAAGAATGACATCATAAAGAAACTAATGAACTAAGCTAGATTACATTTGATGATAACTCTCTCAATTCTTATCCAAATTTAAAGATTCTTGAACCATATAAAAGCTCTTGGAATGTAGATTAATCCACTCTAGGACGTCTTCTATGATAGCCTTATGGTTCTTGAGATAGAGAGCAAATCATCAAACCTTCATTTGAGAAACTAGTTGAGCGTGTAGCAAGCATGAGTGTTTAAAGCTCCTTTTGGATAATGTGTAGAATTTGACGCTCATGATGGAGATTTGAGACCCAATCTACATCATTCCCCCCTAGTTGAGAAGAGTTTGTCCTCAAACTAGGAAGTTCTTCTCCTTCTTGAAAATAAGGTTTGAGATCACTGACATTGAAAGTGCAACTTCCCTCATAACCATCATCTAGTCTCAACTTATAAGCATTATCTCCGATTTTCTCAATGACTTCAAAAGGACCATCACTTCTTGGTTTTAATTTCCCTTTTCTTCTATTCGGAAACCTTTCTTTCTTGAGGTGTATCCATACCAAGTCTCCAGGTTTGAAAATAACTTTCTTCCTCTTTTGATTGACCTTCTCTTCAATCCTTTGGGTATACCTCATAATCTTTTCACGAACCTCCTCATGTAACTTCTTAATCTCCTCCACTCTTTTACTAGCTTCAAAACTGAATTTAGTTGATGTAGACATAGGAGATAAATCCATAGGCTTGAGAGGATTCTTACCATACACAACTTCAAATGGAGATAACTTTGTAGCTCGATTTGGACTCGACATAAGCAAATTCAGCATGACTTAGCAAAGTATCCCAACTTTTCTTGTCCTTGCTCACCAAAGCTCGTAATAAGGCTCCCAACGTACGGTTGACAACTTCAGTTTGTCCATCCGTTTGGGGATGACATGCCGTGCTAAATTTGAGCCTTGTACCCAACTTTTTCCATAAGGTAATCCAAAAATGACTAAGGAATTTCGAATCTCTATCACTCACCATAGTCCTTGGAATACCATGTAGCTTCACAACTTCTTCAAAGTAGAGATTTGCAACTTTAGTAGCGTCATAGGTAGTATGGCAAGGAATGAAGTGTGCCATCTTCGAGAATCTATTAACAACAACCATAATAGAATCTTTCCCTCTTTGAGTCCTTGGTAGACCCACAACGAAGTCAAGGCTCACATCTTCCCATGGATGGTAGGGAATAAGTAGAGGCGCGTATAACCCTTGTGGTAGAACATGAGACTTGGCAAGGTTGCAAGTCCCACATCTTTTTACAATATGCTCAACATCTTTGATCATGCTTGGCCAAAAATAATGGTCTCTCATCATCAAATAAGTTTTTTCAATACCAAAGTGACCAGCTAGGGCTCCTCCATGAACCTCCATGATCAATAATTCACGCAAGCTACTCCTTGGGATACAAAGTTGATTCCCTTTGAAAAGAAACCCCTCTTCAATATGAAACATCTCGTGTGGATGCTTCTTTGAGAGCTCAAATACTTCTTTGAAATCTTGATCATCCTCGTACAAATCCTTAATATGATCAAATCCAGCAACTTTTGAATCAAGAATATATGTAAGCAAGTACCTTCTTGAAAGAGCATCGGTACCTTTATTCAAATGACCGGCCTTATGTTTGATCACAAATTGGAATGATTGCATGAATTCAACCCATTTGGCATGTCGTGGATTGAGTTTATGTTGCCCTTGGACGTATTTGAGAGCTTCGTGATCACTATGAAGAATAAACTCTCCACTTAGTAGATAATGTCTCCAATGCTCAAGAGCTCGTATAATGGCATAGAACTCTTTGTCATATGTACTATACTTTCTCTTTGCCTCATTCAACTTCTCACTAAAATAAGCAATTGGCCTTCCTTCTTGAGACAAAACCGCTCCAATACCAACACCACTTGCATCTACTTCAACTTCAAAGATTTTGTCAAAACATGGCAAGACAAGTATTGGTGCATTACAAAGCTTCTCTTTGATTATTTCAAACGCCCTTTCAGCACTTCTACTCCATTCGAACTCTTTATTTTTCAACAACTCGGTCATAGGAGCCATAATAGTGCTAAAATTCTTGATAAATCTTCTATAGAAGGAAGCTAAACCATGAAATGATCGTACCTCATGGATGGACGTTGGTGTAGGCCATTCGTGTATAGCTTTGATCTTTCGTTGATCCACTTGAATACCATCTTGTGATAGCACATATCCAAGGAAGACGACCTTGGGTGAGAAGAAGGAACACTTCTCCATGTTTGCGTAGAGCTTCTCTTTCTCCAAGATACACATGACTAGCTCTAAATGCTTTACATGATCAAGCTCACTCTTACTATATATAAAATGTCATCAAAGTACACTACTACACATTTGCCAATCAAAGGCTTCAATACATGATTCATTAAGCGCATGAATGTAGAAGGTGCATTAGTAAGACCAAATGGCATGACTAACCATTCATATAGACCTTCTTTTGTCTTGAAAGTCATTTTCCACTCATCACCTTCATGGATACGGATTTGGTGATATCCACTTCTCAAATCCACTTTGGAAAAGACAACACTCCCATATAACTCATTAAGTAGATCCTCCAAGCGTGGAATAGGGAACCTATACTTGATAGTTATCTTGTTGATGGACCTACAATCCATGCACATGCGTTGCGAACCATCTTTCTTTGGAACTAGTAACACCGGGACGGCACATGGACTCATGCTAGGCCTTATTAGACCCCTTGAAAGTAGCTCATCAACCTGTTTTTGTACCTCTTGAGCTTCCTTAGGATTCATTCTATACGCCGCTTTGTTTGGAAGGATGGCTCCGGGAATGAGATCAATTTTGTGCTCTATCTCATTAGGGAACAAATGATTGAACCTCCTTAGGATGGGTTGGAGCCGTAGGTGTTCACCAGTTTGGGCAGCTTGTTCCTCTTGCAAATTAGCCAAAATCAACTCCTTTTGCTCATGGAACTCATGTTGATCCGCTTTTAGCAAAGAAACAATATTGGACTCCTTCTCTTGTTCCTTTTGTTGGGGTGGCCGAATGATAGAAGAAGGTGGCAAAGGGGCCAATGTGATCTTCTTCTTGTTGATGGTGAAGGAATAAGTGTTCATTCTCCCATCATGTGTGACATACCTATCAAAAAGCCAAGGTCTCCCAAGCAAAATATGACAAGCATCCATTGGTACTACATCACACCATATTTGATCTTTACAACTCTTCCCAATGGATAAAGATACAAGCACACGCTTATCAATCTTAATACCCTTCTCATGACTCAACCATTGTATATTGTAAGGAGAGGGATGAGAACTCACTTCTAGCTTCAATTTTTCAACCATTATAGTGGAAGCCGCATTAGTACAACTACCACCATCTATAATGAGTGAACATACCTTCCCTTGAACCGTACATCTAGTATGGAAGATAGTTTCACGTTGCTCCAATTCGTTTGGTGTAGAAGCCACGCTTAATGCCCTCCTCAACACAAGTAATTCTCCATCATCCGCTTCTTCCACATTTTCCTCTACACAAATGTCATTTTCCTCCTCAAGTTGCTCTTCTTCATATTCACTTTCATGGCAACTTCGTTCAACATATAAAGCACTTTGATACTCGACAAGAGAAACTACACGTTTGTTAGGACATTCGGATGCAATATGGCCCAATCCTTGGCACCTAAAACATCTTCTTGGAGGCAATGTCCTTGGTTCTTGGACATGGGGTTTGGATGGGGGATTTTGTGGCTGATTTTGTGAGGTTTTTCCGTAGGGTTTTTGGGAGGATGGGGGCTGATTTTGTGGAGTTTTGTATTGTGTTTGGGTAGGTGGGCGTGTGGTATAAGGTTTGGATTGTGTAGGGTACGTTCTCATGGTATCTTTTCCTCTTTCTTTCCTTTGCCTTTCTACTTTCAAGGCCAAAGTACTTAATTCATCCAATGATTAACTCAACAACATTACATATCCAATCATTCAAACCAATTAGAAAACGTACCAAAACTTGTGGCTCATTCTCCTTCAAATCACAACGCCAAAGGAGATGTTCAAACTCCTTGGTATACTCTTCCACCGATTTGGATCCTTGAACTAGCTTTTGGAGCTTGACATAATTGTCTTGGACGTAGCTTTGGGGTAGAAACTTGCCTTGCAATTTGGACTTCATCTTTTCCCATGAACGAATTTTGTCCTTTCCCTTTGCTTGTCGCTTCCTTTGCAAGTTAGTCCACCAAATAGAAGCATGCTTTCTCAACTTCAATGCTACATACTTCACTTTTAGTTCATCATTAACTTCTTTCAAATCAAACACTCTTTCAACCGTTTGAATCCAATCAAGAAAAACCTCCGGATCTAAACTACCACCAAATTCGGGTATTTCAACTCTAAAATCAAAACGTTCACCCCTTCTTGAGAATGAACTAGGCGTGCCATATGAAGCATCTTCATTAGACTCCTTTTGTAAAGCACGATTCAAATCCATATAGGTCTTTAATTGTTTTTGCAACATATGAATTCGCAACCTCATAGCTTCAACATCCTTAGGTGAACTAGATTGAGACTCGTCCATTTGATTCAATCTTGATGTCAAATTAGAACTCTCGTAGGGTAAGGGACGGATTTGGCTAGGTTTGTGTTTGGTCTTAGGGTTCTTTGTGGAGCTTAAGGTTCTTTATGAATTCTTGATGAATTCTTGATGAGTTCTTGATGGGTTCTTGATGGGTTCTTGATGAGTTCTTGGAAGAACTCAAGGGTGGTGTGTGATTGTGATGAAAATAAGGTGTAAAACAGTGCAAGAAACGAGAGATAACAAGCTAGGCTCTGATACCACTTTTGATGCATAATGAATCAAAACTATTCCATTATACACGAAATAAAAAGGGATCGTTCACAAATAAGAACTTGTGATTGTTGATTTCTCAAAGAAACGAATGAAACGAATGGAAATGATATGAAACGAAAGGCTTTGGACGAGAGTGCTATTGATTATGACAAGAATGACAATCAAGAGAAACAAAAGACTAATCAAAAACGTACCAACAATGAAGAACAATTCGACGTGATGAAGAAACAAGATAGAATTTGGCAATGGAAACCTCCTTGATTGATATAGACGCACCACAATCAATTTAATATCCAACTCCTCCTTTGCACCATCCAAGATTGCTCCCTCTTGGAATAGAAGAGAAGATTTGATCGAATTCCCCTCAAGGAATCCGAAACTCTAGCCAAAATGCTAGAAACTAAAGCATGACAACTTTAGAGAGAATTTGTGTGTTTATTATTCAATAGAATGAGATGTATGTAATGAAGCAACCTAAGGGGTCTATTTATACTAGTTGGAAGCCCCCTTAGGCGTGTACAAATCAAGAAAGAGGGGAAATCTAGCTTACATCATCTAATACAAGAATGGCATCATAAAGAAACTAATGAACTAAGATAGATTACATTTGATGATAACTCTCTCAATTCTTATCCAAATTTAAAGATTCTTGAACCATATAAAAGCTCTTGAAATGTAGATTAATCCACTCTAGGATGTCTTCCATGATAGCCTTATGGTTCTTGAGATAGAGAGCAAATCATCAAACCTTCATTTGAGAAACTAGTTGAACGTGTAGCAAGCATGAGTGTTTCAAGCTCCTTTTGGATAATGTCTAGCATTTGACGCTCATGATGGAGATTTGAGACCCAATCTACATCAGTTGTGCATCACACTCCTGTCAAATAACCATGGTCTTCCAAGTAGAATATGACAAGCATCCATAGGCAAAACATCACACCATAAAGATTCTTTAAAGGATTTGCCAATGGAAAAGCTTACCAAACATCTTTGAGTCACTTGTAGATCTTCACCCTGATTGAGCCACTGGATGGTGTAGGGCTTTGGATGGGGACTCGTTTCCAGCTGAACTCTCCTCATAAGGAACATCTCGTGAGCCATGGTGATGGACGGTTGGGGTATTTGTGATTCAGGTATGGAGAGGATTGTGTTTGGGATGTTTTGTGGGGCTAGGCTTGCACTCGAAACAACTTAGAGCTCTGATACCAAAATTATGATGAATAATGGGATCAAAGATTGTATCTTGATCAATTACACATCAAGGGAGACGTGCAACCAATCTCAACATGGGACGCTTCAAGTGAATTAGGGTAAAAGGTAAGGTGCTTCATGAGGGAAAGATGGAGTCTTGGAGAAAACTGAGATGGAGAAAGATGAGATCTTTGTGGAGTTTGAGAGAGGAGAGATGGATGGAAAATATGGGAGGACTTTGGGATTGACATGAGGTCTTTTGTGAGGGAGGAGAGAGTATGGATGAGAGATTTGAGAGAAGGATGTTTGAGAGAGTAAGAGTGAGGGAGAGATTAGGGTTTGAGAGAGAAATTGGAGGAGACGTTTTGGGAGAGGGAAAGAGAGGATGAATGCATGAGAGAGATTTTGAGAGAGAGTGGCGTGAGATTGAGAGGAAGAGAGAACTAATATATTTTTGGGTTTTTTGGTTTTTGTGAAAAGAAAAGACTTGTTTTTGGATTTTGATTTAATCAAACAAGAAAGAAAGAAAACGAAGAGAAAGATTTATCTTAACTATATTGATAGAAAGATAAAAGGATTAATTATCTTAACTGTATTGACAGAAAGATAAGAACGGATAGTTCTAGGTTTCTAACTTGAATCCACAAGAAAGACAACCTAGGGCTAACTTGATCTACACCGCAACCTAGGATCAAGCTCTTCCTAACCACTTGGGTGCCATGCCAAGATACAATAGAAGAAAGGGGGTGAGAGTTTATCCAAACACTCGAGAGAAAGCTAAAAGCTTAAATATTTTCATAATTCAAAGTTGGGTGCCTTTGAGAGGCTACAAGCCTAGCTATTTATACTACTAAAGTCCTAAACCTCCTAGGACTCTCAAGATTGGCGTGCAAGCCATCTTCTCCTACTAGGACTCTATTACTTGGCATGCAAGCCAAGGACTCCTAATACTAGACGCCATCTACTCCATCTCCTCCTTGGATTAGGACTCCTTATCCTAACGAGTTGGTTACAAGAGATAATAATCCTTTTAGGACTTGGCTTTCCTAATCCAAGATGGATTAGTTACAAAATAAGCCAACCTTATCTAGGACTACATAGCTTGGTGCCTAGTCTAGCACACCATACGCCTATCACACACACACACACACACACACACACACACACACACATTTCTAGATCATTCTAGAACATTCTACACTATTCTAGATTAATCTAGACTCCTACGACTTGGTGTCCAAGTTTATATATATTACTTGGCACCTCACACAACTGGAAATGTAAATAAAACCCTAGAAATATAAAGAAATACATCAAAAGGCCAAAACTGTGAACTTCTTCTTGAAATGGTCAGAAATGTGAAGTTCATCTGAAAATGATCAGAAATGTGAACTTCATCTTGAAATGGTCATAAATGTGAAATTCATCTCAAAATGATAAGAAATGTGAACTTCATCTTGAAATGGTCCAAACTGTGAAATTCATCTCAAAATGAGCAGAAATGTGAACTTCATTTTGAAATGGTCCAAACTGTGAAGTTCAACTTCGGCTTTGTACTTGGGCCTTTAGTTGTGGACTTGGAGGACATGGGATTCCCATCATCCTCTATGAATCTTGGGTCTCCGAAGGTGATCCCAAAGCTATGTGGGCCTCCATTTCCTTCCATGAACCTATGGTCCCCAAAGGTGAGACCTAGGTTAAGCAGTTCTCCTTCATGGGCTTCTTCTGATGTTTTTGGCATGGGCCAAAATACATCAAATCCGTCCCCACCCAAAGAGAGTGATCAAAATCCCATCACTTCTATGACCACTGAACGCCCTGAGTTTAGTGAGCATAAGGAGATCACTCCTTCAAACCCAAACACAAACCCTAGCCACAAAGAGCCAACCCACAAGAATCCAAGCCACAGCAACCTTCTCGTCATCCACCCTTCTCAACGTGATGTTCAAGTTGATTTGGTCCCAACACCTATCAAAGCAACTCACGAAAACCCTAGTGAACCTCAAAGGTTCAAAAGCAAGTTGACGATCTTCAAACCAAGGGTGTGATTAGGAAAAGTCGATCATGTGACACCCCTACCCTTGTGGAAACGAAGGAAGTTGGAAACCAACGTCTGTACATCAACAAGAGTCCTATCAAGTACAGGTTTCCTAAAATTGAAGATCTAATGGACGAACTAGATGGAACCCGAGTCGTTTCAGAGATTGGTCCAAGAAGTGGGTATCCTGATCCAATTCGAATTCAAGAAGGGGTCACTTCTATCAAAACCAAAGGAGATCCCTATGAATGGTTAGTCATGCCTATTCGACTAACTAATGTTCTTTATGCTTTAATGAGATTGGTGAATCAGGTTTTGAAGCCCCTTATTAGCAAGTGTGTTGTTGTCTACTTTGATGACATACTTGTGAATTGCAAGAGTGAGAAAGATCATACTTTTCACCTCCAATCTGTTCTGGAGATCTTAGCTCACGAAAAGATGCATGTGAATCAATCCAAGAGTTACTTCTTCATCAACAACATATTCCTTCTTGGCTATGTACTCTCGGTTGAAGTGATCCAGCTTGATGGAGAAAATGTCAAAGCTAGCAAGGAGTGGTCTACTCCAACTAGTATTCTTGGTGATCGAATCTTCCACGGCTTGACTTCTTTCTATAAGAGGTTTGTGAAGAATTTCAGCACTATTCTATCCCCTGTAGCCGAGTTACTAAAGTCTAAGGAGTCTTCATGGACTCCAACAATCCAGCAAGTGTTCGACACCAGCAAAAGAAAACTCTGCACCACACCTGTCATAACCCTACACAGCTTTGATAAGAAGTCTGAGGTTAAGTGTGATGCTTCTGGAGTTAGTATTGGAATTGTTCTATCAGTTTCATCTCAAGAGGGTCGTCCTTTAACTTATTATTGTGAGAAGTTCGGTGACCCTAGATTCATGGAAAAGAATGGAAGCCAACTCCGTTTGTACAGTAAGAAGATCTCTTTCAGTCCAATAAGTTCAAAGCTAAATTCTTGGTCACCAAGGAAGAATGCTGGAGAATTGTCTCACCTTGGTCTCACCTTTGGGGACCCAAGGTTCATGGAGAATAATGGAGGGCAACCCAAACCATCTACTGAGGAGATCACGGCTCACATGAAGGCCTTTATTCACGTAGAAATTGTGGAATCAGCCTTGGTTCATGTGAAGGTCCTGATTCACATGAAGATTACAGTTGGGGCAACTGAACTTGACCCTCCAAGTTTGAGGACAAACTTCTTCCAACAAGGGGGGAATGATGTATTTTGGCCCACGCCAAATACATCCCAAGAGGCCCAAAACAATTTCAAAGAAACAAGGCAAGCTATGAAGGAAAACATGAGCATAGAGGCCCATAGGCCCATACATATTGTGTGCTCCTTATGGCAAGAGGATGTCCAAACATCCTAGGGTCTACAAACAACACGCCAATCAAGCCCAAGAAGAGGCCCAAGTCACGTCCAAGAGAAGCTTCATTCTTAGTTTTAATTCTTTTGGATGTAATTTAATCTTTAGTTTTATTTTGGTGTGTTTTAAATTTTAATTAGGAATTAGATAAATCTAGAACATTCTAAATTGTTCTAGAATGTTCTAGAAAGAATGTTAGGTGTGTGCTAAGAGTAGTTTTAGGCGCCAATTGGTTGTTATCCTAGATAAGGTTGGCTTATTTTATAACTAATCCATATTGGATTAGGAAAGCCTAAACCTATTATAGATAAGGTTGTTGTAACCAACTCCCCTTTAGATAAGGAGTCCTAATCCAAGAGGAAGTTGGAGTAGTTAGGCGTGTACTACTAGGATTTCATGGCTTGCACGCCAAGTAGGAGTAATCCTAGTCTAATTAGTATGGCTTGCACGCCAAGTAAGGAATCCTAGGGGAGTTAGGACTCTCCTAGTATAAATAGCCTAGTTTGCAATCTTTAGAAAACAATCATTTGAGAAATATGAATCAAGCTTTAAGCTTACCCCCTTGAGTGTTAGGATTAACTCTCTCCCCTCTTCTATTGTATCTTGGTGTGGTAACCAAGTGGTTTAGAAAGAACTTGATCCTAGGTTGCGGTCTAGATCAAGAAACCCTAGGTTGTCCTTCTTGTGGATTCAAGTAGGAAATCTAGTTCTATCCCATTATCTTTCTATTTCTTAGAAAGATAATATCTACCCTCACCCATCCTCCACACCAACGCCACCCCTATACCTCCCATACTCCCTCAATCGTCCACCCTCCTCCCTCCTCACAAAATAGCTCAATCCACTCCCTCTCTCTCCATAACAAACTCCTAACAACTTTCTCTCTCCTCCAACAACCTCTCAAACTCTCTCTCTCCCAACAACCACACGTCAACTTTCCCCTCTTTCTCCCCTCTTTCACGTTAATCTCTCCTTCTCTGCTCTTCAAAGAATCAAACCTCTCTCTCTCCCTTCCCATTCAAGATTCAACCCTTTGAATCTTGAAACCACAAAAGCCCTCACGGCAAAACTCCCTCCATCTTCTCCCTTACCTCACGTGAACCACCCTAACCTTAGCCTCAATTTTACATGAAGCTTCCCACTCTTAGATCGTTTGCACGTCTCCCCTATGATGTGTAATTGATCAACCACACTCTTGATCCCATTATACATCAATATTGTGTGCTCCTTATGGCAAGAGGATGTCCAAACATCCTAGGGTCTACAACAACACGACAATCAAGCCCAAGAAAGGCCCAAGGTCACGTCCATGAAGGCCAATTTCGTCATTTGTGTTCCTTTTGGATGTATTTTATTTTATAGCTTTTATTATTTTGGTGTGTTTTAATTAATTAGGAGTAGATAAAACTAGAACATTCTAAACTGTTCTAGAATGTTCTAGAAGGTTAAAGTAGATGTGTGTTAGGAGTAGTTTAGGCGCCAATTGGTTGTATCCTAGATAAGGTTGGCTTATTTTGTAACTAATCCATATTGGATTAGGAAAGCCTAAACCTATTAGGATAAGGTTGTTGTAACCAACTCCCCTTTGGATAAGGAGTCCTAATCCAAGAGGAAGTTGGAGTAGCTAGGCGTGTACTACTAGGATTTCTTGGCTTGCACGCCAAGTAGGAGTAATCCTAGTCTAATTAGTATGGCTTGCACGCCAAGTAAGGAATCCTATGGGAGTTAGGACTCTCCTAGTATAAATAGTCTAGTTTGCAATCTTTAGAAATGAATCAGTTGAGAAATATGAATCAAGCTTTAAGCTTACCCCCTTGAGTGTTAGGATTAACTCTCTCCCCTCTTCTATTGTATCTTGGTGTGGTAACCAAGTGGTTTAGAAAGAACTTGATCCTAGGTTGCGGTCTAGATCAAGAAACCCTAGGTTGTCCTTCTTGTGGATTCAAGTAGGAAATCTAGCTCTATCCCATTATCTTTCTATTTCTTAGAAAGATAATATCTATCCTCACCTTATACCCCCTCCAACGTCCCTCGGGCTGCCCCCTCCAGACTCCGTCACACGTCCACCCACCTCCCTTCTCACAAAATAGCTCAACCAACTCCCTCTCTCTCCATAACAAACTCATAACAACTTTCTCTCTCCTCCAACAACCTCTCAATCTCCTTTTTCCCTTCAATCTCACGCCACACTCTCTCTTTCTCCCTCTCTTTCACGTTAACCCTCTCTCTCTCTCCTCTTCCAAGAATCAAACCTCTCTCTCTCTTCCCATTCAAGATTCAACCCTTTTGAATCTTGAAATCACAAAAGCCCTCACGGCAAAATTCCCTCCATCTTCTCCCTTACCTCACGTGAACCACCCTACCTTTAGCCTCAATTTCACATGAAGCCTCCCACTCTTAGATCGTTTGCACGTCTCCCCTATGATGTGTAATTGATCAACCACACTCTTGATCCCATTATACATCATAATTTTGGTATCAGAGCTCTAGGTTGTTTTGAGTGCAAATCAAACACATGACCTTTTCCTACCCAATCCCCAAACCTGCTATTCCAATAGCTTAACCTGCTATTCCAATAGCTTAACCTTCAAACCTTCAGTACCAACCTGCAATCCTAAACTCCACAAACAGCCTAAACACATTACCTCTTCTTACCCAACGTCACTCTGGACGTTCCCAAACCCCTACCATGGCATCTGGAAGCAACAGTCCTGAAAATAAAAATCCTACTGAGTAGTGGAAGCAAGAGAAAGCAGAATTGGAAGGAAGAATCGCTTATCTTTCTGATCAGTTGAAGCGATACATGAATCTACAATTCAGAACACCACGGGAAGAAGAAGGAGTTATCCCCAGCAGTCCTAGCGAAACTGAGCACTCTACTAGCTCAACCCGGAGGTCACGTCAGTCTAGGCGTGCACCAAGAGAAGAAAGGCTCGACTTCAAGGTCGACATTCCTGAATTCGACGGTAATCTTGATCCTGAAATCTTCCTTGATTGGATTCAAACTGTCGAACGAGTATTTGACTTAAAAGATATTGCTGATGATAAGAAAGTCAAATATATTGCTCTTAAACTACGGAAGCATGCTAGTATTTGGTGGACTAACCTACAGAAGAAGCGACAGCATGCTGGGAAAGAAAAGATCCGCTCTTGGGTAAAGATGAAAAAGAAACTTCACTCAAAGTTTCTTCCTGTAAGCTACTTTAAAGACAATTATCTTCGTCTCCAGCAACTATCCCAGGGATCTAAATCTGTTGAAGAGTTTACCAAGGAATTCGAACACCTACTCTGGAGGTGTAACTTGAAAGAAGATGAACCTCAAACTCTTGTGAGGTATCTTGCTGGCTTAAACGAAAACATAAGGTATGTGGTGGAACTTCAACCTTATGAAACTCTTGATGAATTAAGTACTTTGGCTAACAAAGTGGAACAGCAAAAGAAAAGAAGAGGCAAGGAGACACCAAACAGGAACCCTAGTTCCCAAAGAACTCCCTACACGCCTCAAACATACACCCAACAAAAGAGCCAAACCCAATCCCATCCGTCCGCCACAAAAACGCCTCACCCTACGCCCCAAACTGTGACAAAACCACCACAGGTCACCCCAATGGATAGGAAGCGATGTTTTAGGTGTCAAGGGCTCGGTCATATTGCTTCTGAGTGCCCTAATAAGAGAGCCATCACTCTTGTGAAGTTCCAAAACGCTCTCTTTGAACCTGAACCAACGGATGTCCAAGAAGAACCCCACGCCATTCACAACGAATCTGAAGAAGAGGTCGTGGAAGAAGCAGATCAGGGCGAGATGCTGGTTATGAGGAGGGTACTGAATAGCTCTCCAGTTCCTGAAGATCTGCAGCAACGGGAAGCTATCTTCCACTCCCGTTGTACGGTACAAGGGAAAGTTTGTTCTTTGATCGTCGATGGTGGAAGCCGTACCAACGCAGTTTCGACAACTATGGTGAACAAGCTACAACTCCCTACAAGTCCTCACCCTTCACCCTACACTGTGCAATGGCTCAACCAGGGTAAAGGATTGAAAGTGAATCTACGCTGTTTGGTAAGCTTTTCAATTGGAAAGTCTTATCAAGATTCGATATGGTGCGATGTACTACCTATGGATGCTTGTCATATTCGCAGGAGACCATGGCTATTTGACAGGGCGTCACGCTGTGGAAGAGCAAACACCTATTCGCTTATGGTGAATAACAAGAAGGTGACCTTAGCTCCTCTAAAAGCATCCAAGCTCAAAGAAGGTGACCCAAAACTCATCTCTTTCATGGTCATTGGATGTCCTGAGTTCAGTGAACAAAAGAAGGTCCTTACTAAAGAAGTTAGCCACGAAAATACTGCAGAAGAGCTCCCTCTAGCTGTCCATCACATGAGCTCAGTGGCTAAGGCTACATCAAACACCATTCAACGTGAGGTCCAGTCTGTGGAATATCACGTGAACCCTACTGCTGCTCAAAGGGTTCGAAATTCAACTATCTGTCACGCCAAGGGTATAATTGAGAAAGAAATTGTTCATCCAAGTGCCCTAGCAATCACAAGGAAGAAGAAAAGTAACTTGGTTCAGACTCAGTAAGGGATTACTGCTGCTCAAAACCCAAGAAGTCTCCTTGTATGGTTAGTCACACCCTGTGATCTAATCTATGTCTTTTCAGTTATTATGAGACTTATGAACCAGTTACAAGTCTGCGTGAAGTGTGTCTTGGACACCTTTATGTATAGCAAGAGTGAGAAAGATCAAAACGTCCACATCATCACATCTCACGTGGAAGCTATTGCAATTGATGAAACAACCTTGGTTCATGTGAAGGTCCTGATTCACATGAAGTTCAAAATTGAGGCCACTGAAGTTCTTCAACTTGACCCTCTAAGTTTGAGGACAAACTTCTCCCAACAAGGGGGGAATGATGTATTTTGGCCCACGCCAAATACATCCCTAACGGCCCAAAATAAATTCCAGGGAACAAGGCAAGTTATGGAGAAAAAACATGAGCATAGAGGCCCTTAGGCCCATACATATTTGATGTATTTTGGCCCACGCCAAATACATCCCAAGAGGCCCAAAACAATTTCAAAGAAACAAGGCAAGCTATGAAGGAAAACATGAGCATAGAGGCCCATAGGCTCCTACATATTGTGTGCTCCTTATGGCAAGAGGATGTCCAAACATCCTAGGGTCTACAAACAACACGCCAATCAAGCCCAAGAAGAGGCCCAAGTCACGTCCAAGAGAAGCTTCATTCTTAGTTTTAATTCTTATGGATGTAATTTAATCTTTAGTTTTATTTTGGTGTGTTTTAAATTTTAATTAGGAATTAGATAAATCTAGAACATTCTAAATTGTTCTAGAATGTTCTAGAAAGAATGTTAGGTGTGTGCTAAGAGTAGTTTTAGGCGCCAATTGGTTGTTATCCTAGATAAGGTTGGCTTATTTTATAACTAATCCATATTGGATTAGGAAAGCCTAAACCTATTAGGATAAGGTTGTTGTAACCAACTCCCCTTTGGATAAGGAGTCCTAATCCAAGAGGAAGTTGGAGTAGTTACGCATGTACTACTAGGATTTCTTGGCTTGCACCCCAAGTAGGAGTAATCCTAGTCTAATTAGTATGGCTTGCACGCCAAGTAAGGAATCCTAGGGGAGCTAGGACTCTCCTAGTATAAATAGCCTAGTTTGCAATCTTTAGAAAACAATCAGTTGAGAAATATGAATCAAGCTTTAAACTTACCCCCTTGAGTGTTAGGATTAACTCTTTCCCCTCTTCTATTGTATCTTGGTGTGGTAACCAAGTGGTTTAGGAAGAACTTGATCCTAGGTTGCGGTCTAGATCAAGAAACCCTATGTTGTCCTTCTTGTGGATTCAAGTAGGAAATCTAGCTCTATCCCATTATCTTTCTATTTCTTAGAAAGATAATATCTACCCTCACCCATCCTCCACTCCAACGCCACCCCTATACCTCCCATACTCCCTCAATCGTCCACCCTCCTCCCTCCTCACAAAATAGCTCAATCCACTCCCTCTCTCTCCATAACAAACTCCTAACAACTTTCTCTCTCCTCCAACAACCTCTCAAACTCTCTCTCTCCCAACAACCACACGTCAACTTTCCCCTCTTTCTCCCCTCTTTCACGTTAATCTCTCCTTCTCTGCACTTCAAAGAATCAAACCTCTCTCTCTCCCTTCCCATTCAAGATTCAACCCTTTGAATCTTGAAACCACAAAAGCCCTCACGGCAAAACTCCCTCCATCTTCTCCCTTACCTCACGTGAACCACCCTAACCTTAGCCTCAATTTCACATGAAGCTTCCCACTCTTAGATCGTTTGCACGTCTCCCCTATGATGTGTAATTGATCAACCACACTCTTGATCCCATTATACATCATAATTTTGGTATCAGAGCTCTAGGTTGTTTTGAGTGCAAACCAAACACATGACCTTTTCCAACCCAATCCCCAAACCTACTACTCCAATAGTTAAACCTGCTATTCCAATAGCTTTACCTGCTATTCCAATAGCATAACTGATGTATAATGAGATCAACGGATGATCACATTACACAAGAATTCAGGATCTTTAAGAACGAGATAAGAATCCCAACTCTTAGTCCAAAAGAATGAATGGAAAAAGGATGAATGATAAACGAAAGTTAGTGAAATCGTTTACCAAAGAAAGAAATGAACGAATGATGAATGATAATGAACGAATGAAGCGTTTGAATGGATGCACGTTTGTTGAAGCTTGGACGTGTTGAAGAAAAACGAATGCTTCTTGTTGGGTGCTTGATGAATTCTTGTTGAATTCTTGATGAACGGATGAAGAATCATTGGATGGATGAACAATTCTTGATGAATGACGTGAGGTTGGATGAATGTAGTTGAATGAACGAAGGGAATGGATAGTTGGATAGATTTGGCTTTTGAGGGATCGATGAGGATACAGCCACACCACCTCAAAGAACTCTTCAATTCCTTCCTTTCACCATCAAGGATGCCACCCTTGAATAGAAGAAGGGGATAACTTCGAAACTCCCCCAAGAGAAACGAAAAGACTAGCACAAAAGCTAGAGAGAAAACACCAAGTGTTAGATTGTATTTCTAATATGAATGAATTACAAGGCACCCTAAGGGGGGGTATTTATAGTTACAAGCCCTCCTTATGGCGTGTACAAAACAAGAAATGGGCCACTTAGGGCTTACATCATCTACTCTAATGATTACATCATAAAGAAAACAATGAACTAAACTATATTACAAATATTGATAACTCCTTTGATTCTCCACCAAATCTAAAGATTCTTGAACCATATGAAAGCTCTTGGAATGTAGATTAATCCACCTTTGGATGTCTTTCTTAGTAGCTTCATGGTCCTTAAATTTAAGGAGCAAAAGTATTCGATCACATGAGTTGATCCCTTCCAGGTAGAGAGATATGTGAGACTTGAGCTCTTCTTTCTTCTAGGTGAGTATGGAATGTCTCCTTGATGCATAAGGCCATCAATTATGCATCATACACCCCCGATTGAAAAAGTTTTCCCTCAAACTTTGGAAAATCAACTCTCACTTGCCTTCTTCACAAAGACTTTCTTCTTGAAAGCTTTGAAGTCATCATAGATTCCTTTGATGAACTTCTTAAACTTTCTTCCGATCAATTCTCGAACACAATAAGACTTGGACTTGCGTTTCTTCACCGTGAACGTGAGTTGTTCACGTTGCTTCTCACTTCCCAAGTCTATTCTTACCACTTTACCCTTGTCATTTAGCATGAAACAATGCACTTTGATGAGTTGGGCTATTTCATCCTTTCGAATTTTCGGCCTTTCAACCAAGTGATTTGAGTAGATATCTTTTGGATGCTCATGGAAGATATGCTTCGTGGGAAGATTCAAAATGTGATGGATACTTGGACCCATTTCATTATTCTCTAAATGTATAAGAATAAGATCCTTATATTCTTTATTCCCTCGATACTCCATCTTCATGATCGACACAAGTTGGCTTTCTTCCTTCTTAGGCCGTGTGGTGTAAGATGGAAGTAGAGATGCATCAAGAGGCATGATATTCCTATGAAGCAACTTTGGTCCTTCCATCAAAGTAAGACAGGAATCCATAGAAGTAATTTTGCAATATAATGAATCTTTGCAAATTTTATAAAAGCAAAGACTTACTAAACTTCTTGGATTGAAATTGTCATGGCTTAACCTTTGCGTAAGGACAATGATATATCCATAGGAGGCACAACTTTCCTTTTCTTGGTTCAATGAACATACTTCTCCTTTGTTGGTATAATGAGAGATCTTGCTCTCTCTTTGTGGATGTTCATACGCCACACTTGCTTCTTTTGTCACAAGCCACTTTTCCATATGCTCCTCTTCTACCTTTTCTTCCTCTTTGTTCTCCTCCTCATATGCGTCAATCCCAATTTCTTCTTCTTTTGCGTCAACCTCAAATTCTTCTCCTTTCATGTCAACGCCAACTTCCTCTTCCTTTTCCTCCTCAAATGGTTTGTTATCATGTGTTTGGTACCCTTCCGAAGGCACTTCTTTCTTGTTAGGACACTCCAATTCAATGTGACCTAAACTTTGGCAATGATAACAACTCCTTGGGGCTATGGGCGCTGGTTCTTGGACGTGGGGTTTGGGAATGGATGGGGATTGATTTGTGGAGGTTGTTTTGTGGAGTGATGGACAACAGGTTTGGGACGAATATGGGGCTGGATTTGAATGCCTTTGGCGTGATGTTGTGGGGTTGATTTGGAAGGTTTGTGACGTGTGTGGGTTTTATCCCTAAGCTCTTTACTCTTTGCTTGTTCTTCAAAATCAAGAGCTAAATAACTTAACTCCTCCAAACTAATGTGAGGTTGATCTGTAACAGCACGCTGAATATTTTCATTAAGACCAAGAAGGTAGTATACCAAAATGCGTGGATCGTCCTCCTTAAGGCCATTCTTCCATAATTGCCACTTGAACTCTATTGTATAATCAAGTACATCCATGATCCCTTGCTTAACTCCTTCAAGATTGTTGATGGAGTCACCTTTGTAATCGGATGGTAAGAAATCTGATGTAGATTGGGTCCCAAATCTCCATCATGGGAGTCAAATGCTAGATATTATTCAAAAGCAGCTTGAAACACTCATGCTAGCTACACGTCCGACTAGTTTCTCAAATGAAGGTTTGATGATTTGCTCTCTATCTCAAGAACCATAAGGCTATCATGGAAGACGTCCTAGAGTGGATTAATCTACATTCCAAGAGCTTTCATATGGTTCAAGAATCTTTAAATTTGGATAAGAATTGAGAGAGTTATCATCAAATGTAATCTAGCATAGTTCATTAGTTTCTTTGTGATGTCATTCTTGTATTAGATGATGTAAGCTAGTTTACTCCTCTTTCTTTATTTGTACACGCCTAAGGGGGGCTTGAGTAGTATAAATAGACCACTTAGGGTGCCTCATTTCACACATTACATTCTATTGAATCATAATAAACACCCAAATTCTCTCTAAAGTTGTCATGCTTTAGTTTCTAGCATTCTAGCTAGAGTTTCGGATTCCTTGAGGGGATTTCGATCAAATCTTCTCTTCTATTCCAAGAGGGAGCAATCTTGGATGGTGCAAAGGAGGAGTTGGATATCATATTGATTGTGGTGCGTCTTTATCAATCAAGGAGATTTCCATTGCCAATTCTATCTTGTTTCTACATCAAGTCGTGTTGTTCTTCATTGGTTGGTACGTTTTTGCTTAGTCTTTAGTTTCTCTTGATTGTCAATCTTGTCATAATCATTAGAACTCTCGTCCAAGCCTTTCGTTCATACCTTTTTCCGTTCGTTTCATTCGTTTGTTTGAGAAATCAACAATCACAAGTTCTTACTTGTGAACGATCCGTTTTCATTTCGTGTATAATGGATTAGTTTTGATTCATTATGCATCAAAAGTGGTATCAGAGCTTAGCTTGTTGATATCTCTCGTTTCTTGCATTGTTTTACACCTTGTTTTCATCACATTCACACGCCATCCTTGAGTTCTTCCAAGAACTCATCAAGAACCCATCAAGAACTCATCAAGAACCCATCAAGAATTCATCAAGAACCTTAAGCTACACAAAGAACCCTAAGACCAAACACTAACCTAGCCAAATTCGTCCCTTACCCTACGTGAGTTCTAAATTGACATCAAGATTGAATCAAATGGACGAGTCTCAAACTAATTCACCTAAGGATGTTGAAGCTATGAGGATGCGAATTGATATGTTGCAAAAACAATTAAAGACCTATATGGATTGGAACCGTGCTTTACAAAAGGAGTCTAGAAATGTTGATGAAGATGCTTCATATGGCACGCCTAGTCCATTCTCAAGAAGGGGTGAACGTTTTGATTTTAGAGTTGAAATACCCGAATTTGATGGTAGTTTAGATCCGGAGGTATTTCTTGATTGGATTCAAACGGCTGAAAGAGTGTTTGATTTGAAAGAAGTTAATGATGAACTAAAAGTGAAGTATGTAGCATTGAAGTTGAGAAAGCATGCTTCTATTTGGTGGACTAACTTGCAAAAGAAGCGACAAGTAAAGGGAAAGGACAAAATTCGTTCATGGGAAAAGATGAAGTCCAAATTGCAAGGCAAGTTTCTACCCCAAAGCTACGTCCAATACAATTATGTCAAGCTCCAAAAGCTAGTTCAAGGATCCAAATCGGTGGAAGAGTATACCAAGGAGTTTGAACATCTCCTTTGGCGTTGTGATTTGAAGGAGAATGAGCCACAAGTTATGGTACGTTTTCTCATTGGTTTAAATGATTGGATACGTAATATTGTTGAGTTACATTCTTATCAATCATTGGATGAATTAAGTACTTTGGCCTTGAAAGTAGAAAGGAAAAGGAAAGAAAGAGGAAAATATACCATGAGAACGTACCCTACACAATCCAAACCTTATACCACACGTCCACCTACCCAAACACAATACAAAACTCCACAAAATCAGCCCCCATCCTCCCAAAAACCCTACGGAAAAACCCCACAAAATCAGCCACAAAATCCCCCATCCAAACCCCATGTCCAAGAACCAAGGACATTGCCTCCAAGAAGATGTTTTAGGTGCCAAGGATTGGGCCATATTGCATCCGAATGTCCTAACAAACGTGTAGTTTCTCTTGTCGAGTATCAAAGTGCTTTATATGTTGAACCAAGTTGCCATGAAAGTGAATATGAAGAAGAGAAACTTGAGGAGGAAAATGACATTTGTGAAGAGGAAAATGTGGAAGAAGCGGATGATGGAGAATTACTTGTGTTGAGGAGGGCATTAAGCGTGGCTTCTACACCAAACGAATTGGAGCAACGTGAAACTATCTTCCATACTAGATGTACGGTTCAAGGGAAGGTATGTTCACTCATTATAGATGGTGGTAGTTGTACTAATGCGGCTTCCACTATAATGGTTGAAAAATTGAAGTTAGAAGTGAGTTCTCATCCCTCTCCTTACAATATACAATGGTTGAGTCATGGGAAGGGTATTAAGATTGATAAGCGTGTGCTTGTATCTTTATCCATTGGGAAGAGTTATAAAGATCAAATATGGTGTGATGTAATACCAATGGATGCTTGCCATATTTTGCTTGGGAGACCTTGGCTTTTTGATAGGTACGTCACATATGATGGGAGAATGAACACTTATTCCTTCACCATCAACAAGAAGAAGATCACATTGGCCCCTTTGCCACCTTCTTCTATCATTCGGCCACCCCAACAAAAGGAGCAAGAGAAGGAGTCCAATATTGTTTCTTTGCTAAAAGCGGATCAACATGATTTCCATGAGCAAAAGGAGTTGATTTTGGCTAATTTGCAAGAGGAACAAGCTGCCCCAACTCGTGAAAACCCACGGCTCCAACCCATCCTAAGGAGGTTCAATCATTTGTTCCCTAATGAGATGCCACACGGTTTGCCACCAAGAAGGGAGATAGAGCACAAAATTGATCTCATTCCTGGAGCCATCCTTCCAAACAAAGCGGCGTATAGAATGAATCCTAAGGAAGCTCAAGAGGTACAAAAACAGGTTGATGAGCTACTTTCAAGGGGTCTAATAAGGCCTAGCATGAGTCCATGTGCCGTTCCGGTATTACTAGTTCCAAAGAAAGATGGTTCGCAACGCATGTGCATGGATTGTAGGTCCATCAACAAGATAACTATCAAGTATAGGTTCCCTATTCCACGCTTAGAGGATCTCCTTTATGAGTTATATGGGAGTGTTGTCTTTTCCAAAGTGGATTTGAGAAGTGGATATCACCAAATCCGTATCCATGAAGGTGATGAGTGGAAAACGGCTTTCAAGACAAAAGAAGGTCTATATGAATGGTTAGTCATGCCATTTGGTCTTACTAATGCACCTTCTACATTCATGCGCTTAATGAATCATGTATTGAAGCCTTTGATTGGCAAATGTGTAGTAGTGTACTTTGATGACATTCTTATATATAGTAAGAGTGAGCTTGATCATGTAAAGCATTTAGAGCTAGTCATGTGTATCTTGGAGAAAGAGAAGCTCTACGCAAACATGGAGAAATGTTCCTTCTTCTCACCCAAGGTCGTCTTCCTTGGATATGTGCTATCACAAGATGGTATTCAAGTGGATTAAGGAAAGATCAAAGCTATACACGAATGGCCTACACCAACGTCCATCCATGAGGTACGATCATTTCATGGTTTAGCTTCCTTCTATAGAAGATTTATCAAGAATTTTAGCACTATTATGGCTCCTATGACCGAGTTGTTGAAAAATAAAGAGTTCGAATGGAGTAGAAGTCTTTGAAAGGGCGTTTGAAATAATCAAAGAGAAGCTTTGTAATGCACCAATACTTGTCTTGCCATGTTTTGACAAAATCTTTGAAGTTGAAGTAGATGCAAGTGGTGTTGGTATTGGAGCGGTTTTGTCTCAAGAAGGAAGGTCGATTGCTTATTTTAGTGAGAAGTTGAATGAGGCAAAGAGAAAGTATAGTACGTATGACAAAGAGTTCTATGCCATTATACGAGCTCTTGAGCATTGGAGACATTATCTACTAAGTGGAGAGTTTATTCTTCATAGTGATCACGAAGCTCTCAAATACGTCCAAGGGCAACATAAGCTCAATCCACGACATGCCAAATGGGTTGAATTCATGCAATCATTCCAATTTGTGATCAAACATAAGGTCGGTCATTTGAATAAAGGTGTCGATGCTCTTTCAAGAAGGTACTTGCTTACATATATTCTTGATTCAAAAGTCGCTGGATTTGATCATATTAAGGATTTGTATGAGGATGATCAAGATTTCAAAGAAGTATTTGAGCTCTCAAAGAAGCATCCACACGAGATGTTTCATATTGAAGAGGGGTTTCTTTTCAAAGGGAATCAACTTTGTATCCCAAGGAGTAGCTTGCGTGAATTATTGATCATGGAGGTTCATGGAGGAGCCCTAGCTGGTCACTTTGGTATTGAAAAGACTTATTTGATGATGAGAGATCATTATTTTTGGCCAAGCATGATCAAAGATGTTGAGCATATTGTTAAAAGATGTGGGACTTGCAACCTTGCCAAGTCTCATGTTCTACCACAAGGGTTATACAAGCCTCTACCTATTCCCTACCATCCATGGGAAAATGTGAGCCTTGACTTCGTTGTGGGTCTACCAAGGACTCAAAGAGGGAAAGATTCTATTATGGTTGTTGTTGATAGATTCTCGAAGATAGCACACTTCATTCCTTGCCATACTACCTATGACGCTACTAAAGTTGCAAATCTCTACTTTGAAGAAGTTGTGAAGCTACATGGTATTCCAAGGACTATGGTGAGTGATAGAGATTCGAAATTCCTTAGTCATTTTTGGATTACCTTATGGAAAAAGTTGGGTACAAAGCTCAAACTTAGCACGGCATGTCATCCCCAAACGGATGGACAAACTGAAGTTGTCAACCGTACATTGGGAGCCTTATTACGAGCTTTGGTGAGCAAGGACAAGAAAAGTTGGGATACTTTGCTAAGTCATGCTGAATTTGCTTATAATCGGAGTCCAAATCGAGCTACAAAGTTATCTCCATTTGAAGTTGTGTATGGTAAGAACCCTCTCAAGCCTATGGATTTATCTCCTATGTCTACATCAACTAAATTCAGTTTTGAAGCTAGTAAGAGAGTGGAGGAGATTAAGAAGTTACATGAGGAGGTTCGTGAAAACATTATGAGGTATACCCAAAGGATTGAAGAGAAGGTCAATCAAAAGAGGAAGAAAGTTATTTTCAAACCTGGAGACTTGGTATGGATACACCTCAAGAAAGAAAGGTTTCCGAATAGAAGAAAAGGGAAATTGAAACCAAGAAGTGATGGTCCTTTTGAAGTCATCGAAAAGATCGGAGATAATGCTTATAAGTTGAAACTAGATGATGGTTATGAGGGAAGTTGCACTTTCAATATAAGTGATCTCAAACATTATTATCAAGAAGGAGAAGAACTTCCTAGTTTGAGGACAAACTCTTCTCAACTAGGGGGGAATGATGTAGATTGGGTTCCAAATCTCCATCATGGGAGTCAAATGCTAGACATTATCCAAAAGGAGCTTGAAACACTCATGCTAGCTACACGTTCAACTAGTTTCTCAAATGAAGGTTTGATGATTTGCTCTCTATCTCAAGAACCATAAGGCTATCATGGAAGACGTCCTAGAGTGGATTAATCTACATTCCAAGAGCTTTCATATGGTTCAAGAATCTTTAAATTTGGATAAGAATTGAGAGAGTTATCATCAAATGTAATCTAGCTTAGTTCATTAGTTTCTTTATGATGTCATTCTTGTATTAGATGATGTAAGCTAGTTTACTCCTCTTTCTTGATTTGTACACGTCTAAGGGGGGCTTGAGTAGTATAAACAGACCCCTTAGGGTGCCTCATTTCACACATTACATTCTATTGAATCATAATAAACACCCAAATTCTCTCTAAAGTTGTCATGCTTTAGTTTCTAGCATTCTAGCTAGAGTTTCGGATTCCTTGAGGGGATTTCGATCAAATCTTCTCTTCTATTCCAAGAGGGAGCAATCTTGGATGGTGCAAAGGAGGAGTTGGATATCAAATTGATTGTGCTGCGTTTATATCAATCAAGGAGATTTCCATTGCCAATTCTATCTTGTTTCTACATCAAGTCGTGTTGTTCTTCATTGGTTGGTACGTTTTTGCTTAGTCTTTAGTTTCTCTTGATTGTCAATCTTGTCATAATCATTAGAACTCTCGTCCAAGCCTTTCGTTCATACCTTTTTCCGTTCGTTTCATTCGTTTGTTTGAGAAATCAACAATCATAAGTTCTTCCTTGTGAACGATCCGTTTTCATTTCGTGTATAATGGATTAGTTTTGATTCATTATGCATCAAAATCTTTTTGAACTTTCTTCCCATTCTTCTTTTTGGAATGTTTACTCCGTGCATAAGGTGCTTCATATTCAACCTTAGAAGAGTGAACCACACGTGATTTTGTGCTTCTTGATCCCTTTGGAAGAATTCCACATTCTTCCATTTGCTTGGCAAGATCATCAATTTGTTGCTTCAAGCATTGTAGCTCACTTTGGGAATTCTTGCTAGACCTTTTGCAATCCATTAGAACCTATCTTGATTCAAAAGATCGCAAGAAACTCATGGTAAGATGATTAGCATAGAAGGGACGTGAGGGGGAATTGGTTGGATTTGTGTTTGGGCTTACGAGTTCTTTGTGGAGTTTAGTGGGGACGTGGGATGGAGGATGAATTTTTGTGATGGACGTGTGATGGTAGGGGTGATGGGGAACGTGTGGGAGAGGGAAAGATTGTAAAAAGATTGTTTCAAGAACTAAGAGATTCAAACTCCTAAACTCTGATACCAATTTTGATGTATAATGAGACCAAGGGATGATCACATTACACAAGAATTCAGGATCTTTAACAACGAGATAAGAATCCCAACTCTTAGTCCAAAAGAATGAATGGAAAAAGGATGAATGATAAACGAAAGATAGTGAAATCGTTTACCAAAGAAAGAAATGAACGAATGGTGAATGATAATGAACGAATGAAGCGTTTGAATGGATGCACGTTTGTTGAAGCTTGGACATGTTGAAGAAGAACGAATGCTTCTTGTTGGGTGCTTGATGAATTCTTGTTGAATTCTTGATGAACGGATGAAGAATCATTGGATGGATGAACAATTCTTGATGAATGACGTGAGGTTGGATGAATGTAGTTGAATGAACAAAGGGAATGGATAGTTGGATAGATTCGGCTTTTGAAGGATCGATGAGGATACAGCCACACCACCTCAAAGAACTCTTCAATTCCTTCCTTTCACCATCAAGGATGCCACCCTTGAATAGAAGAAGGGGATAACTTCGAAACGCCCCCAAGAGAAACGAAAAGACTAGCACAAAAGCTAGAGAGAAAACACCAAGTGTTAGATTGTATTTCTAATATGAATTATTGAATGAATTACAAGGCACCCTAAGGGGGGTATTTATAGTTACAAGCCCTCCTTATGGCGTGTACAAAACAAGAAATGGGCCACTTAGGGCTTACATCAACTACTCTAATGATTACATCATAAAGAAAACAATGAACTAAACTATATTACAAATATTGATAACTCCTTTGATTCTCCACCAAATCTAAAGATTCTTGAACCATATGAAAGCTCTTGGAATGTAGATTAATCCACCTTTGGATGTCTTTCTTAGTAGCTTCATGGTCCTTAAATTTAAGGAGCAAAAGTATTCGATCACATGAGTTGATCCCTTCCAGGTAGAGAGATATGTGAGACTTGAGCTCTTCTTTCTTCTTGGTGAGTATGGAATGTCTCCTTGATGCATAAGGCCATCAATTATGCATCAATAACTTTCAAACCTTCAGTACCAATCTGTAACCCTAAACTCCACAAACAGCCCAAACACATTCCCTTCCTTACCCAACGTGATGCATAATGAATCAAAACTAATCCATTATACACGAAATGAAAACGGATCGTTCACAAGTAAGAACTTGTGATTGTTGATTTCTCAAACAAACGAATGAAACGAATGGAAAAAGGTATGAACGAAAGGCTTGGACGAGAGTTCTAATGATTATGACAAGATTGACAATCAAGAGAAACAAAAGACTTAAGCAAAAACGTACCAACCAATGAAGAACAACACGACTTGATGTAGAAACAAGATAGAATTGGCAATGGAAACCTCCTTGATTGATATAGACGCACCACAATCAATTTGATATCCAACTCCTCCTTTGCACCATCCAAGATTTCTCCCTCTTGGAATAGAAGAGAAGATTTGATCGAAATCCCCTCAAGGAATCCGAAACTCTTGTTAGAATGCTAGAAACTAAAGCATGACAACTTTAGAGAGAATTTGGGTGTTTATTATGATTCAATAGAATGTAATGTGTGAAATGAGGCGCCCTAAGGGGTCTATTTATACTACTCAAGCCCCCCTTAGGCGTGTACAAATCAAGAAAGAAGAGTAAACTAGCTTACATCATCTAATACAAGAATGACAGCATAAAGAAACTAATGAACTAAGCTAGATTACATTTGATGATAACTCTCTCAATTCTTATCCAAATTTAAAGATTCTTGAATCATATGAAAGCTCTTGGAATGTAGATTAATCCACTCTAGGACGTCTTCCATGATAGCCTTATGGTTCTTGAGATAGAAAGCAAATCATCAAACCTTCATTTGAGAAACTAGTTGAACGTGTAGCTAGCATGAGTGTTTCAAGCTCCTTTTGGATAATGTCTAGCATTTGACTCCCATGATGGAGATTTGGAACCCAATCTACATCATTCCCCCCTAGTTGAGAAGAGTTTGTCCTCAAACTAGGAAGTTCTTCTCCTTCTTGATTATAAGGTTTGAGATCACTTATATTGAAAGTGCAACTTCCCTCATAACCATCATCTAGTTTCAACTTATAAGCATTATCTCCGATCTTTTCAATGACTTCAAAAGGACCATCACTTCTTGGTTTCAATTTCCCTTTTCTTCTATTCGGAAACCTTTCTTTCTTGAGGTGTATCCATACCAAGTGTCCAGGTTTGAAAATAACTTTCTTCCTCTTTTGATTGACCTTCTCTTCAATCCTTTGGGTATATCTCATAATCTTTTCACGAACCTACTCATGTAACTTCTTAATCTCCTCCACTCTTTTACTAGCTTCAAAACTGAATTTAGTTGATGTAGACATAGGAGATAAATCCATAGGCTTGAGAGGATTCTTACCATACACAACTTCAAATGGAGATAACTTTGTAGCTCGATTTGGACTCCGATTATAAGCAAATTCAGCATGACTTAGCAAAGTATCCCAACTTTTCTTGTCCTTGCTCACCAAAGCTCGTAATAAGGCTCCCAACGTACGGTTGACAACTTCAGTTTGTCCATCCGTTTGGGGATGACATGCCGTGCTAAATTTGAGCTTTGTACCCAACTTTTTCCATAAGGTAATCCAAAAATGACTAAGGAATTTCGAATCTCTATCACTCACCATAGTCCTTGGAATACCATGTAGCTTCACAACTTCTTCAAAGTAGAGATTTGCAACTTTAGTAGCGTCATAGGTAGTATGGCAAGGAATGAAGTGTGCCATCTTCGAGAATCTATCAACAACAACCATAATAGAATCTTTCCCTCTTTTAGTCATTGGTAGACCCACAACGAAGTCAAGGCTCACATCTTCCCATGGATGGTAGGGAATAGGTAGAGGCGTGTATAACCCTTGTGGTAGAACGTGAGACTTGGCAAGGTTGCAAGTCCCACATCTTTTTACAATATGCTCAACATCTTTGATCATGCTTGGCTAAAAATAATGGTCTCTCATCATCAAATAAGTTTTTTCAATACCAAAGTGACCAGCTAGGGCTCCTCCATGAACCTCCATGATCAATAATTCACGCAAGCTACTCCTTGGGATACAAAGTTGATTCCCTTTGAAAAGAAACCCCTCTTCAATATGAAACATCTCGTGTGTATGCTTCTTTGAGAGCTCAAATACTTCTTTGAAATCTTGATCATCCTCATACAAATCTTTAATATGATCAAATCCAGCAACTTTTGAATCAAGAATATATGTAAGCAAATACCTTCTTGAAAGAGCATCGACACCTTTATTCAAATGACCGGCCTTATGTTTGATCACAAATTGGAATGATTGCATGAAATCAACCCATTTGGCATGTCGTGGATTGAGTTTATGTTGCCCTTGGACGTATTTGAGAGCTTCGTGATCACTATGAAGAATAAACTCTCCACTTAGTAGATAATGTCTCCAATGCTCAAGAGCTCGTATAATGGCATAGAACTCTTTGTCATACGTACTATACTTTCTCTTTGCCTCATTCAACTTCTCACTAAAATAAGCAATCGGCCTTCCTTCTTGAGACAAAACCGCTCCAATACCAACACCACTTGCATCTACTTCTACTTCAAAGATTTTGTCAAAACATGGCAAGACAAGTATTGGTGCATTACAAAGCTTCTCTTTGATTATTTCAAACGCCCTTTCAGCACTTCTACTCCATTCGAACTCTTTATTTTTCAACAACTCGGTCATAGGAGCCATAATAGTGCTAAAATTCTTGATAAATCTTCTATAGAAGGAAGCTAAACCATGAAATGATCGTACCTCATGGATGGACGTTGGTGTAGGCCATTCGTGTATAGCTTTGATCTTTCCTTGATCCACTTGTATACCATCTTGTGATAGCACATATCCAAGGAAGACGACCTTGGGTGAGAAGAAGGAACACTTCTCCATGTTTGCGTAGAGCTTCTCTTTCTCTAAGATACACATGACTAGCTCTAAATGCTTTACATGATCAAGCTCACTCTTACTATATATAAGAATGTCATCAAAGTACACTACTACACATTTGCCAATCAAAGGCTTATTCATTAAGCGCATGAATGTAGAAGGTGCATTAGTAAGACCAAATGGCATGTTTAACCATTCATATAGACCTTCTTTTATCTTGAAAGCCGTTTTCCACTCATCACCTTCATGGATACGGATTTGGTGATATCCACTTCTCAAATCCACTTTGGAAAAGACAACACTCCCATATAACTCATCAAGTAGATCCTCCAAGCGTGGAATAGGGAACCTATACTTGATAGTTATCTTATTGATGGACCTACAATCCATGTACATGCGTTGCGAACCATCTTTCTTTGGAACTAGTAACACCGGAACGGCACATGGACTCATGCTAGGCCTTATTAGACCCCTTGAAAGTAGCTCATCAACCTGTTTTTGTACCTCTTGAGCTTCCTTAGGATTCATTCTATACGCCGCTTTGTTTGGAAGGATGGCTCCGGGAATGAGATCAATTTTGTGCTCTATCTCCCTTCTTGGTGGCAAACCGTGCGGCATCTCATTAGGGAACAAATGATTGAACCTCCTTAGGATGGGTTGGAGCCGTGGGTGTTCACGAGTTGGGGAGCTTGTTCCTCTTGCAAATTAGCCAAAATCAACTCCTTTTGCTCATGGAACTCATGTTGATCCGCTTTTAGCAAAGAAACAATATTGGACTCCTTCTCTTGCTCCTTTTGTTGGGGTGGCCGAATGATAGAAGAAGGTGGCAAAGGGGCCAATGTGATCTTCTTCTTGTTGATGGTGAAGGAATAAGTGTTCATTCTCCCATCATGTGTGACGTACCTATCAAAAAGCCATGGTCTCCCAAGCAAAATATGGCAAGCATCCATTGGTATCACATCACACCATATTTGATCTTTATAACTCTTCCCAATGGATAAAGATACAAGCACACGCTTATCAATCTTAATACCCTTCCCATGACTCAACCATTGTATATTGTAAGGAGAGGGATGAGAACTCACTTCTAGCTTCAATTTTTCAACCATTATAGTGGAAGTCGCATTAGTACAACTACCACCATCTATAATGAGTGAACATACCTTCCCTTGAACCGTACATCTAGTATGGAAGATAGTTTCACGTTGCTCCAATTCGTTTGGTGTAAAAGCCACGCTTAATGCCCTCCTCAACACAAGTAATTCTCCATCATCCGCTTCTTCCACATTTTCCTCTACACAAATGTCATTTTCCTCCTCAAGTTGCTCTTCTTCATATTCACTTTCATGGCAACTTGGTTCAACATATAAAGCACTTTGATACTCGACAAGAGAAACTACACGTTTGTTAGGACATTCGGATGCAATATGGCCCAATCCTTGGCACCTAAAACATCTTCTTGGAGGCAATGTCCTTGGTTCTTGGACATGGGGTTTGGAAGGGGGATTTTGTGGCTGATTTTGTGGGGTTTTTCCGTAGGGTTTTTGGGAGGATGGGGGCTGATTTTGTGGAGTTTTGTATTGTGTTTGGGTAGGTTGACGTGTGGTATAAAGTTTGGATTGTGTAGGGTACGTTCTCATGGTATCTTTTCCTCTTTCTTTCCTTTGCCTTTCTACTTTCAAGGCCAAAGTACTTAATTCATCCAATGATTGATAAGAACGTAACTCAACAATATTACGTATCCAATCATTTAAACCAATTAGAAAACGTACCAAAACTTATGGCTCATTCTCCTTCAAATCACAACGCCAAAGGAGATGTTCAAACTCCTTGGTATACTCTTCCACCGATTTGGATCCTTGAACTAGCTTTTGGAGCTTGACATAATTGTCTTGGACGTAGCTTTGGGGTAGAAACTTTCCTTGCAATTTGGACTTCATCTTTTCCCATGAACGAATTTTGTCCTTTCCCTTTGCTTGTCGCTTCTTTTGCAAGTTAGTCCACCAAATAGAAGCATGCTTTCTCAACTTCAATGCTAAATACTTCACTTTTAGTTCATCATTAACTTCTTTTAAATCAAACACTCTTTCAACCATTTGAATCCAATCAAGAAATACCTCCGGATCTAAACTACCATCAAATTCGGGTATTTCAACTCTAAAATCAAAACGTTCACCCCTTCTTGAGAATGGACTAGGCGTGCCATATGAAGCATCTTCATCAACATTTCTAGACTCCTTTTGTAAAGCACGGTTCAAATCCATATAGGTCTTTAATTGTTTTTGCAACATATCAATTCGCATCCTCATAGCTTCAACATCCTAAGGTGAATTAGTTTGAGACTCGTCCATTTGATTCAATCTTGATGTCAATTTAGAACTCACGTAGGGTAAGGGACGGATTTGGCTAGGTTAGTGTTTGGTCTTATGATGCATAATGAATCAAAACTAATCCATTATACACGAAATAAAAACGGATCGTTCACAAGTAAGAACTTGTGATTGTTGATTTCTCAAAGAAACGAATGAAACGAATGGAAACGGTATGAAACGAAAGGCTTTGGACGAGAGTTCTATTGATTATGACAAGAATGACAATCAAGAGAAACAAAAGACTAATCAAAAACATACCAACAATGAAGAACAATTCGACGTGATGAAGAAACAAGATAGAATTTGGCAATGGAAACCTCCTTGATTGATATAGACGCACCACAATCAATTTGATATCCAACTCCTCCTTTGCACCATCCAAGATTGCTCCCTCTTGGAATAGAAGAGAAGATTTGATCGAATTCCCCTCAAGGAATCTGAAAACTAGCTAGAAATGCTAGAAACTAAAGCATGACAACTTTAGAGAGAATTTGTGTTTATTATTCAATAGAATGAGATGTGTATAATGAAGCACCCTAAGGGGTCTATTTATACTAGTTGGAAGCCCCCTTAGGCGTGTACAAATCAAGAAAGAGGGGAAATCTAGCTTACATCATCTAATACATGAATGACATCATAAAGAAACAAGTAAACTAAACTAAATTACATTTGATGATAACTCTCTCAATTCTTATCCAAATTTAAAGATTCTTGAACCATATGAAAGCTCTTGGAATGTAGATTAATCCACTCTAGGACGACTTCCATGATATCCTTATGGTTCTTGAGATAGAGAGCAAATCATCACTCCTCCATGGTTAAGACCGTTCGAATGAGAACCAAATGTGATAGCTTCTAGCTCCTTTTCGATGTAGCTAAGTATTTGGCTTCCATGATGTAGGTTTGGAACCAAATCTACATCATCTTAGGGTTCTTTGTAGAGCTTAAGGTTCTTGATGAATTCTTGATGAATTCTTGATGAGTTCTTGATGAGTTCTTGATGAGTTCTTTGGACAATTTAGAACTCACGTAGGGTAAGGGACGGATTTGGCTAGGTTAGTGTTTGGTCTTAGGGTTCTTTATGGAGCTTAAGGTTCTTGATGAATTCTTGATGAGTTCTTGATGAGTTCTTGGAAGAACTCAAGGGTGGCGTGTGAATGTGATGAAAAACAAGGTGTAAAACAATGCAAGAAACGAGAGATATCAACAACCTATGCTCTGATACCACTTTTGATGCATAATGAATCAAAACTAATCCATTATACACGAAATGAAAACGGATCGTTCACAAGTAAGAACTTGTGATTGTTGATTTCTCAAACAAACAATGAAACGAATGGAAAAAGGTATGAACGAAAGGCTTGGACGAGAGTTCTAATGATTATGACAAGATTGACAATCAAGAGAAACAAAAGACTTAAGCAAAAACGTACCAACCAATGAAGAACAACACGACTTGATGTAGAAACAAGATAGAATTGACAATGGAAACCTCCTTGATTGATATAGACGCACCACAATCAATTTGACATCCAACTCCTCCTTTGCACCATCCAAGATTGCTCCCTCTTGGAATAGAAGAGAATATTTGATCGAAATCCCCTCAAGGAATCCGAAACTCTAGTTAGAATGCTAGAAACTAAAGCATGACAACTTTAGAGAGAATTTGGGTGTTTATTATGATTCAATAGAATGTAATGTGTGAAATGAGGCACCCTAAGGGGTCTATTTATACTACTCAAGCCCCCCTTAGGCGTGTACAAATCAAGAAAGAAGAGTAAACTAGCTTACATCATCTAATACAAGAATGACATCATAAAGAAACTAATGAACTAAGCTAGATTACATTTGATGATAACTCTCTCAATTCTTATCCAAATTTAAAGATTCTTGAACCATATGAAAGCTCTTGGAATGTAGATTAATCCACTCTAGGACGTCTTCCATGATAGCCTTATGGTTCTTGAGATAGAGAGCAAATCATCAAACCTTCATTTGAGAAACTAGTTGAACGTGTAGCTAGCATGAGTGTTTCAAGCTCCTTTTGGATAATGTCTAGCATTTGACTCCCATGATGGAGATTTGGAACCCAATCTACATCACAACGTCACTCTGGATGTTCCAACCCTGCCATGGCTCATGAATTACTTTTCATGAGGAGGATACTCAGCAGTTCTATAGTTCCTGAAGAGCAACAACAACGAGAGGCTATCTTTCAGTCTCGCTGCACCATCAAAGGGAAAGTCTGCTCATTAATCGTTGATGGAGGAAGCTGCACTAACGTGGCTTCAACAACTTTGGTGAACAAACTTCAACTGGAAACAAGCCCATATCCCAAGCCCTTCACCATTCAATGGTTCCATCAGGGTGAAGGATTACGAGTTATTCAACGATGTTTGGTAAGCTTTTCCATTGGCAAATCTTTTCAAGAATCTTTATGGTGTGACGTTTTGCCTATGGATGCTTGTCATAACCTGCTGGGAAGACCATGGTTATTTGACAGGAGCGTGATACATAATGGAAGAGCCAACACCTATACATTCAGGTTGAACCACAAAAAAATCACCCTAGCTCCACTAAAAATAGCCAATCCTGATGTATAATGGGATCAAAGATTGTATCTTGATCAATTACACATCAAGGGAGACGTGCAACCAATCTCAACATGGGACGCTTCAAGTGAATTAGGGTAAAAGGTAGGGTGCTTCATGAGGGAAAGATGGAGTCTTGGAGAGAACTGAGATGGAGAAAGATGAGATCTTTGTGGAGTTTGAGAGAGGAGAGATGGATGGAAAATATGGGAGGACTTTGGGATTGACATGAGGTCTTTTGTGAGGGAGGAGAGAGTATGGATGAGAGATTTGAGAGAAGGATGTTTGAGAGAGTAAGAGTGAGGGAGAGATTAGGGTTTGAGAGAGAAATTGGAGGAGACGTTTTGGGAGAGGGAAAGAGAGGATGAATGCATGAGAGAGATTTTGAGAGAGAGTGGCGTGAGATTGAAAGGAAGAGAGAACTAATATATTGTTGGGTTTTATGGTTTTTGTGAAAAGAAAAGACTTGTTTTTGGATTTTGATTTAATCAAACAAGAAAGAAAGAAAACGAAGAGAAAGATTTATCTTAACTATATTGATAGAAAGATAAAAGGATTAATTATCTTAATTGTATTGACAGAAAGATAAGAACGGATAGTTCTAGGTTTCTAACTTGAATCCACAAGAAAGACAACCTAGGGCTAAATTTATTTAGACCGTAACCTAGGATCAAGCTCTTCCTAACCACTTGGGTGCCATGCCAAGATACAATAGAAGAAAGGGGGTGAGAGTTTATCCAAACACTCGAGAGAAAGCTAAAAGCTTAACTATTTTCATAATTCAAAGTTGGGTGCCTTTGAGAGGCTACAAGCCTAGCTATTTATACTACTAAAGTCCTAAACCTCCTAGGACTCTCAAGATTGGCGTGCAAGCCATCTTCTCCTACTAGGACTCTATTACTTGGCATGCAAGCCAAGGACTCCTAATACTAAACGCCATCTACTCCATCTCCTCCTTGGATTAGGACTCCTTATCCTGAGGGGAGTTGGCTACAAGAGATAATAATCCTTTCAGGACATGGCTTTCCTAATCCAAGATGGATTAGTTACAAAATAAGCCAACCTTATCTAGGACTACATAGCTTGGTGCCTAGTCTAGCACACCACACGCCTATCACACACACACACACACACTTCTAGATCATTCTAGAACATTCTACACTATTCTAGATTAATCTAGACTCCTACGACTTGGTGTCCAAGTTTATATATATTACTTGGCACCTCACACAACTGGAAATGTAAATAAAACCCTAGAAATGTAAAGAAATACATCAAAAGCCCAAAACTGTGAACTTCTTCTTGAAATGGTGAGAAATGTGAAGTTCATCTGAAAATGATCAGAAATGTGAACTTCATCTTGAAATGGTCATAAATGTGAAATTCATCTCAAAATGATCAGAAATGTGAACTTCATCTTGAAATGGTCCAAACTGTGAAATTCATCTCAAAATGAGCAGAAACGTGAACTTCATTTTGAAATGGTCCAAACTGTGAAGTTCAACTTCGGCTTTGTACTTGAGCCTTTAGTTGTGGACTTGGAGGACATGGGATTCCCATCATCCTCTATGAATCTTGGGTCTCCGAAGGTGATCCCAAGGCTATGTGGGCCTCCATTTCCTTCCATGAACCTATGGTCCCCAAAGGTGAGACCTAGGTTAAGCAGTTCTCCTTCATGGGCTTCTTCTGATGTTTTTGGCATGGGCCAAAATACATCATTCCCCCCTTGTTGGAAAAAGTTTATCCTCAAACTTGATGGGAGGAATGAGACCTCTTTGTTGGTTGAGCCGGGCTGGCCTCCATTATCTTCCATGAATCTAGGATCACCAAACTTCTTCATGTAATGATTTTTGGGGCGGCCCTCTTGTGATAGAACAAGTTGAACTGCTCCAACATCAACTCCAGAAGCATCACACTCAACCTCAAACTTCTTATCAAAGCTTGGTAGGACTAGTGCGGTGCAGAGTTCTTGTTGATGAATTCGAGTGCTTGCTGGGTAGCTTGAGTCCATGAGAACTCCTTGGATTTCCATAGCTCTGTCATAGGAGATAAAATAGTATTGAAATTCTTCACAGATCTCCTATAGAGAGAGGCCAAGCCGGGGAAGCTTCGATCATCATGAGTTCTAGTTAGGGTAGACCACTCCTTGATAGCTTTGACTCTTTCTTCATCAACCTTGAGCACTTCAGGCGAAAGAGCATAGCCAAGAGAGACTATGTTATTGATGAAGACGCCATACTTGGGTGGATTATGATGTAGATTCATGTGAGCTAAGGTCCCCAAAACATATTGGAGGTGAAAGATGTGACCTTTCTCACTCTTGTTATTCACAAGTATATCATCAAAGTAGATAACAATACACTTGCTAATAATAAGGGGCTTCAAAACCTGATTCATTAGTCTCATAACAGTAATGAGGGCATTAGTTAGACCACAAGGTGTGACTAACCATTCATAGAGACCTCCTTTGGTTTTGACAGCAATGTCCCCTTCTTGAATTTGACCATGGCAGGACCCACTTCTTGGATTGACCTTTGGGATGTCGTGGATGCCAAGTAGCTCACCCACTAGATCTTCACTTCTAGGAAACCTGTACTTGGTAGTAACCTTGTTGGTGCACAGACTTTGGCTTCCTTCCTTTGGGACCAAAAGGGTAGGGATGGCGCATGGACTGAGACTTTTCCTAATCATACCTTTTGCTTGAAGATCTTCAACTTGCCCTTGAACCTCTGATGTATAATGGGATCACAAGATCACATTACACAAAGGGTTAAGGATCTTTAAGAGCGAAGATAAGAATCTCCCTTCTCAAAGTTCTTAAGGGGCGAAAATAGATTGGAAATGGATGGAAAAAACTATGAAAGATGATTACCAAATGAAGGTTGGATAAGGGACGAATGATGGACGGTTGAATGCTTTGGGTTCTTGATGAATTCTTGTTGAATTCTTGACGAATTCTTGATGAATTCTTGATGAATGTCGTTTGGATGGATGAATGATAATGGTTATTTGAAGCTCCCTTGAAGGATAAAGGCACACCACCTTCAAGACTCTTCAATTCCTTCCTTTCACCATCTAAGATAGCCAATCTTAGAATAGAAGAAGGGGATGACTCGTTCTCCCTCAAGAGCAATGACACACTAGCACAAAACTAGAGAGAAAACACCATGTGTTTGCTTTGTATTTGATATATGATTGAATGAATGTACAAGGCACCCTAAGGGGTCTATTTATACTACTCAAGCACCCCTTAGGCGTGTACAAATCAAGAAAGAGGGATAAACTAGCTTACATCATCTAATACAAGAATGACATCATAAAGAAACTAATGAACTAAGCTAGATTACATTTGATGATAACTCTCTCAATTCTTATCCAAATTTAAAGATTCTTGAACCATATGAAAGCTCTTTGAATGTAGATTAATCCACTCTAGGACGTCTTCCATGATAGCCTTATGGTTCTTGAGTTAGAGAGCAAATCATCACTCCTCCATGGTTAAGACCATTCGAATGTGAACCAAATGTGATAGTTTCAAGCTCCTTTTCAACGTAGCTAAGTATTTGGCTTCCATGATGTAGGTTTGGAACCAAATCTACATCATTCCCCCCTAGTTGAAAAGAGTTTGTCCTCAAACTAGGAAGTTCTCCAATATCTCCATAAAAGGGCTTGAGATCACTCACATTAAAAGTGCAACTCCCTTCATAGTCTTCTCCAAGTTGCAATTTATACGCGTTATCACCGATCTTCTCCAAAACTTTGTAAGGACCATCTCCCCTTGGTGCAAGCTTACCTTTCCTCTTAGAAGGAAATCTTTCTTTCTTCAAGTGAATCCAAACAAGGTCTCCCGGTTCAAATACAACCTTCTTCCTTGATTTATTCACCCTACTTGATACACTTGAGGTATACTTCTCAATCTTGGCTCGTACCTCCTCATGTAGCTTCTTAATCTCTTCCACCCTTTTGTTAGCTTCAAAGCTAAACTTTGTTGATGTAGAGATGGGCGTGAGATCCATAGGTTGGAGAGGGTTCCTTCCATAAACAACTTGAAAAGGTGATAACCCATGGCTTTACTTGGACTTGATTGAAGGCAAATTCAGCATGTAAGAGTATCCCAACCCTTCTTGTCTTTACTTACCAACATCCTAAGAAGAGCTCCCAAAGTTCGATTAGTCACTTCGGTTTGTCCATCCGTTTGTGGATGACATGCGGTGCTAAACTTCAAGGTTGTACCAAGCTTCTTCCATAAAGTAAGCCAAAAATGACTAAGGAACTTGGAATCTCGATCACTTACCATGGTCTTTGGAATGCCATGTAGCTTCACTATTTCCTCAAAATAAAGGTTTGCAACCTTAGTAGCATCATAAGTAGTATGGCATGGAATAAAATGAGCCATCTTGGAAAATCTATCAACGACCACCATGATAGAATCTTTGCCTCTTTGTGTTCTTGGCAGACCAACAACGAAGTCTAAACTCAAATCTTCCCATGGATGATGTGGAATGGGCAAAGGAGTATATAATCCTTGTGGTAAAGCGTGAGCCTTTGAAATATTGCAAGTATTACATCTCTTTACCATATGCTCAACATCTTTAATCATGCTTGGCCAAAAATAATGTTCCTTCATCATAAGGTAGGTCTTTTCAATTCCAAAGTGACCCGCCAAGGATCCTCCATGGACCTCTATGATCAACAACTCTCGAATGCTACTTTTGGGGATACAAAGTTGATTCCCTTTGAATAGAAACCCATTTTCAATGTGGAATAGTTGGTGAGGGTGCTTCTTACAAAGCTCATATACCTACTTGAAATCCTCATCATTTTCATATAACTCTTTGATATGCTCAAAACCAAGGACTCTTGAATCTAAAACATGGGTAAGTAAGTACCTTCTTGATACCAATTTTGATGGTGCAAGAACTAAGAGAATCAATCTCCTAAGCTCTGATACCAATTTTGATGTATAATGGGATCACAAGATCACATTACACAAAGGGTTAAGGATCTTTAAGAGCGAAGATAAGAATCTCCCTTCTCAAAGTTCTTAAGGGGCGAAAATAGATTGGAAATGGATGGAAAGAACTATGAAAGATGATTACCAAATGAAGGTTGGATAAGGGACGAATGATGGACGGTTGAATGCTTTGGGTTCTTGATGAATTCTTGTTGAATTCTTGATGAATGTCGTTTGGATGGATGAATGATAATGGCGATTTGAAGCTCCCTTGAAGGATAAAGGCACACCACCTTCAAGACTCTTCAATTCCTTCCTTTCACCATCTAAGATAGCCAATCTTAGAATAGAAGAAGGGGATGACTCGTTCTCCCTCAAGAGCAACGACACACTAGCACAAAACTAGAGAGAAAACACCATGTGTTTGCTTTGTATTTGATATATGATTGAATGAATGTACAAGGCACCCTAAGGGGTCTATTTATACTACTCAAGCCCCCCTTAGGCGTGTACAAATCAAGAAAGAGGGATAAACTAGCTTACATCATCTAATACAAGAATGACATCATAAAGAAACTAATGAACTAAGCTAGATTACATTTGATGATAACTCTCTCAATTCTTATCCAAATTTAAAGATTCTTGAACCATATGAAAGCTCTTTGAATGTAGATTAATCCACTCTAGGACGTCTTCCATGATAGCCTTATGGTTCTTGAGTTAGAGAGCAAATCATCACTCCTCCATGGTTAAGACCATTCGAATGTGAGCCAAATGTGATAGTTTCAAGCTCCTTTTCAACGTAGCTAAGTATTTGGCTTCCATGATGTAGGTTTGGAACCAAATCTACATCAACCTCTTGAGTGTCACTAGGGTTCACGTGAGTTGTTGGTTCATGATGCACAACTGATCTAGGAATGGGATCAGTTTGGACTTCACGTTGGGGTAGTCTCTCGTCTAGGAACTCATGAGGGTGTTGTTCTCTAAAAGGGGTGACGAGAGGAGGGTTTCCGTGACTAGGTTCTTCATCATTGGTTGGCTCTTTGTGGCTAGGGTTTGTGTTTGGGTCTAAGGGAGTGATCTCCTTATGCTCACTAAACTCAGGGCGTTCAGTGGTCATAGAAGTGATGGGGTTTGGATCATCTTCCTTAGGTGGGGACGGTTGGGTTATTTGGAGTGGAGTTAGGGTTATTCTCTTGTTGTTCATCACAAGAGTGTAGGTATTAGCTCTTCCGTTGTGCATCACACTCCTGTCAAATAACCATGGTCTTCCAAGTAGAATATGACAAGCATCCATAGGCAAAACATCACACCATAAAGATTCTTTAAAGGATTTGCCAATGGAAAAGCTTACCAAACATCTTTGAGTCACTTGTAGATCTTCACCCTGATTGAGCCACTGGATGGTGTAGGGCTTTGTGTAACGACCCGCCCTAAAACCCATATTAATTAAATTTTAATCACCATGATTAACCCAAATTACGCTATTAAAATTTTTCGTTTCATTTTATTACCATTGTTATTATTTTTATTGTGGCGACAGGTCTCGAGTAAGGAGGTGGCTAAATGGGTCGGTTATAATATTTTATATACGTATTACCACAGTTGATAAAGTATTCTTATCTTAAATAATTCCTAACATGAGTTTATGGCTATTTATTTATTTTCAAGATAAGTCATATAATTTATTTTACGATTCTTGACCTTACGGTTTGAACCGAGGGAAGTTACAATAATTTTTGTGTACATTTTCGATTATACTTCGAATCATCTAATCGTCCTAATTATATTTTATCGTTCACTTTTATTTTTCCTAAGTATCACCCCACCAATTTATTTTATTTGATTTTAAGTTTTATTAATCCATTTCACCTAATTTAAATTCAAATTACTTTATCTAACTTTGTATTAATTTATTTTACCCAAGTTATTACCAATTGACACTATCTAGTTTAATACCAATTATTTTACCTAATCTAATTTTAATTATCTTGGCTTAATTAGTCTTTTAGTTGTTAATAGAATGGAGGTGTGGTCTTTAATATAAGTAAGTAAGGGGGGGTGGGGTCTAGTAACATTTCATTTTAATCAATTCAAACACAACTCTCACAAGTCTCTCACTCTTTCTCCCTTGCTCCTTGGCCGACCCCCCCCCCCCCCAACCCAGCCATTCCCCCTCTGTCCAGGCGAGAATTCCGGCGGCCGGAAGTGTTTTCCGGCGACCACCATGCACTCCTCCTCCTTCTCTCTTGTTTTCTCCCTCAATTTCTCCTCCAAGTGGTATAATTTCAAACCCTAACTCAAGCTTTTATATTCCTAATATGATTTTCATGTTTAATTTGTGTTTCTTTGATGTTTCTCATCTCTTTTAAGGTTCTTAAGCATGAATTTATATTGTGGTTAAATTAGGGTTTGAATTTGAAGTTGATACATGTGAATTTTGGTTGATTTTGAGTGTTTAGTGTTGTATTCTTGTGAATGTTTGAAATGGCTTGTTGCATGTGAGTTTTATGGCCTTGATTGAGCAAGATTAAGTGTTTAATTTCTGGAAAATTGATGGATGATAGCTAATTTGAAGATTAGTTGAGTATTATTGCAAATTAGAGGCAAAGAAGCACATGCATGTTGTTTTTAGAGGGCCATTATAGTTTCTGGTTACAAACAGTTTGTTACAGAGGACTAAAAGTATGAGTTTAGCCCAGATTTTTACTTAAAAAGATAGCTTAAGTCATTATCTAACTATGAGCTTTGGAATTTCGAGAATTCGATATGTGTAGCCCGGGATATGGCTAAAACCGTATAGGTGTGCAATTATATACGTTTTCTGAGTCAGTAGCTAAATGTCAATTTTTCGACCATTTAGAGACTTTTTTGGTTTTAATGATAAACATAAAAGTTTTAGGTGGCATTTTAAGCTTTCCGGAAATGTATAGTATGCGTCCATACGATGTCGGGAATAGAAGATACAAGGTTTTCATTGAGGAGCTGAAATTGGGGTTCTGTCCAGAATTTTAAGTATGAATTCTGACTTTATGGCTATAATTCGACCTTTTAGGATGCTCTAACCAATTTGTGGTCAACATAAGACTTGAAGAACATTCTGTAGGCTTTCCGAATTGGGGTTTTGGGCCATCACTGGATATCGGGTGAGAGAGATATGAGCCTTAGACTAAAGGGCTGTAATCTGAATTTTACCCAAAACTTTAGTTATCAATTTCTTACCTTGTGGATAATAGTGGACCAATTAAGGGTTCTAATCATGTAATGACCTTTGTGTCAATGTTAGGATGATTTGGATATGTATTTTAAGTTGAAGTATGTCAAATTGGTGATTGAGATTACCTCCTAAAGATTTGGTTATTCACAGCGAGTCGTGGAGTAATATTAATATATGTGAAGTTAAGTTATCTCATGGTGACTTAGGGGTTAAAACTTTTAGAACTTAGATGTTTATCGGGGTAAAGACCTTCATTGATCATCAATTAGCCTTGAGGAGTAACTTTCTTCCTAGTACTCAACTCCGTTGCATCGTTCTAAAAGTCTTACGACCAATAGCTATTTCTTATAATTTTTCTCCGTTGTTTGACGACATTTTTCATTACAAGTTTAACAAGTTTAATAAATTCTTTATTAACCTTCAAAGATTCAAATTCCATACTACATCATTCTGGTTATTCAAGATATTCTTCGCCTTTCAAGCTTTCCGTTAAGCTATTATAGATTTCTATCCAAGTTTCACTCTAAAAATCCAAATCGCTTAGCTTTACTTTAAAAATCAGCTTCTGTCTGGGCTGTTTTTCGAGCCCTTCCCTTCATTTTTGGACCTCGGTCCTGTTAACAAAGTTGTAGAACTTAATTTTCCCCATTCCGGGAAGTACTCGTTTGTTTAATTCCGAGTTTTCTAACCCGAGTTATGCTAAAAAAACTCTATTTCATGAAAACCTGAAATTTTCTTTCTAAGCTTACTTCATTCATAATTTCTTAAGTTACTAAACATTTGAAGCTAATTAGGAACCTTATTCGGTTCTCCACTTTATACTTCTTTTATCTTAGTTTCCAAGCCGCCCAAGCCATCCCGAGGCCGAGACAAGCCACCAAGCTTCTATGCGTTTCGAGGTACGCAAATTGTCCAACTTTTAACTCTTTATTTATCCTTCAACACAATTATCATTGTGATATTATGTCTACATCATGAACTAATATCTCATATTTACTTATTATCCAATGGTTATTATTATCTTATCAAGTCATGAACTAATATCTTATATTGAATTATTTTCAAGCGGTCCCGCCCCATCATATTCTAACTAGTTACGTGAATTGCTAGCCTATACGTTTAGATGCTCCTAATCAGAGTGTCCTAATGACCTGGCCAGTGTCGACTGCCTAGCTGTCACCCAATCCAAATCTAGATCGGTTTGGGCATGCGCGTGTGTGAGGTGCTTCGGCATCGATCGTAAAGGGATACCGCTCATTTCTAATTATCACAAGTTCATTTCAGTTATTTATATTCATGTCTTATACATATACCAGTTATTTATATATATATATATATATATATATATATATATATATATATATATATATGCAACAATTCAGTTTATTTATGTTTATCCCCTTTCCCGTTTTCAAAATGAATTTAAAGGCCGGCACCGAAAACCGTTTTCGAACGGTTTGACGTGTTGGAGGTTTGTGTACTGAGTGTTTCCCCACTCACTTTGCGACTGTTTTCAATGTTTTGTTCTTAGGGGTCCGAGCTCCCAAGGCAAAGGCAAGGGTAACCAGAGTAAATCTTTCGGTGCAAGGTAGTCTTCTAAGGCGTTTGATGGCCGGTTATCAAGGATCCCCATAGGTTTGAAGACCGTTCATGTGGGAAATCTCGATATATATATATATATATATATATATATATATATATATATATATATATATATATATATATATATATATATATATATATATATATATATATATGTGTGTGTGTGTGTGTGTGTGTATCTAAGGGTTGTATAATGTATTTTATTTCAAGTTTGGTGTTGTGTATGGAGTTAAGTATATGCCTAATTGTGGGTTTTGTTATGTTTGGTGACGTGTGTATGCCTTGTCCCGAGTGGGGACGGCGGTAATACCTCAACCCTAGGTGTTCCGATGCGCTAATCACAGGTTTAATTGATGGTTTAAGTTAATCTTGTGGTTAAAGGTGTTGGGGTGTTACACTTTGGATGGGGACTCGTTTCCAGCTGAAGTTTGTCCACCATAGTAGTTGATGCCACATTAGTGCTGCTTCCACCATCAATGATCAACGAACAAACTTTTCCCTTGATTGTGCAACGAGATTGAAAGATGGCCTCTCGTTGTTGTTGATCTTCAGAAACAATTGAGTTACTAAGAACTCTCCTCATAAGGAACATCTCGTGAGCCATGGTGATGGACGGTTGGGGTATTTGTGATTCAGGTATGGAGAGGATTATGATTGGGATGTTTTGTGGGGCTAGGGTTGCACTCGAAACAACCTAGAGCTCTGATACCAAAATTATGATGTATAATGGGATCAAAGATTGTATCTTGATCAATTACACATCAAGGGAGACGTGCAACCAATCTCAACATGGGACGCTTCAAGTGAATTAGGGTAAAAGGTAGGGTGCTTCATGAGGGAAAGATGGAGTCTTGGAGAGAACTGAGATGGAGAAAGATGAGATCTTTGTGGAGTTTGAGAGAGGAGAGATGGATGGAAAATATGGGAGGACTTTGGGATTGACATGAGGTCTTTTGTGAGGGAGGAGAGAGTATGGATGAGAGATTTGAGAGAAGGATGTTTGAGAGAGTAAGAGTGAGGGAGAGATTAGGGTTTGAGAGAGAAATTGGAGGAGACGTTTTGGGAGAGGGAAAGAGAGGATGAATGCATGAGAGAGATTTTGAGAGAGAGTGGCGTGAGATTGAAAGGAAGAGAGAACTAATATATTGTTGGGTTTTATGGTTTTTGTGAAAAGAAAAGACTTGTTTTTGGATTTTGATTTAATCAAACAAGAAAGAAAGAAAACGAAGAGAAAGATTTATCTTAACTATATTGATAGAAAGATAAAAGGATTAATTATCTTAACTGTATTGACAAAAAGATAAGAACGGATAGTTCTAGGTTTCTAACTTGAATCCACAAGAAAGACAACCTAGGGCTAACTTGATCTAGACCGCAACCTAGGATCAAGTTCTTCCTAACCACTTGGGTGCCATGCCAAGATACAATAGAAGAAAGGGGGTGAGAGTTTATCCAAACACTCGAGAGAAAGCTAAAAGCTTAACTATTTTCATAATTCAAAGTTGGGTGCCTTTGAGAGGCTACAAGACTAGCTATTTATACTACTAAAGTCCTAAACCTCCTAGGACTCTCAAGATTGGCGTGCAAGCCATCTTCTCCTACTAGGACTCTATTACTTGGCATGCAAGCCAAGGACTCCTAATACTAGACGCCATCTACTCCATCTCCTCCTTGGATTAGGACTCCTTATCCTAAGGGGAGTTGGTTACAAGAGATAATAATCCTTTTAGGACTTGGCTTTCCTAATCCAAGATGGATTAGTTACAAAATAAGCCAACCTTATCTAGGACTACATAGCTTGGTGCCTAGTCTAGCACACCACACGCCTATCACACACAGACACACACACACATTTCTAGATCATTCTAGAACATTCTACACTATTCTAGTTTAATCTAGACTCCTACGACTTGGTGTCCAAGTTTATATATATTACTTGGCACCTCACACAAATGGAAATGTAAATAAAACCCTAGAAATGTAAAGAAATACATCAAAAGCCCAAAACTGTGAACTTCTTCTTGAAATGGTCAGAAATGTGAAGTTCATCTGAAAATGATCAGAAATGTGAACTTCATCTTGAAATGGTCATAAATGTGAAATTCATCTCAAAATGATCAGAAATGTGAACCTCATCTTGAAATGGTCCAAACTGTGAAATTCATCTCAAAATGAGCAGAAATGTGAACTTCATTTTGAAATGGTCCAAACTGTGAAGTTCAACTTAGGCTTTGTACTTGGGCCTTTAGTTGTAGACTTGGAGGACATGGGATTCCCATCATCCTCTATGAATCTTAGGTCTCCGAAGGTGATCCCAAGGCTATGTGGGCCTCCATTTCCTTCCATGAACCTATGGTCCCCAAAGGTGAGACCTAGGTTAAGTAGTTCTCCTTCATGGGCTTCTTCTGATGTTTTTGGCATGGGCCAAAATACATCAAATCCGTCCCCACCCAAAGAGAGTGATCAAAATCCCATCACTTCTATGACCACTGAACGCCCTGAGTTTAGTGAGCATAAGGAGATCACTCCTTCAAACCCAAACACAAACCCTAGCCACAAAGAGCCAACCCACAAGAATCCAAGCCACAGCAACCCTCTCGTCATCCACCCTTCTCAACGTGATGTTCAAGTTAATTTGGTCCCAACAGCTATCAAAGCAACTCACGAAAACCCTAGTGAACCTCCAAAGGTTCAAAAGCAAGTTGACGATCTTCAAACCAAGGGTGTGATTAGGGAAAGCTGCAGTCCATGTGACACCCCTACCTTTGTGGAAACGAAGGAAGTTGGAAACCAACGTCTGTACATCAACAAGAGTCCTATCAAGTACAGGTTTCCTAAAATTGAAGATGTAATGGACGAACTAGATGGAACCCGAGTCGTTTCAGAGATAGGTCCAAGAAGTGGGTATCCTGATCCAATTCGAATTCAAGAAGGGGTCACTTCTATCAAAACCAAAGGAGATCCCTATGAATGGTTAGTCATGGCTATTCGACTAACTAATGTTCTTTATGCTTTAATGAGATTGGTGAATCGGGTTTTGAAGCCCCTTATTAGCAAGTGTGTTGTTGTCTACATTGATGACATACTTGTGAATTGCAAGAGTGAGAAAGATCATACTTTTCACCTCCAATCTGTTCTGGAGATCTTAGCTCACGAAAAGATGCATGTGAATCTATCCAAGAGTTACTTCTTCATCAACAACATAGTCCTTCTTGGCTATGTACTCTCGGTTGAAGTGATCCAGCTTGATGGAGAAAATGTCAAAGCTAGCAAGGAGTGGTCTACTCCAACTAGTATTCTTGGTGATCGAATCTTCCACAGCTTGACTTCTTTCTATAAGAGGTTTGTGAAGAATTTCAACACTATTCTATCCCCTGTAGCCGAGTTACTAAAGTCTAAGGAGTCTTCATGGACTCCAACAATCCAACAAGTGTTCGACACCAGCAAAAGAAAACTCTGCACCACACCTGTCATAACCCTACACAGCTTTGATAAGAAGTCTGAGGTTAAGTGTGATGCTTCTGGAGTTAGTATTGGAATTGTTCTATCAGTTTCATCTCAAGAGGGTCGTCCTTTAACTTATTACTGTGAGAAGTTCGGTGACCCTAGATTCATGGAAAAGAATGGAAGCCAACTCCGTTTGTACAGTAAGAAGATCTCTTTCAGTCCAATAAGTTCAAAGCTAAATTCTTGGTCACCAAGGAAGAATGCTGGAGAACTGTCTAACCTTGGTCTCACCTTTGGGGACCCAAGGTTCATGGAGAATAATGGAGGGCAGCCAAAACCATCTACTGAGGAGATCACGGCTCACATGAAGGCCTTTCTTCACGTAGAAATTGTGGAAGCAGCCTTGGTTCATGTGAAGGTCCTGATTCACATGAAGATTACAGTTGGGGCAACTGAACTTGACCCTCCAAGTTTGAGGACAAACTTCTTCCAACAAGGAGGGAATGATATATTTTGGCCCACGCCAAATACATCCCAAGAGGCCCAAAACAATTTCAAAGAAACAAGGCAAGCTATGAAGGAAAACATGAGCATAGAGGCCCATAGGCCCATACATATTGTGTGCTCCTTATGGCAAGAGGATGTCCAAACATCCTAGGGTCTACAAACAACACGCCAATCAAGCCCAAGAAGAGGCCCAAGTCACGTCCAAGAGAAGCTTCATTCTTAGTTTTAATTCTTTTGGATGTAATTTAATCTTTAGTTTTATTTTGGTGTGTTTTAAATTTTAATTAGGAATTAGATAAATCTAGAACATTCTAAATTGTTCTAGAATGTTCTAGAAAGAATGTTAGGTGTGTGCTAAGAGTAGTTTAAGGCGCCAATTGGTTGTTATCCTAGATAAGGTTGGCTTATTTTATAACTAATCCATATTGGATTAGGAAAGCCTAAACCTATTAGGATAAGGTTGTTGTAACCAACTCCCCTTTAGATAAGGAGTCCTAATCCAAGAGGAAGTTGGAGTAGTTAGGCGTGTACTACTAGGATTTCTTGGCTTGCACGCCAAGTAGGAGTAATCCTAGTCTAATTAGTATGGCTTGCACGCCAAGTAAGGAATCCTAGGGGAGTTAGGACTCTCCTAGTATAAATAGCCTAGTTTGCAATCTTTAGAAAACAATCATTTGAGAAATATGAATCAAGCTTTAAGCTTACCCCCTTGAGTGTTACGATTAACTCTCTCCCCTCTTCTATTGTATCTTGGTGTGGTAACCAAGTGGTTTAGGAAGAACTTGATCCTAGGTTGCGGTCTAGATCAAGAAACCCTAGGTTGTCCTTCTTGTGGATTCAAGTAGGAAATCTAGTTCTATCCCATTATCTTTCTATTTCTTAGAAAGATAATATCTACCCTCACCCATCCTCCACTCCAACGCCACCCTATACCTCCCATACTCCCTCAATCGTCCACCCTCCTCCCTCCTCACAAAATAGCTCAATCCACTCCCTCTCTCTCCATAACAAACTCCTAACAACTTTCTCTCTCCTCCAACAACCTCTCAAACTCTCTCTCTCCCAACAACCACACGTCAACTTTCCCCTCTTTCTCCGCTCTTTCACGTTAATCTCTCCTTCTCTGCTCTTCAAAGAATCAAACCTCTCTCTCTCCCTTCCCATTCAAGATTCAACCCTTTGAATCTTGAAACCACAAAAGCCCTCACGGTAAAACTCCCTCCATCTTCTCCCTTACCTCACGTGAACCACCCTAAACTCCAATACTTTGTAAGAATCACAAAGCTTAAGCATGAATCCTTCAATATAATAATCCTTTTGCTCAAATATCCTCACGATAGCAACAAGTATGAATGCTAAGCCATAAGCATGTAGCTTCTTCTTTTTTCCACTTGGTATTTCACCAAAATAATCCATGGGACAACTTCCTTGAGATAGGACTTCACCTTTCTCAACTCCATTTGTAATGAACAAATATGATGCAAGAATAGGGAATAAAAGAATATGATGATCTTTAGCATCCTTTAAGAGAAATAGTACCTCAAGTATAAATGCAAGTATGGACCCTTTTTGAATAATTCTTTTCTTCCTTTTGTCCACTTGAATTACTCCATTTGATGAGATATGGTGAGATAGCATATTCTTGGACGAGAGGTAAGGACATTTCTCCAAGTACTTCTCCAATTCTCCATGTGGCTTCTTATGCTTCGCTAAGGCTAACTCCAAAGGATTTACATACTCCTTTCTACTTCTACTACATACAAAAATGTTATCAAAGTATACAAATACAATCTCTTTACATTGCAATGGTACATACTCTTTCAAAATATGTTGTATACTATGAAAATCAAGGACAATGATGTAGTTATCCATGAATGGCGCTTGATCCTTTGCATAGACCATTCGGTGATGAATCATAGGATTTGGTGGCAGCCTTTGATGCATGATAATACTCATGGAAGAGAAACGTACCAAAAGAGATAAGTGAGAGAGGTCACTTGTTGATGGTGCTTGACTTTCATCCAAATATTCACAAATGAGAACAAGTGATGGTAAAGGATCTTGATCCTTTATAGGCCAACGGTTTCCAACCTCCATTGGTGTAAGAATGAGACTCCTTGGTTCTTCAAATTCATGATACTTATTCTCCATAAGTGCCATAAGAGTACTTTGATCCTCCTTGAGCCGTGAGACACAAGGTGGTAATAAGGACGCCTCTTGGAGCATCATACTCCTATCATACAATTTTGATTCTTCCAACAAAGTATAACTAGAATCCATAGAAGTAATATTACAATATAATGAATTTTTGCAAATCTTGTAAAAAGCAAGACTTACTAAACTTCTTGGATCCATATGAAGATCATTGCCATGGTGTGAATAGCTCTTCATTTGCAATTCTTGGACATTTGTTGTAGCGAGGCTAATATCTTGGTCAAGATCAATGTCAACGTCAATGATGGCACAACTTTCTCCTTCTTGGATCAATGAACACATTTCATCACGTAGTTCTTCTCCATTCAATTCTTCTACTTCCTCTACTTCCAGATCCTCCTCTATGTGTACCTTATTTACTTCTTTAGCCATGCTACTACATACTTCTTGAACTTGCTCATTTTCAACAAAAACATCACATTCGGCAAATTCAACTTCTTCACTCACGCCTTCCTCCTCATACAATGGGTTGTCATAAACTCGAAACTCTTCATTATTCTCCTCATACAATGGATTGTCATACACTTTAAACTCATCTTTAGGCACGCTACATACTACATTAACTTCCTCATTCGTGCCAAGGTTATCACATACTTCATGAACATCCTCATACACATCGAATACATCAAATGATTCACTTTCAAATTATGGTTGCTCATAGGATGATGTTTGACATACACTTTCAACATGATCAAAACTTTGGCAAGATAGACTTGTACTTTGGTCAATGATTTCCTCGTCTTGGACAATAGGAATGGGGAGGTTTAGGGGCTGTTTTGTGGAGCTTTGGATAGTAGGTGTGGGGAGGTTTAGGGGCTATTTTGTGGAGTGATGGGCAATAGGTTGTTGGGGTTGTTTTGTAGGCGTTTGGACGAGAGGTTTGGGACAAGTTTGTGGCTTAGTTTCAAGGTCCTTGGCGTGGGATTGTTGGGATGGTTTGTGAGGTCTTTGTTTTATATGGGTTCTATCCCAAAGTTCTTTACTCTTTACTTGTATTTCAACATCAAGGGCTAAAGAACTTAACTCCTCCAAGTTTGTGTAAGATTGATATACAACAACACGCCAAATGTAATCATTAAGACCAAGAGTGTAACATACCAAAACGTGTGGATCATCCTCCTTAATGTCATACTTCCGTAGTTGCCGTCTGAATTCTATGGTATATTCAACCACGTCCTTGCTCCCTTGCTCCATTATTTCAAGCTTGTTGGTGTAATCTCCTTTGTATTTGTATGGCAAGAACTCTTCTTGAACTTTATTTCCATTCTTCTTGCTGGAACGTTTACTCCATTCATAAGGTGCTTCATATTCAACCTCATAAGGATGTATCTCACGTGAATTTGCTCTTCTTGATCCCTTTTGAAGGATCCCAAGTTCTTCCATTTGTTTGGTGAGATCATCAAGTTGTTGCTCCAAGCGTTTCAATTCACTTGGTGAATTCATGAAAAGATCTTTTGCAAGACATAGAATATGAATCTTGATGAAGAAAGACTTCAAGCAAGACTTACGGTTTAGTGGGGAATGTAGGGGACGAAATGGGGAATGTGTTTAGGCTAGGTTTGAGTTTGGTTTAAGGTTTTTTTGTGGAGTTTATGGTTCTTTATGAGTTCTTGATGAGTTCTTGGAAGAACTTATGGGTGGCGTGAGAATGGGGATGGTGGGGGATGGATTTGGGGTGGAAAGATTGTAAAAAGATGATATCAAGAACCACAAGAATCAATCTCCTAGGCTCTGATACCAATTTTGATGTATAATGGGATCAAGGATGATCGCATTACACAACAATATAAGGATCTTTAAACTTGGGGTGGGATAGATTGATTCTTGATCACAAGAATGAATGAATAAAGATGGAAATGGAGTGTAAATGAATGAATAATGGATGATGGATGAATGGATGGATGGATGAACAAATGAATGGGGATGTATTCTGGTTGGTATGAAAAAGAATGGAATGAAAATGCAATGGAAATCAAAAGATTCAAAAGAATAGATTGAAACTTACAACAAGAATGAATCGTTTGATCGAATGATAAACGGCTTGGGATCTTCTAAGGAGATACAGATTCACCACTCCTAGAATCCTCCAACTCTTCCTATCACCATCTAAGATAGCCAATCTTAGAATAGAAGAAGAGATTCAAAAGACTCTCCCTCAAGAGAACCAATTCTAGCACACAAGCTAGAGAGAAAACACAATGTGTTTACTTTGTATTTGATATAAGATGTAATGAATGAATACAATGGCACCCTAGGGGGTCTATTTATACTACTCTTAGGACCCCTTGGACGTGTACCTAGGGTTCAAGAAACCAAGAATCAACTATTACATCATATATCCTATTTATGACATCATAAACTCTAAAATACAACTCTAGAAAGAAATTGCTATAACTCTTTCAATACTTGTCCGTTTTCATTGATTCAAAAACCATTAGATAGCTTACTGAAAGAGCTCCAATCTGTCTTTTGATGATTTCCTCAATAGATGTATGGATCTAGAGTTATAGAGCAAAATATCGAACTGTACTTGATGGAGTCCTTCTTTGCGTGAGAGATGACTTCTCAATAAGGACTTGAGAGTTATTTATGCTCATTGATGTCCTCCAAATGTGAGAGTAACTCCATGTAAGCTAGAATACCATCGAGGTCCTTCATGCTTTCTTCCTTGAGCTAATAAACCCTTGTAGTTGTTGATACCCAAGGCGACATTTGTAGCTTCTAGCTGGATAGAGGTCCTTTAGCTAGGCCTTGATGTATATAGCTAGGCAAATATACATCACTGTCGCAGTTGTCGCCGATGGCGCTTCATTGTCGTCGGGTGCATCGCAGTTGTCGCCGATGTCGGCCGTCGCCGGCATCGCGATGTCGCCGCAGATGTCGCCTCATTGTCGTCGCCTTTGTCGCCGCAGTCGTCGCCGATTAATATTCGCCATGTTGTCGGCATTGTCGCAGTTGTCGCCGATAGTGTCGCCATCGATGTCGCTGTCGTCATCGCCGCCTTTATCATCGCGATGCCTATCGCTGTCGTCGCGGCGATCGGCCGACGATGCGCCGATGCATTGTCCGTCGATAGTCGCCGGCATTGCTCGGCTCCCGTTTCATCATTTGACACTCGATTTGCCACGCCGCCTCGTCTCGGCATCCGATGCTTTACCGGTTGCGGAGCCCACCTGCGCCTCGCAAGAGGGGCACGTGGCGGGGGCGGGCCCGCCACAGCATATCCCTCCCCCCCCCCCTTTCTTCGCCTGTTCCGCCAAGTTCCGCCAAGTCCGCCCTAGTCCGCCCTCGCGCCCCTGTGTCCTTGTGCCCTGTGTCTTTGATTATAATGCGCGCACGGGGGCACCGGGCATGTCCGAGGGGCGGGCTCGAACGCGGGGTCGATGCCGACCCACGTTCGCTCGAGCATGCGCGAGGGCGTACGAGGATCGCGGACGGGACAAATGCCACGGTGGACAGCGCCCCTTCTTTCAACGTGGTCTTAGCGGTGTCACTCATTGCCGTCGGCTGCCCCAAAGACTTGCCTGCCAAGCACCTTCCATCTAAAGAGCTTTACGTGAATAACTCCATCTACGGCCAGTGTCATACTTTTGACAAAAAAATGGGCATGGCTTTTTTTTGAGTTCTAGATTTTTCCATTTTTTTCCGAGAATACGCCTGGGTAGATAATAATGTTAGTTTGCTAAAAATCATTTTTCGGAATTTTTCCGCAGCCTGGGCTATTTTATATAATTTGTTTTTTGCGAAAACGAAAAAAATTCCAAAATATCGTCGAAAAACCAGAAAAATGCAAGGCAAGTTTCTAAATTCTTTAAAAATCAATGGGAAGTGGACTGCAAATTATTTGGACATTCGACATCGGATGCCTAGGGTTTTAGGCCCGGGATCGCTATTTCCCGAGCGGGCACGGGAGGAGACGAAGGAAGGCTCCAAAAAATCATAAAAATATTGTAAAATAGCTAAACGGGACGAGGAAATGACCTGCAAAATTTTAGGCAAAGAGGACGAGCGGAAGTTGATGGAGTGTCCCGGAATCGGGGCGACTTAGAGCGTCCCGAAGCCCGGCCAAAGCATCCAGGGAAAAATCCGGAAAAATCACGGAAAACCCTTAAAAAACATAAGGTAGCAGCCCGCCAAGTTTCATCCCAAGCGCACGAACGAAAGCTACGGAAAAATCATTGTCACTGACTGTCGTCGCCGACGCTGTCGCAGTGTCGTCGACAGTGTCGCTACCTGTCATCGACCCTGTCGCAGTGTCGTCGACAGTGTCGCTCGCTGTCGTCGGCACTGTCACAGTGTCGCTCGCCACAGCATATCGCTCCCCCCCCCCCCCTTCTTCGCCTGTTCCGCCAAGTTCCGCCAAGTCCGCCCAAGTATGCCCCCACGCCCCTGTGTCCCTGTGCCCGGTGTCTTTGATTATAATGCGCGCGCGGGGGCACCGGGCTTGTCCGGGGGGCGGGCTCGAACGCGGGGTCAGTGCCGACCCACGTTCGCTCGAGCATGGGCGAGGGCGTACGAGGTTCGCGGACGGGACAAATGCCACGGTGGACAGCGCCCCTTCTTTCAACGTCGTCTTGACAGTGTCGCTCGCTGTCGTCGACACCCGTTGGCACTGTCGCTGCCGCACCACTTGCCAAGCACCTCCCCATCTAAAGAGCTTTAAGTGAATAACTCCATCTACGGCCAGTGTCATACTTTTGACAAAAAAATGGGCATGGCTTTTTTTCTGAGTTCTAGATTTTTCCAATTTTTTCCGATGATACCCCTAGGTAGATAATAATGTTAATTTGCTAAAAATAATTTTTCGGAATTTGTCCGCAGCCCGGGCTATTTTATATAATTTTTTTTCGCAAAAACGGAAAAAATTCCAAAAAATCGTAGAAAATAAAAAAATGCAAGGCAAGTTTCTAAATTCTTTAAAAATCAAGGGGAAGTGGACTGCAAATCTTTTTGGACATTCGACATCGGATGCCTCAGGTTTTAGGCCCGGGATCGCTATTTCCCGAGCGGGCACGGGAGGAGACGAAGGAAGGCTCCAAAAAATCATTAAAAATATTGTAAAATAGCTAAATGGGACGAGGAAATGACCTTCAAAATTTTAGGCAAAGAGGACGAGCGGAAGCTAATGGAGTGTCCCGGAATCGGGGCGACTTAGAGCGTCCCGAGGCCCGGCCAAAGCAACCCGGGAAAAATCCGGAAAAATCATAGAAAACCCTAAAAAAAACATAAGGTAGCAGCCCGCCAAGTTTCATCCAAGCGCACGAACAAAAGCCACGGAAAAATCATTGTCACTGACTGTCGTCGTCGCCACTATCGTCGCCGACGCCGCCGCCATTGTCGCCGACAGTGTCGCCGCCGCCGACCGCCGCAGTTGTCGCCGCTGTCGCCGGCGCATCGCCGCAGTGTTGTCGACGGTGTCACCGGGTCGCCGCGCAGATCGCCGCAGCGTCGCCGATCGCGTCGCCGCCGCCGCATCGTCCGCAGCGTCGCCGGCGCGTCGCCGCCGTTATCGCGACTGCCGCAGTTGTCGCCGATGCGTCGCCGCTGTCATTGGCACCGCCGAGTGTCGCCGATGTCGGGCCGCCGTGGACAGCATCGCTGGCGCCGCCGACATCGCCGCAATGTCGCCGATGTCGCCGCCGCCGACATCGCCGCTGCTTGCCGCCGATCGCCGCAGCGTCGCCGACATCGCCGCGGCCGCCGACATCGCCTCGACACCGCCGCGGCGGCTGCCGACGATCGTGGCCGCTGCCGCCGCGCCGCGCCGGCGGGACGCTTGGCATCCGCCGAACTATGCATGCATTGTCCGTCGACCGTCACGGCATTTGGCCCCGCTTCATTAGCCGACACTCGATTTGCCACGCCGCCTCGTCTCAGCATCCGATGCTTCACTGGTCGCGGAGCACACCCGCGCCTCGCAAGAGGGGCACGTAGCGGGGGCGGACCCGCCACAGCATATCCCTCTCCCCACCCTTTCTTCGCCTGTTCCGCCAAGTTCCGCCAAGTCCGCCCAAGTCCGCACCCGCGCCCCTGTGTCCCTGTGTCCTGTGTCTTTGATTATAATTCGCGCGGGGGCACCGGGCTTGTCCGGGGGGCGGGCTCGAACGCTGGTTGTTGCCGCCGCACGCTCGCCGAGCATGCGCGACGAGGATCACGGATCGCGGACGCACAAATGCCAGCGCCTCTTCTTTCAGCGTGGTCTTGCCGCCGCTTGCCGCCGACCGCAGCCACCGCTGCCCCAGCACTTGCCAAGCACCTCCCCTCTAAAGAGCTTTAAGTGAATAACTCCATCTATGGCTAGTGGCATACGTTTGACAAAAAATGGGCATGGCTTTTTTTTTAGTTCTAGATTTTTCCATTTTTTTCCGAGGATACCCCTGGGTAGATAATAATGTTAATTTGTTAAAAATCATTTTTCGGAATTTTTCCAAAGCCCGGGCTATTTTATATAACTCTTTTTTGGACATTCGACATCGGATGCCTCAGGTTTTTGGCCCGGGATCGCTATTTTCCGAGCGGGCACGGGAGGAGACGAATGATGTATAATGGGATCACAAGATCACATTACACAAAAGGGTTAAGGATCTTTCAGAGCGAAGATAAGAATCTCCCTTCTCAAAGTTCTTAAGGTGCGAAAATGGAATGGAAATGGATAGAAAAAATGGAAAGAACTATGAAAGATGATTACCAAATAAAGGTATGATAAGGGACGTAAGATGGACGGTTAAATGCTTTGGGTTCTTGATGAATTCTTGTTGAATTCTTGATGAATTCTTGATGAATGTCGTTTGGATGGATGAATGATAATGGCGATTTTGAAGCTCCCTTGAAGGATAAAGGCACACCACCTTCAAGACTCTTCAATTCCTTCCTTTCACCATCTAAGATAGCCAATCTTAGACTAGAAGAAGGGGATACTTGTTCTCCCTCAAGAGTAACGAAAACACTAGCACAAAACAAGAGAGAAAACACCATGTGTTTGCTTTGTATTTGATATATCATTGAATGATTGAATGAATACAATGGCACCCTAGGGGTCTATTTATACTACTCTTAGGACCCCTTGGACGTGTACCTAGGGTTCAAGAAACCAAGAATCAACTATTACATCATATATCCTATTTATGACATCATAAACTCTAAAATACAACTCTAGAAAGAAATTGCTATAACTCCTTCAATACTTGTCCGTTTTCGTTGATTCAAAAACCATTGGAAAGCTTATTGAAAGAGCTCCAATCTGTCTTTTGATGATTTCCTCAATAGATGTATGGATCTACAGTTTTAGAGCAAAATATCGAACTATACTTGATGGAGTCCTTTGTTGCCGTGAGAGATGAATTCTCAATAAGGACTTGAGAGTTATTTATGCTCATTGATGTCCTCCATATGTGAGAGTAACTCCATGTAAGCTAGAATACCATCAAGGTCCTTCATGCTTTCTTCCTTGAGCTAATAAACCCTTGTAGTTGTTGATACCCAAGGCGACATTTGTAGCTTCTAGCTAGATAGAGATCCTTTAACTAGGCCTTGATGTATATAGCTAGGCAAATATACATCATTCTCCCCCGGTTGAAAAAGTTTGTCCTCAAACTTAGACTAAACTTCTTCTTCCTTGTTTTCCTTCCTTCTTTATAAGCTGTCTTCCCACTATGTGTTATTGACATCACTTCTCTTGTTCCTTCTTATGAGTTTACAACTTCTCTTCTTGAATGACTTGAAATCATAATAGATTCCTTTGATGCTTGACTTGAAATTCCACTTTCTTCCAAGTCTTCTCATGAATAAGCTAATGATATTATGGTGCTTCAAATCTCGTTTATTCATGGAGATTGTAGAAATCTCATATAACTTCTCAACTTCAAAGTATAGATTCACAAGCTTGTAACTCATGATGAAGACAATAGTATTATGGCGTTCCATCTTTGAAGGATGACCTTCAACGATCATAATATCATCTTGTCTTCCTTGAATCGATAGCACTTCAACCATAAAATTCAAGCTTTCATCTCCATATGGTATAGAAGGATTGCAAATGTCACAATATTGCAGCTTATACTCGATATCAACGATCATGCTAGGCCAGAAATAATACTCCTTCATCTTGTATACTTCTTTAAAATCATCATCATCTTCATACAACTCCTTGATATATTCAAGACTAAGTACTCTTGAATCAAACATGTATCTCCTCGTTAGAAAACTTCCTTTAGTCAAAGGACTTGCTTCCTCCAAGTGACTTGATTTTGATGAACGAATCAAGTACTTCATCTCAAAGCATAATGATGGCTTGATCTCCTTATCACATGAAACATACTCCAATACTTTGTAAGAATCACAAAGCTTAAGCATGAATCCTTCAAGATAATAATCCTTTTGCTCAAATATCCTCATGATAGCAACAAGTGTGAGTGCTAAGCCATAAGCATGTAGCTTCTTCATTTCTCCACTTAGTATGTCACCAAAATAATCCATGGGACAACTTCCTTGAGATAGGACTTCACCTTTCTCAACTCCATTTGTAATGAACAAATATGATGCAAGAATAGGGAATAAAAGAATATGATGATCATTAGCATCCTTTAAGAGACATAGTACCTCAAGTATGGATGCAAATATGCACCCTTCTTGAATAATTCCTTTCTTCCTTTTGTCCACTTGAATTACTCCATTTGATGAGATATGGTGAGATAGCATATTCTTGGACGAGAGGTAAGGACATTTCTCCAAGTATTTCTCCAATTCTCCATGTGGCTTCTTATGCTTCGTTAACGCTAACTCCAAAGGATTTACATACTCCTTTCTACTTCTACTACATACAAAAATGTTATCAAAGTATACAAATACAATCTCTTTACATTGCAATGGTACATACTCTTTCAAAATATGTTGTATACTATGAAAATCAAGGACATTCATGTAGTTATCCATGAATTGCGCTTGATCCTTTGCATAGACCATTCGGTGATGAATCATAGGATTTGGTGGCAGCCTTTGATGCATGATAATACTCATGGAAGAGAAACGTACCAAAAGAGATAAGTGAGAGAGGTCACTTGTTGATGGTGCTTGTCTTTCATCCAAATATTCACAAATGAGAACAAGTGATGGTAAAGGATCTTGATCCTTTATAGGCCCACGGTTTCCAACCTCCATTGGTGTAAGAATGAGACTCCTTGGTTCTTCAAATTCATGATACTTATTCTCCATAAGTGCCATAAGAGTACTTTGATCCTCCTTGAGCCGTGAGACACAAGGTGGTAATAAGGACGCCTCTTTGAGCATGATACTCCTATCATACAACTTTGATTCTTCCAACAAAGTATAACAAGAATCCGTAGAAGTAATATTACAATATAATGGATCTTTGCAAATCTTGTAAAAAGCAAGACTTACTAAACTTCTTGGATCCATATGAAGATCATTGCCATGGTGTGAATAACTCTTCATTTTCAATTCTTGGACATTTGTTGTAGCGAGGCTAATATCTTTGTCAAGATCAATGTCAACGTCAATGATGGCACAACTTTCTCTTTCTCGGATCAATGAACACATTTCATCACGTAGCTCTTCTCCATTCAATTCTTCTACTTCCTCTACTTCAAGATCCTCCTCTATGTGTACTTCATTTACTTCTTTAGCCATGCTACTACATACTTCTTGAACTTGCTCATTTTCAACAAAAACATCACATTCGGCAAATTCAACTTCTTCATTCACGCCTTCCTCCTTATATAATGGGTTGTCATATACTTGAAACTCATCATTATTCTCCTCATACAATGGATTGTCATACACTTTAAACTCATCTTTAGGCACGCTACATACTACATTAACTTCCACATTCATGCCAAGGTTATCACATACTTCATGAACATCCTCATACACGTCCAATTTTGATGTATAATGGGATCACAAGATCACATTACACAAAAGGGTTAAGGATCTTTAAGAGCGAAGATAAGAATCTCCCTTCTCAAAGTTCTTAAGGTGCGAAAATGGAATGGAAATGGATAGAAAAGATGGAAAGAACTATGAAAGATGATTACCAAATAAAGGTATGATAAGGGACGTAAGATGGACGGTTGAATGCTTTGGGTTCTTGATGAATTCTTGTTGAATTCTTGATGAATTCTTGATGAATTCTTGATGAATGTCGTTTGGATGGATGAATGATAATGGCGATTTTGAAGCTCCCTTGAAGGAAAAGGCACACCACCTTCAAGACTCTTCAATTCCTTCCTTTCACCATCTAAGATAGCCAATCTTAGAATAGAAGAAGGGGATACTCGTTCTCCCTCAAGAGTAACGAAAACACTAGCACAAAACTAGAGAGAAAACACCATGTGTTTGCTTTGTATTTGATATATCATTGAATGATTGAGTGAATACAATGGCACCCTAGGGGGTCTATTTATACTACTCTTAGGACCCCTTGGACGTGTACCTAGGGTTCAAGAAACCAAGAATCAACTATTACATCATATATCCTATTTATGACATCATAAACTTTAAAATACAACTCTAGAAAGAAATTACTATAACTCCTTCAATACTTGTCCGTTTTCGTTGATTCAAAAACCATTGGAAAGCTTATTGAAAGAGCTCCAATCTATCTTTTGATGATTTCCTCAATAGATGTATGGATCTAGAGTTATAGAGAAAAATATCGAACTGTACTTGATGGAGTCCTTTGCTGCCGTGAGAGATGAATTCTCAATAAGGACTTGAGAGTTATTTATGCTCATTGATGTCCTCCATATGTGAGAGTAACTCCATGTAAGATAGAATACCATCAAGGTCCTTCATGCTTTCTTCCTTGAGCTAATAAACCCTTGTAGTTGTTGATACCCAAGGCGACATTTGTAGCTTCTAGCTAGATAGAGATACTTTAACTAGGCCTTGATGTATATAGCTAGGCAAATATACATCAACGAAGGAAGGCTCCAAAAAATCATTAAAAATATTGTAAAATAGCTAAATGGGACGAGGAAATGACCTGAAAAATATTAGGCAAAGAGGACGAGTGGAAGCTGATGGAGTGTCCCGGAATCGGGGCGACTTAGAGCGTCCCGAGGCCTAGCCAAAGCATCCCAGGAAAATTCCGGAAAAATCACGGAAAACCCTTAAAAAACATAAGGTAGCAGCCCGCCAAGTTTCGTCCCAAGCGCACGAACGAAAGCCACGGAAAAATCATTGTCACAGAGTGTCGTCGACAGTGTCGTTCACAGTCACCGACATTGTCGTTGTGTCGTCGGCGATTTCGCCGGTGCCTGTCGATCGCCGTAGTGTCGTCGGCAATGTCGCCATTGTCATCGCATTTGTCGTAGTGTCGTCAGCAGTGTCGCCGACGCTGTCGCGGCAGCTTTGTCGCCGATGTCGTCGGCGATGTCATCGCCGTTGTCGTCGGCAAATCGCCGCCGATGTCGTCGGCACTATCGCAGCGTCGTCGCCGTTGTCGCCGCCGCCGGCACTATCGCAGTTGTAAATCGGCCGATGTCGCCGCTAACGTCGGCACTATCGCAGATGTCGCCGATCGCCGGTGCCGCAGATTTCGCCGACATCGTGGCACACTATCGCGGGCGGGCTGTTGACGACTGTGTCGCTCGCTGTCGTCATGCGCCGTGCCCGGGCGGGACGCTTGGCATCCGGCGAACGATGCATGCATTGTCCGTCGACAGTCGCCGGCATTGCCCGGCTCCCGTTTCATCAGCCGACACTCGATTGCCACGCCGCCTCGTCTCGGCATCCGATGCTTCACCGGTCGCGGAGCCCACCCGCGCCTCGCAAGAGGGGCACGTGGCGGGGGCGGGCCCGCCACAGCATATCCCTCCCCCCCCCTTTCTTCGCCTGTTCCGCCAAGTTCCGCCAAGTCCGCCCAAGTCCGCCCCCGCGCCCCTGTGTCCCTGTGCCCTGTGTCTTTGATTATAATGCGCGCGCGGGGGCACCGGGCTTGTCCGGGGGGCGGGCTCGAACGCGGGGTCGGTGCCGACCCACGTTCGCTCGAGCATGCGCGAGGGCGTACGAGGATCGCGGACGGGACAAATGCCACGCCGCGCCCCTTCTTTCAACGTGGTCTTGACAGTGTCGCCATTGTCGCCGACAAATCGCCGCACTGCCCCAGCACTTGCCAAGCACCTCCCCTCTAAAGAGATTTAAGTTAATAACTCCATCTACGGCCAGTGGCAAACTTTTGACAAAAAAATGGGCATGGCTTTTTTTTTGAGTTTTAGATTTTTCCAACTTTTTCTGAGGATACCCCTGGGTAGATAATAATGTTAATTTGCTAAAAATCATTGTTCTGAATTTTTCCGCAACTCGGGCTATTTTATATAATTTGTTTTTACGAAAACGGAAAAAAATTCCAAAAAATCGTAGAAAAATCAGAAAAATGCAAAGCAAGTTTCTAAATTCTTTAAAAATCAAGGGGAAGTGGACTGCAAATTATTTTGGACATTCAACATCGGATGCCCCGGGTTTTAGGCCCGGGATCATTATTTCCAAAAAATCATTAAAAATATTGTAAAATAGCTATAATTTTTTTTTTACGAAAACGGAAAAAATTCCAAAAAATTGTAGAAAAATCAGAAAAATGCACTGCAAGTTTCTAAATTCTTTAAACATCAAGGGGAAGTGGACTGCCAATTTTTTTGGACATTCGACATCGGATGCCTCGGGTTTTAGGCCCGGGATCGCTATTTCCCGAGCGGGCACGGGAGGAGACGAAGGAAGGCTCCAAAAAATCATTAAAAATATTGTAAAATAGCTAAATGGGATGAGGAAATGACCTGAAAAATTTTAGGCAAAGAGGACGAGCGGAAGCTGATGGAGTATCCCGGAATCGGGGCGACTTAGAGCGTCCCGAGGCCCAGCCAAAGCATCCCGGAAAAAATCCGGTAAAATCACGGAAAACCCTTAGAAAACATAAGGTAGCAGCCCGCCAAGTTTCATCCCAAGCGCACGAACAAAAGCCTTGGAAAAATCATTATCACAGAGTGTCGTCGACGATTATGTTCGCCGTCGCCGCCTGCATCGTTGTGTGTCGTCGGCAGTGTCGCCGCCGTCAACCTTTGTCGCGATCGTCGTCGTCGCCGATGTCGCCGCTGTCATCGCCTTTATCGCGATGTCGCCGATAGTGTCCCTCGGCCGACGAGCATCGCCGCAGTTGTCGTCGATAGTGTAGCTGGCTATCATCGGCACTGCCGTAATGTCATCGACAGTGTCGCCGGCCGTCGCCGCATCGCCGATGTCGCCGATGGTGTCGGCTGGCCGTCGGCCGCATCGCCGCAGATGTCGTCGGCGATGTCGCCGTTGTCGTGGGCACCGCGGTGTAGTGGGCGATGTCGCTAGCCGCCGTCGGCAGCGTCGATGGCGATCGCCGAACACTCGCCGTAGTGTCGTCGCCGCCGCCGCCCGGCGTCATGCCGCGTCGGGCCGCAGTTGTCGCCGACATCGTCGCGATGCGCCATCGCCGGCGACAACCGCCGCGGCGCGCCGTCGGCCGCCGATGGCCGCGCCGTGTCGGCTGCGCCGCGTGCGGGCCGGGGCGGGACGCTTGGCATCCGGCGAACGATGCATGCATTGTCCCTCGACAGTGGTCGGCATTATCCAGCTCCCGTTTCATCAGCCGACACTCGATTTGCCACGCCGCCTCGTCTCTGTATCTGATACTTCATTGGTCGTAGAACCCACCCGCGGCTCGCAAGAGGGGCACGTGGCGGGGGGCGGCCCCGCCACAGCATATCCCTCCCCCCCCCCCCCCACTTTCATCGCCTGTTCCGCCAAGTTCCGCGAAATCCGCCAAGTGCGCCCCCGCGCCCCTGTGTCCCTGTGCCCTGTGTCTTTGATTATAATGCGCGCGCGGGGGCACCGGGCTTGTCCGGGGGGCGGGCTCGAACGCCGGGTCGGTGCCGACCCACGTTCGCTCGAGCATGCGCGTCGACGAGATCGCGGACGGGATAAATGCCACGGTGGGATACGCCCTTCTTTCAACATGGTCTTGATGTCGCCATTGCCGCCGACATCGTCGGCACCGCTGCCCCATAAATTGCCAAGCACCTCCCCTCTAAAGAACTTTAAGTGAATAACTCCATCTCGCCGGCTGCCGGGCCGCGCCGCGGACATCGCCGCAGTTGTCGCCGACATCGCCGCTATCGCCGCCGACATCGCCATGGACACTGCCGCGGCGGGCTGATCTTTGTGTCACTCGCTGCCGCCCGCTGCGTGCGGCGGGGCGGCACGCTTATCGCGAACGATGCATACATTGTCCGTCGACAGTCGCCGACATTGTCCGGCTCTCGTTTCATCAGTTGACACTCGATTTGCCACGTCGCCTCGTCTCGGCATCTGATGCTTCACCGATCGCGGAGCCCACCCGCGGCTCGCAAGAGGGGCACGTGGCGGGGGCGGCCCCGCCAGAGCATATCCTCCCCTTCTTCCGCTGTTCGCGAGTTCGCTAAGTCCGCCCAGTCGCCCCGCCCCTGTGCCCTGTGTCTTTGATTAAAATGCGCGCGCGGGGGCACCGGGCTTGTCCGGGGGGCGGGCTCGAACGCGGGGTCGGTGCCGACCCACGTTCGCTCGAGGATGCGCGAGGATCGCGGACGGGACAAATGCCACGGTGGACAGCGCCCCTTCTTTCAACGTGGTCTTGACAGTGTCGCTCACTGTCGTCGACAGCCCCTGGCACTGTCGCTGCCCCATCACTTGCCAAGCACCTCCCCTCTAAAGAGCTTTAAGTGAATAACTCCATCTACGGCCAGTGGCATACTTTTGACAAAAAAATGGGCATGGCTTTTTTTTTAGTTCTAGATTTTTCCAATTTTTTCCGAGGATTACCCCTAGGTAGATAATAATGTTTATTTGCTAAAAATAATTTTTCGGAATTTTTCCACAGCCCGGGCTATTTTATATAATTTTTTTTTTACGAAAACGGAAAAAATTCCAAAAAATCGTAGAAAAATCAGAAAAATTCAATGCAAGTTGCTAAATTCTTTAAACATCAAGGGGAAGTGGACTTCCAATTTTTTTGGACATTCGACATCGGATGCCTCGGGTTTTAGGCCCGGGATCGCTATTTCACGAGCGGGCACGGGAGGAGACGAAGGAAGGCTCCAAAAAATCATTAAAAATATTGTAAAATAGCTAAATGGGACGAGGAAATGACCTGCAAAATTTTAGGCAAAGAGGACGAGCGGAAGCTGATGGAGTGTCCCGGAATCGGGGAGACTTAGAGCGTCCCGAGGCCCGGCCAAAGCATCCCGGGAAAAATCCGGAAAAATCACGGAAAACCCTTAAAAAACATAAGGTAGCAGCCCGCCAAGTTTCATCCCAAGCGCACGAACGAAAGCCACGGAAAAATCATTGTCACAGAGTGTCGTCGACAGTGTCGTCGATCGCGCCGACATCGCCGCCGTCGGTCGCCGATGTTGTCGCCGCTCGTCGTGAGGCATCGCCGCAGTTGTTGTCGATGCTGTCGCCGTCATCGCGATCGTCGTAGTGTCGCCGATCGTGAGTGTCGTTGACAATCTCGCCATTGCCGTCGCTTTGTCGCGATGTCGTTGATAGTGTCGCCGTCGCCGCCGGATCGCCGCATGTTGTCGGCGATTAATGTCGCCGCTCGCCGTGGGCATTGTCGCAGTGTAGTCGATAGTGTCACCGGCCGCCGACAACAGAGCCGGGCGATCGCCGACATCGCCGTGAGTGTCGCCGATAATGTCGCCGCTATCGCCGATGGCGATCGCGCCGACATCGCCGCAGTTGTCGCCGACATCGCCGCTGCCGTCGCCGAACCGCCGTGGACTCGCGCGCGCGGCCGTCGATCGCCGTGTCGCCTGCCGCCGCCCCGCCGCTCGGGCGGGACGCTTGGCATCTGGCGAACGATGCATGCAATATCCGTTGACAGTCGCCGGCATTGCCCGGCTCCCGTTTCATCAGCCGACACTCGATTTGCCAAGCCGCCTCGTCTCGGAATCCCTCCCCCCCCTTCTTCGCCAAGCTCCGCCAAGTTCGCCCAAGTCCGCCCCCACGCCCCTGTGTCCCTGTGCCCTGTGTCTTTGATTATAATGCGCGCGCGGGGGCACCGGGCTTGTCCGGGGGGCGGGCTCGAACGCGGGGTCGGTGCCGACCCACGTTCGCTCGAGCATGCGCGAGGGCGTACGAGGATCGCGGACGGGACAAATGCCACGGTGGACAGCGCCCCTTCTTTCAACGTGGTCTTGACAGTGTCGCTCGCTGTCGTCGACAGCCGCTGGCACTGTCGCTGCCCCATCACTTGCCAAGCACCTCCCCTCTAAAGAGCTTTAAGTGAATAACTCCATCTACGGCCAGTGGCATACTTTTGACAAAAAAATGGGCATGGCTTTTTTTTGAGTTCTAGATTTTTCCAATTTTTTCCGAGGATACCCCTGGGTAGATAATAATGTTAATTTGCTAAAAATCATTTTTCGGAATTTTTCCGCAGCCCGGGCTATTTTATATAATTTGCTAAAAAATCGTAGAAAAATTAGAAAAACGCGATGCATGTTTCTAAATTCTTTAAACATCAAGGGGAAGTGGACTGCCAATTTTTTTGGACATTCGACATCGGATGCCTCGGGTTTTAGGCCCGGGATCGCTATTTCCCGAGCGGGCACGGGAGGAGACGAAGGAAGGCTCCAAAAAATCATTAAAAATATTGTAAAATAGCTAAATGGGACGAGGAAATGACCTGAAAAATTTTAGGCAAAGAGGACGAGCGGAAGCTGATGGAGTGTCCCGGAATCGGGGCGACTTAGAGCGTCCCGAGGCCCGGCCAAAGCATCCCGGGAAAAATCCGGTAAAATCACAGAAAACCCTTAGAAAACATAAGGTAGCAGCCCGCCAAGTTTCATCCCATGCGCACGAACGAAAGCCATGGAAAAATCATTGTCACAGAGTGTCGTTCGCAGTCGCTAACACTGTCGCTGTGTCCTCGGCGATGTCATTGCCGTCATCGATCGCCGAAGTGTCGTCGGCGATGTCGCCGCTGTCGCCGGCATCGCCGCAGTCGTCGCCAGTGTCACTCGCGGTCGACGGCACTGTCGCAGTGTCGTCGACAGTGTAGTTGGCTATCGTCGCCATTGTCGTAATGTCGTCGACAGTGTCGCTCGCTGTCGTCGACAGCGTCACTGGCAGTCGCTGACATTGTCGCAGTGTCGTCGACACTATCGCGGGCTGTCGCCGACACTGTCGTGGGCACTGTCGCGGGCGGGCTATCGACTGTTGTGTCGCTCGCTGTCGTCCTGCGCCGTGCCCGGGCGGGACGCCTTGCATCCGGCATCGACACTCGCCGGCATTGTCCGGCTCCCGTTTCATCAGCCGACACTCGATTTGCCATGCCGCCTCGTCTCTGTATCTGATGCTTCATCGGTCGCGGAGCCCACCCGCGGCTCGCAAGAGGGGCACATGGCGGGCGGCCCGCCAAGATATACCTCCCCTTTCTTCGCTGTTCCGCCCGCCAGTCCGCCAAGTCCACGCTTTGTGTCCCTGTTCCCTGTGTATTTGATTATAATGCGCGCGGGGGGGCACCGGGCTTGTCCGGGGGGGCCGGCTCAAACGCGGGGTCGGTGTCGACCCACGTTCGCTCGAGCATGCGTGAGGGCGTACGAGGATCGCGGACGGGACAAATGCCATGGTGGACAGCGCCCCTTCTTTCAACGTGGTCTTGAAAGTGTCGCTCGTTGTCATCGACAGCCGTTGGCACTGTCGCTGCCCCATCACTTGCCAACCACCTCCCATCTAAAGAGCTTTAAGTGAATAACTCCATCTCATCGACAGCTGCCGCTGCGATCGCGACATCGTCGCAGTTGTCGCCGACATCGCCGCAGTCGTCGCCGACACTGTCGCGGGCGGTGATGTATATTTGCGTAGCTATATACATCAAGGCCTAGCTAAAGGACCTCTATCCAGCTAGAAGCTACAAATGTCGCCTTGGGTATCAACAACTACAAGGGTTTATTAGCTCAAGGAAGAAAGCATGAAGGACCTTGATGGTATTCTAGCTTACATGGAGTTACTCTCACATTTGGAGGACATCAATGAGCATAAATAACTCTCAAGTCCTTATTGAGAAGTCATCTCTCACGGCAGCAAAGGACTCCATCAAGTACAGTTTGATATTTTGCTCTATAACTCTAGATCCATACATCTATTGAGGAAATCATAAAGACAGATTGGAGCTCTTTCAATAAGCTTTCCAATGGTTTTTGAATCAACGAAAACGGACAAGTATTGAAGGAGTTATAGCAATTTCTTTCTAGAGTTGTATTTTAGAGTTTATGATGTCATAAATAGGATATATGATGTAATAGTTGATTCTTGGTTTCTTGAACCCTAGGTACACGTCCAAGGGGTCCCTAAAGTAGTATAAATAGTCCCCCTAGGGTGCCATTGTATTCATTCAATCATTCATTCATATATCAAATACAAAGTAAACACATGGTGTTGTTTTCTCTCTAGCTTTTGTGCTAGTTTTCGTTTCTCTTGAGAGAGTTTCGAAGTTATCCCCTTCTTCTATTCAAAGGTGGCATCCTTGAAGGTGAAAGGAAGGAATTGGAGAGTTCTTTGAGGTGGTGTGGCTGTATCCTCATCGATCCTTCAAAAGCCAATCTATCCAACTATCCATTCCATCGTTCATTCAACTACATTCATCCAACCTCACGTCATTCATCAAGAATTCATCAAGAATTCATCAAGAATTCAACAAGAATTCATCAAGAACCCAAATCATTCAAACCGTCCATCATTCGTTCATCATCATACCTTCATTTGGTAATCATCTTTCATAGTTCTTTCTATCCATTTCCAATCTATTTTCGCCCCTTAAGAACTTTGAGAAGGGAGATTCTTATCTTCGCTCTTAAAGATCCTTAACCCTTTGTGTGTAATGTGATCTTGTGATCCCATTATACATCAGGCGGGCTGTCGACTGCTGTGTCGCTCGCTGTCGTCCTGCGCCGTGCTCGAGCGGGACACTTGGCATCCGGCGAACGATACATGCGTTGTCCGTCGACAGTCGCCGGCATTGTCCGGCTCCCGTTTCATCAGCCGACACTCGATTTGCCACGCAGCCTCGTCTCCGCATCTGATGCTTCACCGGTCGCGGAGCCCACCCGCGGCTCGCGAGAGGGGCACGTGGCGGGGGCGGCCCCGCCACAACATATCCATCCCCCCCCCCTTTCTTCGCCAAGTTCCGCCAAGTCCGCCCAAGTCCGCCCCCGCGCCCCTGTGTCCCTGTGCCCTGTGTCTTTGATTATAATGCGCGCGCAGGGGCACCGGGCTTGTCCAGGGGGGCGGGCTCGAACACGGGGTCGGTGCCGACCCACGTTCGCTCGAGCATGCGCGAGGGCGAACGAGGATCGCGGACGGGACAAATGCCACGCGATGCGCCCCTACTTTCAACGCGTGGTCTTGGCGGTGTCGCCATCGCCATCATCGGCGCACCGCTGCCCCATCACTTGCCAAGCACCTCCCCTCTAAAGAGCTTTAAGTGAATAACTCCATCTACGGCCAGTGGCATACTTTTGACAAAAAAATGGGCATGGCTTTTTTTTTAGTTCTAGATTTTTCCAATTTTTTCCGAGGATACCCCTGGGTACATAATAATGTTAATTTGCTAAAAATCATTTTTCGGAATTTTTCCGCAGCCCGGGCTATTTTATATAATTTTTTTTTTACGAAAACGGAAAAAATTCAAAAAAATCGTAGAAAAATTAGAAAAACGCGATGCATGTTTCTAAATTCTTTAAACATCAAGGGGAAGTGGACTGCCAATTTTTTTGGACATTCGACATCGGATGCCTCGGGTTTTAGGCCCGGGATCGCTATTTCCCGAGCGGGCACGGGAGGAGATGAAGGAAGGCTCCAAAAAATCATTAAAAATATTGTAAAATAGCTAAATGGGACGAGGAAATGACCTGAAAAATTTTAGGCAAAGAGGATGAGCGGAATCTGATAGAGTGTCCCGGAATCGGGGTGACTTAGAGCGTCTCGAGGCCCGGCTAAAGCATCCCGGGAAAAATCCGGTAAAATCACGGAAAACCCTTAGAAAACATAAGGTAGCAGCCCGCCAAGTTTCATCCCAAGCGCACGAACGAAAGCCATGGAAAAATCATTGTCACAGAGTGTCGTCGATAGTGTCGTTCGCAGTCGCCGACATCGCCGGCCGCGTCGTCGATTGTCGCCGTCGTCGCCGCAAGATCGCCGCAGTTGTCGCCGACAATGTCACTGTCATCGGCATCGCCGCAGTTGTCGCCGATTGTCCCTCGCCGCCGACGCAGATCGTCGCAGTGTCGCCGATGCAGTAGCCGGGCCGTCGGCATTGTCGTAATGTCGCCGATGCGGTCGCCGCCGCCGCTTCGTCGACCGCCGCAATGTCGCCGATAATGTCTTTGGTCGCCGCATCGCCGCAGTTGTCGCCGGCGTGTCACTCTCGTCGTGGGCTTTGTCGCGATTAGTCGGTGTGGTCGGGTCGTCGCCGACAGCGTCGCCGCAAACGACATCGCCAGAGTGATGTATAATGAGACCAAGGGATGATCACATTACACAAGAATTCAGGATCTTTAAGAACGAGATAAGAATCCCAACTCTTAGTCCAAAAGAATGAATGGAAAAAGGATGAATGATAAACGAAAGATAGTGAAATCGTTTACCAAAGAAAGAAATGAACGAATGATGAATTATAATGAACGAATGAAGCGTTTGAATGGATGCACGTTTGTTGAAGCTTAGACGTGTTGATGAAGAACGAATGCTTCTTATTGGATGCTTGATGAATTCTTGTTGAATTCTTGATGAATTCTTGATGAATTCTTGATGAATTCTTGATGAATGACGTGAGGTTGGATGAATGTAGTTGAATGAACGATGGAATGGATAGTTGGATAGATTGGGCTTTTGAAGGATCGATGAGGATATAGACACACCACCTCAAAGAACTCTTCAATTTTTCCTTTCACCTTCAAGGATGCCACCCTTGAATAGAAGAAGGGGATAACTTCGAAACTCCCTCAAGAGAAACGAAAACTAGCACAAAAGCTAGAGAGAAAACAACACCATGTGTTTATATTTGATTTTATGAATGAATGAGATTACAAGAGGCCTAAGGGGGGTATTTATAGTAATCCTAGCCCTCCCTAGACGTGCACAAATCAAGATATAGGCCCCTTGAGGCTTACATCATCTACTCTAATGATTACATCATAAAGAAAACAATGAACTAAACTAGATTTCAAATGATGATAACTTGCTCTATACTTAACCAAATTTAAAGATTCTTGAACCAATAGAAAGCTCTTGGAATGTAGAACATTTCATTCTAGGACACTTTCTTTGGTAGCTTCATGGTTCTTGAGTTAGAGAGCAAATTACTTGAGTACCCTTGTAGAATTCTTCCAAAGTAGAGAGATATGTAAGAGATGTGAGCTCTTCTTTCATGTAGGTGAGTATTTGGCTTCTATGGTGTGTATGGGTTGTCTCCCTTGATGACCTTGATGTATATGGCCATCAAATATACATCATACTCCCCCGGTTGAAAAAGTTTGTCCTCAAACTTTGAGCAACAACTCTCTTACTTGCCTTCTTCACAAGAATTACAAACTTTCTTCTTAAAAGCTTTGAAGTCATCATAGATTCCTTTGATGAACTTCTTAAACTTTCTTCCGTTCAATTCTCGAACACAATAAGACTTAGACTTGCGTTTCTCCACCATGATCGTGAGTTGTTCACGTTGCTTCTCAATTTCCAAGTCAAGCTTCACTACTTTACCTTCATCATTTAGCATGAAACAACCTACTTTGATGACTTTAGCTTCTTGGTTCCTTCGAAGCCTTGGCTTTTCAACCATGAGATCCAAGTAGGTATCTCTAGGGTGCACATGAAAGATTCGCCTCATAGGAAATCCCAAGATTGGGTGGTGGCTTGGATCCGAATTACTTTCCTCCAAGTTTGTAAGAACAAGTCCCTTACACTCTTCATGCTCATGATCTTCCTCCTTCATAATCGACACAATGTGGCTTTCTTCCTCCTTAAGTCGAAAAGATGGTGCTAGAGGTGTCAAAATAATCTTCTTTTGATTGAGAATCGGTCTCAAATTGGAAAGACTCCAATAAGCAAGCTCCCAAGGGATCATCGCAAATAGATTCAAGAAGATGGGAGTCCTCAATATACTCATCAACAAGGAACTCCATCATATCAATGGCATTGCATGAATCCCCATACGAAGGACCCTTCAAAGACCCCTCAAGTTGAAAAATTATGCTTTCATTCCCGACATTCAACGACATGCTTCCATTCTTCACATCGATAATGGCTCCCGCCGTAGCAAGGAATGGCCTTCCCAAAATAATAGGGATGTTGTTATCTTCCTCTATCTCCAAGATCACAAAATCACAAGGAATCAAAAACCGCCCCACTTGGACCGGGATGTCTTCCAATATTCCCAACAGTCTTCACACGGAACGGTCGGCCAATTGAAGATTAATTTTTGTAGGAGCAAGATCGTCGAGATTTAACTTCTTGCAAATCGAATAAGGCATGACGCTTACACTTACTCCTAGATCACAAAGGGCATGGCCAATCCGCATATCACCAATGGTGCATGGAATAGAAAAACTTCCGGGGTCGGCTAATTTCTCCGGTGATTTGTTATTGATAATTGCACTACAATCCGCCGTCAAATGGATCGTAGATTTCTCTTGAATTCTTCTCTTGTTCGTGAGAAGTTCCTTCAAATGCTTGAAGGACGGAACTTCAGAAATGGCATCAAGAAATGGAATGTTCACTTGAAGCTTCTTGAGCATCTCAATGAATTTTGAAAACTTTGCATCGGATTTGGGCTTTGCTAACCGATCGGGAAAAGGAATCGGTGGTAGCTTTGGCTTCTCAATAGTCTGGATTGGTTCTTCTTCCACCATTTTTCCTTTCCCTTTCCTTAACTTCTCCATCTCCTCTTGTTCTTTACTAGACTCTCCCAATTCATCCTCATGTGCTCTCTCAACTTCCTCACCCAATACTAACTCACTTTCCCGCTTCTCCAACAAATCTTCCTCATCCGAGATATCCACCACGTCACCTTCCTTGTCACCCAAGACCTCCTCTCCCACCATTCTAGGTCCAATAATCTCCTTGCCACTCCTCAAAGTAATCGCATTAAGTTGCCCCTTTGGGTTAGGTTGGGATTGGCTAGGCAAAGATTGGATAGGTTGAGATTGTTGTGCCAATTGGGCCAATAGTAACTCGAGGTTCTTAATGCGAGTTTGGTCTTTTTCTCGGTCTAAGGCCATCTTTTCTTGAGATAAGGCTATCTTCTCTTGAGTTAAGGCCAACTTTTGGAGGGTTTGGTCAAGGGTTTCTTGTTGTGATGGTTTGGGTGCTTGGGAAGATTGACCTTGGTGAGGATTTTGGTGGTGGTTTTGGTGGTATTGGCGGCGATTTTGATTTGGGAAACCGGGGGTGGGTTTTGGTTTAGGGGAACTTGTTGGTTGTAGGCGTAATTCCCACGGGGACGAATGGGGGTTTGATTGGTATAGGACAAGTTATTGTTGGGATAGATGGCTTGGACTTGCTCGGTTTGATACTCTTCACATCGCTTTGAAGAATGTGGCCCTCCAAAAAAATCACATACCAAGACTCGGGCATCCGGAATAAGCATAGGTACTTCTTGGGCCGCCTTTACTTGCCTCGTGGTTTCCTCCAAAGCTGCCTTTTGTTGCATCTCAAGAACGGCATTCATGAGAAATTTAATGGTAGGGTTGCTTTCTAGAGGAGGACCATCTCTTGGACCACGGCCGCCTCCCCAATGAGGAGAGTTTTGAGATAGCTCGTGAAGAAATACGTTTGCTTCCTCTGCCGTCTTCTTGAGGAACATGCCCCCCGAGGCATGATCGATGGATTGTCGCAAAGAGCTACTCAATCCGGAATAGAAGTGATGCAATAATAACCAATCCTCAAGGTTATGATGTGGACACCTCCGTTGGAAACCTTTGAATCTCCCCCATGCTTCGAATAACGACTCATCGGGCTCTTGCTTGAAGCTCATGATGGCTTGCCTCAACCGACACGTCTCATCATTGGGGAAAAACCTTTGAAGAAAGTCGCGGCTAAGGGCATCCCATGTTGAATAAGTTCCGGGCGGACACGTGTTGAGCCATAATAATGCTTTCCCCTTCAAGGTAAGAGGGAAAAACTTCAGCTTCATGTATTCGGCGGAAACTCCATTCATTTGTACGAAGCCGATGCGTTGCTCGAATCTGTTGATGTGGTCAATAGGATTTTCATGCTCTCCTCCATGGTACGGGGTGTTCTCAAATATTTCCAATAAATATGGCTTGAACTCGAACGATGCATTAGGTGGTAATTCTGGTAATGTGATGGGATTGCCTCCCGTACCCGACGATGGTAAGGAATATGATGCTTAGGTACGGGGTGGAATTTGCTCTCCTTCAGCCATTGGAATTTCGATCGTCTCTTGCTCCCTTTGTTGTCTAGCTCGTCTCGAACCGGCGTTAGCTTGTCGAATAATACTCTCCGGATTCGGGTTCGGTGGAGTTACAGGAGTTTGGCCTCGTCGAGAGCGAGTCAGCATGCACAAAAGGAACAAACAGAAGAATCAAAGTTCCAGTAACTAAGGATAACAAAATCTCTAGCAGTGAAATGATCTTAAACAACCTAAACACAAAGAGCTAAGCTAGGTGCATTTCCTCCCCGGCAACGGCGCCATTTTGTTAGTGGAGTGGTTTGTAAGACCACGGTTTTATCGTTCTTCCACAGGGAGCTAGGGGCCTTAGCTGGAACTAGTTGACTCTAGGTATGGTTTATGATCATGAAAGGATGAAAGACTTTAGGGTGAAAACAACATAAACACGCTATGTTCAGTCAAAAAGGTAAAACAATGGGTGTCGGGAGACTTTCGGGATGCAAACGGGAATGAGGAAATGGGTTTCGCAACAAGAGAGTAACGAGAAAGGGAAATCAAATGGTAATTCCGTTAGAGAAAAAAAATACCCACCGGACTTCCTCTTTCAAGGATAGTTCGAATTAACTTCCCCGAAATCCATAGACAGACCCGGGAAGGTCAAAAGAACAGAATTTCCTAGTTAGTTTCTATTCGCTTTCGCGAACTAGAATACTAACTATCCTAATTCCTACCTTCCAACAAGCATTGGATGTATTCGGGATGCTTTCGCACCTAAATACATCCCACTTGAGGGAAGGATAGGATTAGGAAGTTGATTTCCTAACTAGTCACTCACTAAAATTGCTAACCCAAACCTAATTACCCATTCACACCCTTAATATCTCCCTAACCCATTAAGGTTCTAGCCACTAAACATCCTAACTATCATGTTAATAACATCAACAACTTCATTCATGCTTAAAAGAGTAAACAAGATGACAATAAACATTCAATAACACCAACAATATCAATAATAACAAAACAGAGATTAGTAAATAAGCAATCAATTAGAGAGAGAAAGGTTAAGAAATGCTCATTGATTGTGATGACAAGGGAGAAAACTTCAGAATAATAAAGCTCCAATGCTCCAAAGTCGAGAATAATCCTCAAACTTCCAATAATAATCAAGAGAATCCAATACAAGAACTAATAATCTCAACAAAGATCTTCCTTAATCCCTCTAATCTAAGAATTCCCAAAAATGTGATAAAGAGTGCTAAAGTATCATAAAAGATAGGTAAAGCTGTTGTCTAATCTCCCTCTGGCTAAAATGACCTAAATACATTAAATAGTAGTCAAGGTTGTTACTCAAAACTCATCATTTTACACAACAGACAAAACTGGCCCGCAGGGGACTGTGGGCACGGTCAAGGTGACCGTGGCCACGGTCCTCCGTAAGGCAGGCGATTTCTTCTCTTCGCTTCGCATCGCCGTGGGCACGGTCCCCATGCACCGTGGTCACTGTATAGGCGATTAGGGCTGACAACTTTTCGCTCCTTCGCACCGCCGTGGCTACGGTCTTGGGAGACCGTGGCCACGGTCTAGTTCGGTCAGCTTCTTCTTTAGGCATGGTGAAGATCCTACCGTGACCACGGTCAAAGTTACCGTGACCACGGTCTAGTTCGGGTGGAAGGCCTCTTCACTTTGGTCTTGGCTCCATCATACCGTGGCTACGGTTCATGTGACCGTGGCCACGGTCTCTCGCCACGCCTTCCAGTTACTCTTGATCGTTGCTTCCGCTGCCTTTCGACATGGCCGGCCCTTCTAATCCTCTGCCTTTGACACGACCAGGGCTCGGGGAATCTTAGGAAATCTCGGGATTCCCAAGATTGGTGCAAAATTTGGCCCATTTAGATTCGTTTTGAGTGAAACCCTTCGGAAACTACAAAAGCAACTAAAACGCATTAAAAGTTATTAAAACAACTATGAAACAAGTCAAAAGCCTAAGGATTTAGGCGGTATTTAGACACGAAATCGGGTCTAAACAGTCACATTCTGTCCAGCGAAATCTACATGGCGATTTTTTCCTTCGAGAGACCGTGGGCACGGTCTAGAGACCGTGGCCATGGTCTAGAACACCTGGAGTGCGATGCGGGAGACCGTGGCGGCACGGCCTCTGACTTCCTTCCTCTTGTTCCTTCCTTCTTTCCAAGGCATGTAACGCCCGTTTCAAGGATCGTGACGGGCGTTACCTTACTAATTGGCACCAAAGGAGGGGAAAGTGGTCCCGGGTCAACTCCGCCTCGGCTTTTGGTCCGACTTGGCTCGGGAAATCACCAAAATAGTTGCTCGGCTTTTGGTCCGACTTGGCTCGGGAAAACTCCGAAATATACAAAAATACCAAAAGCGCATTAAAAGTTATTGATTTAAACTACGAAACAAGTCAAAATCCTAAGGATTTAGGCGGTATTTAGACACAAAATTAGGTCTAAACATCCCCCCACACTTAAACTTTTGCTCGTCCCGAGCAAAACAAGACAGAAACTATCTAAACTAACACTAACTCCTATGTCGTGGGAGAGTGATGTATATTTGATGGCCATATACATCAAGGATATCAAGGAAGACATCCAATATACATCATAGGAGCCTAATACTCGGTTATATGGCAAAAGAGCATCATTCACTCAAGTATCCCTCTCGTTTGAATGATTTCAACAAGGGCAGTTTGGTAATTTACTCTATAACTCTAGATACATGCGTCTAATGAGGAAGTCATCCAAAGACATATTGAAGAGCATTGAAAGAGCTTTCCAATGGTTTTTGAATCTTGGAAAACGGACAAGTATTGAAGGAGTTATAGTCTTTTCTTTCTAGAGTTGTATTTTAGAGTTTTTATGATGTAATAAATCTGTAGGATGATGTAAGCCTCAAGGGGCCTAATTTCTTGAATAGTACACGTCCTAGGGGGCTTAGGATTACTATAAATACCCCCTTAGGCCTCTTGTAATCTCATTCATTCAATAAATCAAATACAAACACATGGTGTTGTTTTCTCTCTAGCTTTTGCTAGTCTTTCGTTTCTCTTGACGGAGATTCGATCCTATCTTCTTCTTCTAGCTTAGGGTGGAATCCTAGGTGGTGATAGGAAGAGATTGAAGAATTCTTGAAGGTGGTGTGGCTGTATCCTCCAAGAATCTTCAAAAGCCAAACATATCATTCATTCATTCCATTTGTTCATTCAAGCATTCATCCATCTTTGATTGATCTTTGAAGCATCAATCAACATTCAATCTTTCAAGTACCATTCGTCCATTCTATATTCATCCAACAAACGATCAAGGTACAATCTTTCATCAATCGTTCATCATTCGTCCATCTATTCAAGTCGCCATTCATCATTCACTCATCAAAACATCAATCGATCTTCAATCTTGGTAAACGAATTCCATCTTCTTTTCGTTTATCTTCATCCTTTTCATTCCATTTTTGGATCCTTAAGAACTTTGAGAAGCAAGATTCTAATCTTGGTTTTTAAAGATCCTAAATCATGTTTAATGTGATCTTCCCTTGATCCATTATACATCAAAATTGGTATCAGAGCTTAGGAGTTGATTCTCTTAGTTCTTGATCTATCTTTTACTATCTTTTCACCATCTTTCCATCACAAAACCATTCCCCATCATCTCCCATATACACGTCCACCATTAGCTCCACAAAGAAACCCCATCAAGAAACCCATCCTCTAACCCAAACACATTCCCCCATTACGTTCCTTACATTTTCCCATTAAACCGTGAGTCTTGTTTGAGTCTTTCTTCATCAAGATTCATTTCTATGGCTTGCAAAAGATCTAGCATGAATTCACAAAGTGATTTGCAACGTTTGGAGCAACAAATTCATGATCTCACCAAACACATGGAAGAACTTGGGATCCTTCAAAGGGGATCAAGAAGCGCAAGCTCACGTATGGTACATTCTTAAGAGGGTGAATATGAAGCACCTTATGAATGGAGTAAAAGTTCCAGCAAGAAGAATGGAAATAAATTTCAAGAAGAGTTCTTGCCATTCAATTACAAAGGAGACTACATCGACAAACTTGAAAGAATGGAGCAAGGGAGCAAGGATGTGGTTGAATACACAATAGAATTCAGGTGGCAACTATGGAAGTATGCCCTTAAGGAGGATGATCCACAAGTTTTGGTATGTTACTTTTTTGGTCTTAATGATTACATTCGGCATGTTGTTGTAAATCAACCTTACACAAACTTAGAGGAGTTAAGTTCTTTAGCCCTTGTTGTTGAAATACAAGCAAAAAGTAAAGAACTTTGGGATAAAACCCATATACAACCAAGACCATCCATATCTCCCACACATTACCACGCCAAAAGCATCACAAAACAGCCCCAACCCTCCCCAAACCTACTATCCAAGAACCCAAAACCCTTTCTCAAAGGAGATGTTGTCATTGCCAAAGTTTAGGTCACATTAATTTGGAGTGTCCTAACAAGAAAGAAGTGTTTTTGGTTGGGTACCAAACGTATGATAATGAATTATTTGAGGAGGAAATAGGAGTTGACGTGAATGAAGAAGAAAATGTAGAAGAGGAATGTGTAGAGGAGCCGGATGATGGAGAGTTACTTGTAGTAGGAAGGGCCTTGAATGTAGCTCATGTATCGAACGACCAAGTACAAAGGGAGGCTATCTTTCGCTCTCGTTGTACCAACAAAGGAGAAGTATTTTCATTGATCACAGAAGGAGAAAGTTGTGTCTCCTATGGTGACATTGACGCCCGTACAACAATGATCCACACGTCAAACTTGGAGAATTATTCACGCCCTACACAATGGCTAAGCCATGACAAAGACATTCATGAGGATCCAAGAAGCTTAGTAAGTCTTTCCATTTACAAGAATTGTAGAGATTCATTATGGTATGATATTACTTCTATGGATACTTGTCATATTTTGTTGGAAAGACCAAAGTTGCTTGATGGGAATATCATGCATCAAGAGACATCTCTACTTCCATCTTATACCACACGGCCTAAGGAGAATGAAAGCAACATTGTGACGATTATGAAGGAGGAATATCATGGGTATGAAGAGCATAAGGGTCTTGTTCTTGCAAACTTGGAGGAGAGCAAAACAAGCAATCACCCAATTTTGAATTCTCCTATAAAATGTATCTATCATATGCTCCCTAAAGATATCAACTTAAATATCATGGTTGAAGTGCCAAGGATTGAAAGAAGTCAAGAGGTTCTAGTTGTCGATGACCATTCAAAGATGGATCTTTTCATACTATGTCGTATTACCCATGATAAAGGCAAAGTGATGAAACTAGACTTTGAAGTTGTGAAGTTACATGAGATTTTTACATCCATGGTGAAATATCGAGAATCAAAGTCCAATAATGTCAATGGGTTATCTTGGGAGAAGTTGAAGAAGTTTTGTAAAGGAGTCTATGATGACTTCAAAGCCTTTAAGAAGAAAGCTTGAAAATCTCTTGTGAAGAAGGCGAACAAAAGAGAGTTGATGCTCAAAGTTTGAGGACAAACTTTTTTAAACCGGGGGAGTATGATGTATATTTGATGGCCATATACATCAAGGACATCAAGGAAGACATCCAATATACATCATAGGAGCCTAATACTCGGTTATATGGCAAAAGAGCATCATTCACTCAAGTATCCCTCTCGTTTGAATGATTTCAACAAGGGCAGTTTGGTAATTTACTCTATAACTCTAGATACATGCGTCTAATGAGGAAGTCATCCAAAGACATATTGAAGAGCATTGAAAGAGCTTTCCAATGGTTTTTGAATCTTGGAAAACGGACAAGTATTGAAGGAGTTATAGTCTTTTCTTTCTAGAGTTGTATTTTAGAGTTTTTATGATGTAATAAATCTGTAGGATGATGTAAGCCTCAAGGGGCCTAATTTCTTGAATAGTACACGTCCTGGGGGGCTTAGGATTACTATAAATACCCCCTTAGGCCTCTTGTAATCTCATTCATTCAATAAATCAAATACAAACACATGGTGTTGTTTTCTCTCTAGCTTTTGCTAGTCTTTCATTTCTCTTGAGGGAGATTCGATCCTATCTTCTTCTTCTAGCTTAGGGTGGCGTCCTAGGTGGTGATAGGAAGAGATTGAAGCATTCTTGAAGGTGGTGTGGCTGTATCCTCCAAGAATCTTCAAAAGCCAAACATATCATTCATTCATTCCATTCGTTCATTCAAGCATTCATCCATCTTTGATTGATCTTTCAAGCATCAATCAACATTCAATCTTTCAAGTACCATTCGTTCATTCCATATTCATCCAACAAACGATCAATGTACAATCTTTCATCAATCGTCCATCTATTCAAGTCGCCATTCATCATTCACTCATCAAAACATCAATCGATCTTCAATCTTGGTAAACGAATCCATCTTCTTTTCGTTTATCTTCATCCTTTTCATTCCATTTTTTGATCCTTAAGAACTTTGAGAAGCAAGATTCTAATCTTGGTTTTTAAAGATCCTTAATTCATGTGTAATGTGATCTTCCCTTGATCCATTATACATCAGAGAGAAACGGGTGCATTTAGCGTATGCACCAAGCCCTTTGAACCCCCCGGCAGCCCGGGTGGACGAGATGGACTCGTGAGGATTTGTAGCGGCTATACCCACAAAAGCCAAAGAAAAAGGAGAGAGTGAAAGTGAAAACAAAACTGAAGAAAAACAAAGGAAAAGAAAAACAACAGCTTCGCTTCAAAAGATCTCGAAATCTAAATCAGGAAAACGTTATTAACCTCCAAAAGGAACCATTATGAGCGTCTCACAAACACCTATCCTAAGCAAAAGTCAGTCTTTGAGATTTTCGATTTCCTACATCTAGTGTCAAGCAAAACCCCATGTGCATAAGTGCTAGTGGGTTCCAACCGAATCCAAAAGACTCCAAGGACTCATGACCGAGCTCAAAAACAACGAAACAAACAAGGAACGAGTTGCCCTTCCTCGCATTTGGTCGCCCTTGGGTTGGTGAGGGCCGTAGGTGATGCAAGGAGAGGCCCCACACTTTATTAACGCTCAAACTTTTATTTTTTTGGGGTAGGGTAACCCCAAAAAGATTGCTTTTTCTTTTTCTCTTTTTTTTTTGTTTTTATAGGTCGGTATTAGCCTTACTTTCGGGAACTGGACGACCCAAATATGGGGTTCACCCTCCCAACACAGTCTTTTCCATACACACCTCCGCCGAGAATTCAATATGGGAGGAGCTTAAGGGGTAATAGCGTCGTACCGCTAATACCGGGCCCGTGTAGGTTGGCTAAGTGTATTGTGGTTGATGTCATTCAATGACACGCTCCACTTAATCCGGTTATTGTAGCTTTTCTTTCTCTTTCTTTCTTTTCGACTTCGCATTTGCTAAACAGGGAAACAAGACAAGCTCGGACACAAATCCCTAGAATCTCCCGATTTCAACCAGAACATGAAAGGAATCGGGGGTTTCACTAGACACTTGATGAAGGACATCTAAAGTAATAAGTCATGACTAGTACCCGAGACAGGGTCGAAAACGCTCAGACCGGTTTCTTTTAAAGAAGTTTAAGAACGGCTTCTCAATTTTGACAACAAGACCCAATAAATAAAGTAAAAACGAAAATGAAAGAAAACTTTTAAGGTTTTCACTCCCTTTTTTCTCCTTTTTCACAAAATTGTTTTTCAGATTTTAGGCAAAAACTAGAAAACAAAAACAAAAATGCTAGGTGATCTACCCTTGAAACAGAATATCTCCCCCCCCCCCCCCCACACTTAAAACGCCACAATGTCCTCATTGTGGAAAGGTGTCACATGAAAAGGGTAGAGAACCTACAAAAACAAACAAACAAGAACAACTAGCACATAAAAGTGGTGGCGACCCGAGCCCACACGGCTCCAACAGCAATATAATCCCAACACAAACACTCAAAGGGGCTCGCAACCCAAAAGAAAAATCACGCATGCTACAAGGATCAATATATGATATTCAACTGAAAAAGAGAAGAGCGGAGAGATATTACCTCGAGTTCTCCAAAACAAATGATTACTCAATCCACGATCCAGGAAAACATCACACTTGGGTTAGGAATAAACAAGAAAAACATAATAAGTGTGTGTTCGCATGCAAGATTAGAATCATGAAAAAGAAACCAACTAAGAAAAGAAAATGACCCAAAAGAAAAAAAAATAAAAGTATGGGTTGCATCCCATAAAGCGCTTGTTTAAGGTCCCGAGCTTGACCTAATTACCCGTTTAATTCGAGAGAAACATGGTGCACATGAGAGGTACATATTCAACTTCTTCCACCATGATCGCTTCTTCTTCCTTCCTCTCCAACTCCTACCATTTTTGGACAACCTCAAGTTGAGTCGTCCCTCCGGTCGTTTGGTTGACCATGAGCGGGGAAGAGGTGATGATGTCTTCGATTTCTTCCAATGTCGCTTCCTCCTCCTTTTCCAACACCTCCTCATCACCTCCGCAAATAGAACAAGGGTCTCCTCCGGTGGTTTGATTTGGTGATGGGGATGAAGAAGTAACTCAGGTTCTTCTTCAAGTGGTTCTTCAAGTTTCAGACACATGGGAACACTCTTCTCAATCTCTATGTCCTCAATATAAACTTCATCTAATGAGATCTCCCTCCTCAAAGGAACAATCTTAATGGAATCATCACGAGGTGCATCTTCAATTACCTCGGGTTCAGAACATAAGGCCTCGGGATGATTGTTGTCCTTCCCATTGTCAGGTTCCACTTCAAGAATATAAACTTCCTCTCTATGCTCATGAACAACTGTGGTTATTGAATTGACTTCAACACAAAGTGGCATGAGAGAAGGTTTCTCAATCGGAACATCATGCCTTAGATCTATATGCTCTACATCCTTCAAGTGTTGTATCAACCATTCGGGGAGTGGAATTTGCATTTGGTATGAGTCAAATTGCTCTTTGGTGCATTCATGGATATTTCCTCCAAAAATCTTTTCTCTTTGTTGTTCTTCCTCCATCTTCTCATCCAACACTTCCTCATCTAAAACCCTAGCTTCCTCAACCATAACGACTCCCTCTTCGACATTCGTCTCTACCTCATTCTCTATCTTTTCCTCCAAAACACTATCCTCTACCCAAGAAAACTCATCAACCTCTTCCCCACTCCCTAGATCGACAAAATTTACTTATACCATTGGAGTCGGTGAAGGTTGAGTGGCTTGAGAAATTTGGGGTGGTACAATATCCTGTTGAGTTGAATGGGAGGATTCTTCTTGGACAAATGAGTGGTGGTCCTAAGGTTGAGAAATGGGGTTGAATGTAGGATTGATAAACGTGGTATAGTCATAAGCATGCTCTCCAAAAGAATGGGAGAAAAGTGGGTTGAAATATGATGGATAGATAGCGTTCACACGCTCTACTTGATTACACTCTCCACATTGATGCTCGGGATGTGGACCCAAACACAACTCACGAGTATGCATATTAAGAACAGAAGTAGATGTAAGGGTTTGCACACCTTGGGCCACTCTCAATTGATTAGAGGTCTCCTCATTTTCCTTCTCTTTTTGCAATTCGTAAACTGAAGCTAAAAGGAGTGTAATAATAGGATCATGCTCTAAAGATAAATCTCCTCTACTAGATTTGCAACCTCCAAAATCAGGAGCATATTGAACGAGCTCATGAAGGAATTTATCGGCCTCCTCCGCAGTTTTCTTCAAAAACATCCCTCCGGATGCAATATCAATCGATTCTTTGAAAGAATCAAAGAGTCCACAATAAAAGTGTTGAAGTAGCATCCAGTTGGGTAGGTTGTGGTACGGGCACTGACGTTGGAGACCTTTGAATCTTCCCCATGCTTCAAAAAGAGTCCCTTCGGGTTCTTGCTTGAAGCTCATAATAACTTGCCGGAGTTTACATGTCTTATCAGCCGGGAAGAATCTTTGAAGAAAATCTCTCTTGAGAGCCTCCCATAAAGAATAAAATCCAGGTGGGCATATATCAAGCCACATCTCAGCTTTCCCTTTCAAAGTTAGAGGAAAGAACTTCAACTTTAGATACTCCGAAGATATCCCAGGTATATGCATGAAACTAATGCGCTTCTCGAATCTCTCCATATGAGTAATAGGACTCTCGAAAATATCTCCATGGAACGGGTTGCTTTCAAAAGCTTCAAGAAGACACGACTTGAACTCAAATACCGCGTCGGGTGGTAATGGTGGTAAGATGATAGGGTTGCCTCCCGTACCCGATGATGGAACGGCGTATGATAAAAGTGTACGGTGTGAATCAGCTTGGACTTCACCCATTAGGACTTGAAGCCTCCTACGATGCTCGATAGAACATTAGGGTGTACCTACATGCACCAAGAAGAACCAATAGAAGCATCAAATTCATTGGGATTAGCACAAACTAATTTCTAGCGTGAAAGCAATCTCAAATAACCAAAAACTAAGAAACTAAAACTAGGGGCGCTGGCTCCCCGGCAACGGCGCCATTTTGTGTAACGTGGTTTTGTAAGACCTCGGTTTTGTCGTTCTCTCTCAGGGAGCTGGCGGCCTTGGTCATAGAAACTAAGTCAATGGTCGGGATGAGATTGCTAAGGTAAGGATATCGGTTTGAAGGGATCACAACGCAAGAAACAAAGCTAAGGTCGGTCAAGGAATGGAAAATGGGCTTCGGAGGTTTTCGGGATGCAAACGGGGATGAGGAAATAGGTTTTGCAACAAGAGAGTAACGAGAAGGGGAAATCAAATGGTAACTCCGTTAGAAAATACCCACCGGGCTTCCTCTTTCAAGGATAGTCCGGATTAACTTTCCCAAAGTCCATCGACAGACCCGGGGGAGTTAAAGGAACGGAATTTCCTAGTTAGTTTCTATTCGCTTTCGCGAACTAGAATACTAACTATCCTAATTCCTACCTTCCAACAAGCGTTGGATGTATTCGGAATGCTTTCGCACCCAAATACATCCCACTTAAGGGAAGGATAGGATTGGGAAATTGATTTCTCAACTAATTACTCACTAATATTGTTAACCCAAACCTAATCACCCATTCACACCCTTAATTACCCCCTAACCATAGGGTTTGTAGCCACTAATCATGACACTAACTATGCTAACAACATCCAAACCAAACCTAAACATGATTTCTAACATCAAACAACCATAAACAAGCAAGATAATCAAATAACAAGCAAGAACAATTAAAGAACAAGCAAAGTAATTAGTAAAGTAATTAATAAAGGAGTTAAGGGAAGAGAAAACTTATCAAAGTGCTGTAGATGAACAAGAGAAAGCAATAAAAAGATGACCCAACAATCTTTCAATTGTTTGAATCTCCAAATCTTCAATAACAAACACAAATCTCCAAAACCCTAGATTAATCTCTCACTGATCTCTCTCTAAAACTCCTAATTACAAGTTTTATCTCCCTAAGGAATCGTGAAAGAGAAATATATATACAAGTGAAAATTGGTTGGCAAAATGCAGCACTTCAAGCCGAAAACACGCGCAGGACATAGGGAGACCGTGGCCACGGTCACATTCGGTCTAGCGAAATCTGCATGGCGATTTTTTCCTTCGAGAGACCGTGGGCACGGTCTCACTCGGCCAGCCTCTGACTTCCTTCCTCTTGTTCCTTCCTTCTTTCCAAGGCATGTAACGCCCGTTTCAAGGATCGTGACGGGTGTTACCTTACTGATTGGCACCAAAGGTGGGGAAAGTGGTCCCGGGTCAACTCCGCCTCGGCTTTCGGTCCGGCTTGGCTCGGGAAATCCCCAAAATAGTTACAAAATGGCCCTTTTTACCACGTTTTGCATAAAAACTCCGAAATCTACAAAATTACCAAAAACGCATTAGAAGTTATTGAATTAAACTACGAAACTAGTCAAAAACCTAAGGATTTAAGCGGTATTTAGACACAAAATGGGGTCTAAACAACGCGCATGAATGGATTAACGAGATTCCCACTGTCCCTGTCTATATCCAGCGAAACCACAGCCAAGGGAACGGGCTTGGCAGAATCAGCGGGGAAAGAAGACCCTATTGAGCTTGACTCTAGTCCGACTTTGTGAAATGACATGAGAGGTGTAGCATAGTGGGAGCTTCGGCGCAAGTGAAATACCATTACTTTTTTAACGTTATTTTACTTACTCCTTGAGTCGGAGGCGGGGCATTGCCCCTCTTTTTGGACCTAAGGCTTGCTTCACGGGCTAATCCGGGTGGAGGACATTGTCAGGTGGGGAGTTTGGCTGGGGCGACACATCTGTTAAAAGATAACGCAGGTGTCCTAAGATGAGCTCAACGAGAACATAAATCTCGTGTGGAACAGAAGGGTAAAAGCTTGTTTGATTCTGATTTTCAGTATGAATACGAACCGTGAAAGCGTGGCCTAACGATCCTTTAGATCTTCGGAATTTGAAGCTAGAGGTGTCAGAAAAGTTACCACAGGGATAACTGGCTTGTGGCAGCCAAGCATTCAAAGCGACGTTGCTTTTTGATCCTTCGATGTCGACTCTTCCTATCATTGTGAAGCAGAATTCACCAAGTGTTGGATTGTTCACCCACCAATAGGGAACGTGAGCTGGGTCTAGACCGTCATGAGACACGTTAGTTTTACCCTACTGATGACAATGTCGCGATGGTAATTCAACCTAGTACGAGAGGAACCGTTGATTCACACAATTGGTCATCGCGCTTGGTTGAAAAGCCAGTGGCGCTGGTTACCGTCATTGGATTATGGACCAACGCCTAAGTCGAATCCGTGCCGGCGTGAGCCCGCCGCCCGATTGCCGATCTGCAGTAGGGGCTTCGGCCCCCAAGGGCACGTGTCGTAGGCTAAGCCAGCGCGGCGGATGCGCCGCGAGGGCCGCCTTGAAGTACAATTCCTACCGAACGGCGGGTTGAATCCTTTGCAGACGACTTAAATACGCGACGGGGTATTGTAAGTGGCAGAGTGGCCTTGCTGCCACAATCCACTGAGATTCAGCCCTATGTCGCTTCAATTCGTCTCTCCCCCTCTCGACCCTCCTCAATTAAATTCCATCCTTCCCCAAGAGGTTGAAGTTGCTCCCGAGCGAAGGATATTCTAAGTGTTGCTGCCACTGGAAATTTGCTAAGGGCTGAGGGCGTCAGGGACGCATGCATGCCCCGATGATAAGGAAACGCGTGCATATGCAAGGTGTCTGGAGGCGAGGCCGTGGCGTGGAATTAAGACCGAGTGTCGCGCGGCCTGATGGAGAAAAAACGGAAGCAAACACGTCCATGAGGAGACAGTACGGAGCCTAGGCCCGGGACGGCCCCCCGCCGCGACCCGGAGTCGTCTCCAACGAGGCGCGGGTGGACACTGCAACCGACGAAGCATCGCATGCCGAGACGAGACGGTTTGGCAAATCGAGTGTCGGCTGATGAAACGGGAGCCGGGCAATGTCGGAGACAATCGACGGGCAATGCATTCGTCCTTCGTCGCATTCCAAACGTCCCGCCCGAGCACCGCTACGACAATACGGCCGACGACACGATGCCGATGGCGCGGCAGTGTCCCCGACAGCTCGATGATGATGCGGCCGCTGTCGACGACAGCCCGCCACAGCGTCGTCGACGGCCAGCCACTGTCGACAGCACGCAGCGACAGTGTCAGCGACGCTGCCGACGACAGCCAGCGACAGTGTCGACGACACTACGATCGTCGTCGCCGACGGCGGCCAGCGATGTCGTCGGCGACGATCGCGAGCGGCGTCGCCGACGACGACAGCCGGTCGCGATGCCGACGATGTCGTGGCCGGCGATCGCCGATCGACAGCAATGCGATCGGCATGACACTGTCGGCGACAGCCATAGTTATTAAAATCCCGATCCGTATCAACGATTCTACGAGTTTACGATCCAAAAATCCTCTATCGATCCAACTCTTACTAGAATCTTAAAGTAGTTAGGATCGTACGATCCTAGTTTTGCCTGAATATTATATGTTAGAATCGCAATACGATTTTACGATCCTACGATTCGATCCACGATCCTACCTGAATTTGATATTGTTTGCGCACAATATCATCTTTAAAATTTTGTCATAACACTTTAAATTTTGTAATGAAGTTATCAACTAATATACAATTTAGCATATTGCTTCATTAATAGTGAATAAAATGTTGAGATTTTAACTATCATAGAACTTTATTTGACATTTTCCTATTGTATTAGAATCTTACGATCCTTGATCCGATTTTACGATTTCGATCCTAACTATACCCATCGATCCTAACTAGGATCCCGATTCTAACAACCTTGGCGACAGCGTCGACGACACGCAGCGACAATGTCGACGACAGGGACCGATAGCCCGCGACAGCGTCGACGACAGCCAGCGATAGTGTCGTCGACGACAGGCGACGACAACAATCAGTGACAATGATTTTTCTATGGCTTTCGTTCGTGCGCTTGGGATGAAACTTGGCGGGCTGCGACCTTATGTTTTTTAAGGGTTTTCCGTGATTTTTCCGGATTTTTCCCGGGATGCTTTGGCCGGGCCTCGGGACACTCTAAGTCGCCTCGATTCCGGGACACTCCATCAGCTTCCGCTCGTCCGCTTTGCCTAAAATTTTACAGGTCATTTCGTCCTCCCATTTAGCTATTTTACAATATTTTTAATGATTTTTTGGAGCCTTCCTTCGTCTCCTCCCGTGCCCGCTCGGGAAATAGCGATCCCGGGCCTAAAAACCCGAGGCATCCGATGTCTAATGTGTAAAATAATTTACAGTCCACTTCCCCCTGATTTTTAAAGAATTTAGAAACTTGCCTTGCATTTTTCTGATTTTTCTACGATTTTTCAGAATTTTTTCCGTTTTCGTAAAAAAAAATATAAAATAGCCCAGCTGCGGAAAAATTCCAAAAAATGATTTTTAGCAAATTCAAATTATTATCTACCTAGGGGTATCCTCGGAAAAAATTGGAAAAATCTAGAACTCAAAATAAAGCCATGCCCATTATTTTGTCAAAAGTATGCCACTGGCCGTAGATGGAGTTATTCACTTAAAGCTCTTTAGAGGGGAGGTGCTTGGCAAGTGCTGGGGCAGCGACAATGCCAGCAACTGTCGACGGCAGCGAGCGACACTGTCAAGACCATGTTCAAAGAAGGGGCGCTGTCCACCGTGGCATTTGTCCCGTCCGCGATCCTCGTACGCCCTCGCGCATGCTCCAGCGAACGTGGGTCGGCACCGACCCCGCGTTCGAGCCCGCCCCCCGGACAAGCCCGGTGCCCCCGCGCGCGCATTATAATCAAAGACACAGGGCACAGGGCACAGGGCACAGGGACACAGGGGCGCGGGGGCGGACTTGGGCGGACTTGGCGGAACTTGGCAGAACAGGTGAAGAAAGGGGAGGAGGGATATGCTGTGGCAAGCCCGCCCCCACAACGTGCCCCTCTTGCGAGGCGCGGGTGGGCTTCGCGACCGGTGAAGCATCGGATGCCGAGACGAGGCGGCGTGGAAAATCGAGTGTCGGCTGATGAAACGGGAGTCGGGCAATGCCGGCGACTGTCGACGAACAATGCATGCATCCTTCGCCGGATGCCAAGCGTCCCGCCTGGGCATGGCGCGCAGCGACATCGGCGACACGATCGTCGGCGGCCCGCCGCGACGGTGTCCACGGCGGTGTTGGCGACGGCCGCGGCGATGTCGGCGACAACTGCGGCGATGTCGATGGCAATGGCGGCAGCCGGCGGCGAGCGGCAACACTGTCGGCGACATCGCCGACGATGTCGCGGCGGCCAGCGGCGGCTGCCGATGGCGATGGCGGCACCGCCGATGACGATGGCGACAACTGTCGGCGACAACGCGTGTCGGCGGCGACGCTGCGCCGATGTCGATGACGGCGGCGACGCTGTCGGCGACAACTGCGGCGATGTCGGCGACGGCGGCGACATTGTCGGCGACAACTGCGATAGTGCCGATCGGCGGCGGCCAGCGGACATCTGCGGCGGTGTCGACGGCGACCATCGATGCATCGGCGACACTGCGGCGATGCCGGCGGCGGACCGGCGACGCTGCGAAAGTGCCGACGGCGGCCGGTGACAACTGCGGCGATGTCGATGGCGATGTCGGCGACAACTGCGGCGATGTCGGCGACGATGCCACGACACTCGACGACATCGGCGATGTCGACGACACTTTGTGACAATGATTTTTCCGTGGCTTTCGTTCGTGCGCTTGGTATGAAACTTGATGGGCAGCTTCCTTACGTTTTTTAAAGATTTTCCGTGATTTTTCCGGATTTTTTCCAGGAGTCTTTGGCCAGGCCTCGGGACGCTCTAACTCGCCCCGGTTCCGGGACACTCCTTCATCTTTCGGTCGTCTGTTTACCCTCAAATTTTTCAGATCATTTCCTTGTCCCATTTAGCTATTTTACAGTATTTTTAGTGATTTTTTGGAGCCTTCCTTCGCCTCCTCCCGTGCCCGCTCGGGAAAAGCGATGTCGGGCCTAAAACCCAGAGCATCCAACGTTGAATGTGCAAAATAATTTGTAGTCTACTTCCCCTTGATTTTTAAGGAATTTAGAAACTTGCCTTGCATTTTTCTGATTTTTCTACGATTTTTTGGAATTTCTTCCATTTTCGCAAATAAAAAATTATATAAAATAACCCGGGCTGCGAAAAAATTCCAAAAAATGATTTTTAGTAAATTAACATTATTATCTACCCAGGGGTATCCTCGGAAAAAATTGGGAAAATCTAAAACTCAAAAAAAGCCATGCCCATTTTTTTGTCAAAACTATGCCACTGGCCGTAGATGGAGTTATTCACTTAAAGCTCTTTATAGGGGAGGTGCTTGGCAAGTGCTGGGGCAGCGACAGTGCCGATCGCCGAGGACAATGGCGACACCGCAATGTCGACGGCAACAGCGTCCATGCATGGCGTGGCATGGCAACCTCGTCGAAAAGGCGCCGACATTCGGCCACGCACTCACGACGGATGATGGAACAACGAGGTTAGGGTTGCCTCGGAAAGCGTGCCAAGCGTGAAAAAGTTGTCGATCGATACGGTTGCCTCGGATATTGATGCCTTGCTGTCCCGGTGTTCTTCGGTAGTGTTTCTTGATGTCCACGGTCGGTGGCATCCGCATTTGTTACGAAGTCGCCACCACGGGTGAGGGCGTGCCCCCCCTCAACTGCAACGGCGGCCGCCCCTCTAGGCAGCGGGGGTGTTCGTCGGTAATTAACGATGGTGGGCCACCTTGCCTTGTCCCCAGCCCGCCATCGTTAGCTGCCTTTAGAGCCAAGCTATAGGTTACGCCTTTTGTTGCTCGACCTCGACCCAGGGCGGACGATGGGTTGGTGGGGCCTTCGGGTCCTGGCGAACCTTGATGCTCGTGGTATGGTGGCAGTCTCATTGGCCGTGGGATTAATGTGGAGGGATGATGCCTCCCTTGTGTGGGATAATTGTCGCAAGTGCGATGACTGGTGGCGCATGACCGGACGAGGCTAGGAACTAGTAGGTGGGAAGATCAAGGAGCGAGGCCCGGGATGTCTCTTGGCTTAGAAGAAGGTTGGAACCCTATGGATCCGTAAATCCCTTTTGCCGAGGGCCTTTCAGAGGGTTGGAACTGTATCGATCCATAAATCCCTATTGCTTGTGACTTGGTCGCGTACACCGAATGGGTCGCAGCCATGGGGTCGGGCTCCTATGCGAACCGGTTGGCCTTGTGCCATCTTAGAAGTAGCACTTCCAAACGCGTGACATGCATTTCGCTCAAGGTGGTGGAGGCCCAAAGCGTTTGGATTTGCCGATAGGGATGTCGTGGTGCCTGGGGAAAAGAGTTGAGCCACAAGAATCTATCCCACCACAATTCGATGTCCAACCCGTACAAAAACAGCCTTGAGGTGCAGTCAGTGCTCGGGAGGCAAGTGAATGAGCAGCTTGTGGGATATTTGGTTTATTGCTGCTTGGGATCTCAATGCCTGTGTGCTCGCGGCCCTTTAGCCTAACCATAAACACATCCTCCGCTCCTCTCAAACCCTTTTGACGCCATGAAACATACCTTAAGCCCAACAAAAGTAAGCCTTGAGGCACGGACGCGCCAAAGTAGGCAAACGAGTAGCTTGGGATAATATTCGGTTCGTCGCTCGTGAGCTCAATCGTCGTCGTTAGTTAGGCTCATTGACCATTAAACACATGTTACCCTATGCCAGAACCCATTCGACAAATCAGAACCCATCTTCCACCCCACGGACAACATCCTTGAGCCTTGATCGGTGCTCGGGGGGCGAGTGAACGAGCAGCTTGTGGGATTATCGGATTTTTGCTGCTTGTGATCTCGATCCTTGTGTGTTGACCACTATCAAGCCCAACCTCAAACACAACACATCATCCACTCAACCACCTATGGTTGTTCAGCTTAACCAAGATTGAGCTCCTAGCATGTATAGAACCACCTTTAGGTGTGGCTAGCCGTTGGGGGTGGGCAAACGAGCATGTGGTGGGATAATCGGTTTTTTGCTGCTCGAGAGCTTAATCCTCGTTCGTTGGTCGAGCCGAAGCCCGGCCACAAACACATCTTTTGATGCTCAAAACACTGAAGGCATGGTTGTCTGACTCTCTTTTGTTCCGTTTCTCGCGTCTAGCGGTGCTTGTTGGGTTATTGCCCCTTTGCTTCGTTTGGCTGCTTGATGTAGTCAGGCGGTCGAAGGGGTGCATCCCGGCGGCAACATGTGGGGGCGCATGAGTTATGTTTGGATTGTTTGTGTCGGCGGGCTCCCTGCTCGGGCAGTGACCCGTGAGCGTAAGGTCCTCTTCAGAGAATGGTCCAAGGGCGCGCAAGCTCTGGGCAAAGGATGGTTTCCTATGTTGGCTGCCTTGGTAAGGCAAGTCTTCAACCTTGATGCGAATCACGTTCGCCCGATGCCCTCATTGTAAATGTACATTTTTACTGTATGCAGATGCTCATTCCACTATACCTGGTTGTTCATTTGATGCTCATTTGTAATTACTTGATGTTCATCTCAAAATATCTTGGGGTTAATTATTTAATGCAACTTGATGTCCATTTATACTTAAATGATGGTCAACATTCATGTGGGAAAAACCATTATATGCTAAAATGACTTTGGTAATTAAATGGTGCATATTGACATCCATTAAGAACATTGATGTTCACTTAAACAGACCTTAATGTTCATCTCAAATTCGTTGTATGCTCAAATGACTTATCAATAATCACTTGATGCATTATACATGTATGATCATTTTCACAAACAATGATGCTCATTTTTCTATATGTAAATGTATATTTTTACTGTATGCAGATGCTCATTCCACTATACCTGGTTGTTCATTTTGCTATATGTAGATGCTCATTTTGCTATATGTAGATCCAAAAAAAACACTAGACGTCCATTGTATATGTACATGCTCATTCCACTGTACCTGACTGTTCATTTTCAGAAATACTCGATATCCATTGCACAATAACTTGATGTTCATTTCATAATTACTTGATGAGTTGATGTTTATTTCACGCTAACTTGGTGATAATTACTTTAACCCAACTTAATGTCAATTTAAATGTAACTGATGGACAACATTCATGTGGTAAAAACCATTATATGCTCAAAAGACTTAATGATAACTAATGGTGCAAATGGCCTCGCTGTTCATTTCACATCAACATGATGCTCATTTTACATGTACTTGATGTTAATTTGGCACACATATGATGTTCTTCTCAAAATAACATGTTATTCATGTGTCGGATGTCTAAACCAAACAATGATGTTCATCTAGAAAACTGACGATCAACGTTTGATACAATATCCCAAACTTTTCCAAACAAAATACATCAAAGTAAAATGCTGAATGTCACCACAAACACAACATGAATTGATCAAACGTGAAGTAACTTCAAGTCAGGGGCGGTGGTACGGCTCCCGTCTTGTTCCAATGACTTGCTCTCGTCTAGACATCGACTGCCTTGTTCATCATGTCGAACAAAAGGTTTGTCAGCATGTCAAATGCGAGGACAGGTAACGTGTTATTGTCCGCTAAGCCAAGTATACACCTGATCATAAAAATATTGACATTGTGAAAAATGAGCATCCGATATACACTAAATGAACATCATATTCAATTGAAATGAATATTAAGTGCCCCAAGTAATAAACTTTTCCATGAACATCATGCTGAATTGAAATGAATATTGTGTGAGTCAAATAACAAACTACATAAACAATTATTGATAACTGCCATCTACATACATGAAAATGAGCTCCCATCCCGTGTGAAAATGAACATGCAAATTGTGAAAATAAACATTCAGTATACATCAAATGAACATTAGGCAATATTGAAAAATGAAACAGCAAGAGATGAACATCATGCCATATCTTATCAACATTAATTGACTTACTCTTCAACCCCTTCTTCGTTCACCACAACATCACAAACCGGAGTAGGTGCCCTTCCCTCTAGTCCAACAGTCTCATTTCCCCTACAGTCCATAATACACCCATTAGCGATCAAGTTATTAGCAAACGTGACCAACAACAGCAATACATGAAAAAATGAATTTCCAGATTGCAAAAAATGAACGTCCAGTATAGCTCAAATGATCATCATGCACAATTGAAATGAACACCAAAAATAAACATCGTGCAATGTCTTATGATCACTAATTAACTTATCTTCAGTCCCTTCTTCGTTCACCACAATATCACCTATCGGATCAGGTGCCATTTCCTCTAGTCCAACAGTGTCATTTCCCCTACAGTCCATAATACACTCGTTAGCGATCAAGTTATTACCATTCGTGACCAACAATAGCAATACATGAAAAATGAATATCCAGATTGCAAAAAATGAGCGTCCAGTATAGCTCAAATGATCATCATGCACAATTGAAATGAACACCCAAAATGAACATCATGCCATGACTTATGATCATTAATTAACTTACTCTTGAGTCCCTTCTTTGTTCACCACAACATCACCAACCGGAGCAGGTGCCCGTACCTCTCGTCCAACAGTGTCATCTCCCCTACAGTCCATAATATACACCCGTTAGTGATCAAGTTATTACCAGACGTGACCAAAAATATCAATAATTAACTTACTCTACGGTGCCTTCTTCGTTTACTCCCAAAGATCACGGCCGGCCGTGCCGCCTCATCACCGCAAGCATCGTTCACTCCACCGTTAGCGATCATCAATATCAAACCCGCCCCAACTTGTGTTATTTGTCATTATACTTACGTTAGCCTTGGAGTTGGCACCATGACAATGACTCTTTCATCAGAACTTTGCATCAGACCACTTGTCCCGACTGCGTCTGGGTCCCCCGCCCTACTGATCCAACAACGATGCTTACTTAAATCAATTTGTGAAAAATATACGTCTACATACAATAAGACGGCCATCAAACTAGAAATACACAGCAGGGGGTGCATCATGTCAAATGAACATCTAGTACATAGCAAATGAACATCAGGTTGAATTGAAATGAACATTAGATGACCAACATAAAAATCAGAAAGATGTTTAACGTGGAAAATGATGATTAAGTTTTTATCAAATGATCATCATTACGAAAATCGAAAAAGAACATCAATATGGCATCAACCAAATCTTTCAGGGCAATATGATAACTGTTGTGGAAGTGAACTTACAGTACACATTAAAATGAATATCTTAGGACCATCAATTCATGGATATGAAATGATCAGCAAGATGAATTGACATGAACATCAGTTTCATATTAAAGTTACCTTTTTCTATACTACATGATCAATCATTGATAACTAAAGTGATTATCAGAGCAACACGAGAATGATTATTATGTTATTTAACAACAACTAACATGAAACTCAAACTGAAAATGAGCATCTACGTGCACTTAAAAGTTTGGTTTCTTATGTTATTAACAATAATAAACCCCATCAAGCCCGAAGAACAACCAACAATAAACATCAACATTGTACATATATGAACAACAGATGCTGAAATGAACACTAAAAGCCATAATATACAATTACTTACATCTCCTCTTTCCTTTCTTCAACCTCTGCTTCATTCACACTCTTCGATGCCATGCTCAGTACTAAAATTCCTTCCTTACTCTGACAAAAAACACCATCAATTGTTATACTTAACATCAAAAACCCACTGGATATTCCCATTTCCCTAAAAAAAAACCCCCGAATACAAACCCTAATTTCTTGGAACACTTATCAAACGCCGTGCAAACAAGACTTGCCAGAAAACGCCACCGAACCTTCGACCTGAGCCGGAATTTCGCACGCTCCGCCCTTACAATTCACCGTGAATTTCTTTCACACCTTCACCGTGATTTCTCTTGCTCACACTAGTGGCACCCATCGTCTCTCTCTGTTGTGTGTTTTAAAACTTTTGACAATGATTAATGTACTTGCCTGGGAAAACTAGACATTGGTAATTGACATGGGCATTTGGCGTGCAAAACATCAAAACTCCCCCCATGACTCTTCAATTCCCTAACATGTGAGAACCAAAAAAAATATATATTAAAAAAATCAACCAATCATCTTTTACCATCAAGTATTTAAAATAAAGATTAATCAATTATTTACCCCCACCATAGATCTTTGAACCAAGGGCTAGGATCTCTCATGTTTTTCTTCTCACAAAAGTCCTCTTCTCATTATATCTATTCCTATATATATATATATATATATATATATATATATATATATATATATATATACACACACACACACACATATAACCCCTTGTATGAAAATATCAAATAATGAAGCATTATTAATATTATTAATAGTTCATCAAAAAAAAATTATTATTAATATTACAATTATTATTAGTATTACTATTGTTTTTCAAAACACATAAATTATGAAACATAATTCTGTTACTACCAACAGCCGTCACCCAAACATACATTTTCTTCCCACCAAATTTAAATATGCATTTACCCAACTCCCAAATATCATCAACACATTGTCGACTTATCATATGACTTACCAATTAAAACAATCAACACATTATGAACTTAACATAAATACAGACCCACGGTCTGCTACTATAAAATACCTGGATACAGAGAGGGACAATAAACCTTTCAACACATCCTCCTACACTTGCTGCAATTAACAGTTGCATGCACTACAGCATCTAACATCACGCGAGCACGAGCACCAGGGACAATAAAGGTTCTGCATTGATGGGTTTCAATACATTGTAAGCAACTCAAACAAGCAACAATCTCTATTTGTCCGATGTAACACAATGTATTGATTTGAATGCAGATTCAACGAACCACACAATCACTTAACATTTCATATCCTTTAAAATTATTTAACTTTTCTCAACCTCAACAAAGGACTCAGTTACCATTTCAAACACTCGACACTAATTTTCAAGAAAAATTACATAATTGTTCACTTTACCCCTTCACAGACAACTATACTCTCCCTCATTACCATGTACCGCCCATGCCACCTATTGCAAATCAATTCCCTAACATCATGTTCTTCTTGTAAAGTTTTCAGTTAACAATTCCATAATAATTCCTTTTCAATTGTCTTCCAATCTTCCATTGTTTATACCCTATATTCTGTCAATTCTATTACCCCAATCCCTCTTTTTCATCACAATCTCTTTGCTTCTTTTATAATATGGTTTACGGTTTTCCAGTTCATAACACAGCACAAACCGTACATAATATAAAGGTAACTACGCTCGTATTGACTTATTAATCACTCACCTACCTACATGATGTATAATGGGATCAAAGAGATCTCATTACACATGGAAACGTGAAAGAACAATGAAAGATGGTTACCAAGGTTGAACGTTTGAATGATGAATATGTAATGAATGCTTGATGAACGAATGAATGAATGATAATGGCTTTGAAGACTCCAATGAGGATATAGGCACACCACCCCAAGGAACTCTTCAATTCTACCTTTCACCACCAAGGGATGCCAACCCAAGGGTAGAAGTAGGGATAGGTCGAATCTCCCTCAAGAGAAACGAAATCTAGCACAAAAGCTAGAGAGAAAACAACACCATGTGTTTGTATTTGATTTATCAATAATGTGTGATTACAAGGCACCCAAGGGATCTATTTATACTAAATGGAAGCCCCCCTTGGCGTGTGAAATGCAAGAAATACAAGGCATCTAGCTTACGTCATCCTAAACAAGTATGACATCATAAAGAATCAAAATGAACTAAGCTAGATTAAAACAATGATAACTTGCTCATTTCAAATCCAAATTCCAAGATTCAAAAACCAAAAGAAAGCTCTTTGAATGATCTCTCTTTGGCTCTAGGATGATTTTCCCAATAGCTTCTTGGTTCTTGAGATATGGAGCAAATTACCGAGCTACCCTTGATGTAGCCATTCGTTTGGAAAAGAGACATGAGTGAATAGGGCTCCTTTTCCATATAATCAAGTATTTGGCTCCTTTGGTGTGTATTTGTTGTCTCCCTTGATGACCTTGATGTATATGGCTATCAAATATACATCATACTCCCCCGGTTGAAAAAAAGTTTGTCCTCAAACTTTGAACATCAACTCTCTTGCTCGCCTTCTTCACAAGAAATTACAAGCTTTCTTCTTAAAAGCTTTGAAGTCATCATAGACTCCTTTACTAAACTTCTTCAACCTTTTCCCAAATAATCCATTGACATTATAAGACTTGGATTCTCGATTTTTCACCATAGATGTAGATATCCCATGTAGCTTCTCAATTCCAAAGTTTAGTTTCACCACTTTGCCTTCATCATTTAGCATGAAACGATCCATTTTCGAATGGTCTTCAATGACTATAGCCTCTTGACGTCTTTGAATCCTTGGCATTTCAACCATAAGATTCAAGTTGATATCTTTAGGTAGCATATGGAAGATACGTTTCATAGGAGAATTCAAGATTGGGTGGTTGCTTGGATCCATTTTGCTTTCCTCCAAGTTTACAAGAGTAAGACTCTTATGCTCTTCATACTCATGATTTTTCACCTTCACAATCGTCACAATGTTGCTTTCTTCCTCCTTAGGCCGAGAAGATGGTGCTAGAGGTGTCAAAGTGATCTTCTTTTGATTGAGAGTGAGAGTATAAGTGTTGGCTCTCCCATCATGTATGACACTCATATCAAACAACCATGGTCTTCCCAACAAAATATGACAAGTATCCATAGGAATAATATCACACCATAATGAATCTTTATAGCTCTTGCCAATTGAAAGACTCACTAAGACCCGTTGATCCACACGAATGTCTTGGCCTTGGCTTAGCCATCGTATAGTATATGGTGCGGGATGAGGGATATCCTCCAATTGTAACTTCTTGACCATTGTTGTAGAGGCAACATTGGTGCAACTTCCTCCATCTATGATTAATGAGCATACTCTTCCTTTGATGGTACAACGAGAGCGAAAGATTGCCTCCCTTTGTACTTGGTCATTCGGCACATGAGCTACATCCAAGTCCCTTCTTACAACAAGTAACTCTCTATCATCCGGCTCCTCTACACATTCCTCTTCTACATCTTCTTCCTCATTCACGTCAAAGGTGCCAACAACTTCCTCTTCATTCTTTCTTTCATTATACTCCGGCTCAACATATAAAGCACTTTGATATTCAACCAAAGATACAATTCTTTTGTTAGGACACTCCGAGGCATAATGACCTAAGCGTTGGCAACGGAAACACCTTCGTGGGGCTAGAGTTTTGGCTTCTTGGGCGTGGGGTTTAGGGATGGATGGGGGTTTGATTTTATGGAGCTTTTGTGTTTGGTTGTTTTGTGGGGAATGTGGGTTTTTGTTGTGGCGTGTATGGGGGTGTAGGGTAGGATGATTCTTGTGGAGTTTGGTACTTGTTCAAGACTTTTTTACCCTTATTTCTCTTTTGCCTTTCAACTTTAAGGGATAAAGAACTCAACTCATCCAAGGTTTTGTATGGTTGCAACTCAACAATGTGTCTAATCCAATCATTAAGACCAAAAAGATAACGTACCAAAGTTTGTGGTTCATTCTCTTTGATATCACAACGCCAAAGAAGATGTTCAAACTCCTTTGTGTACTCCTCCACACTTTTGCTTCCTTGAACCAAACGTTGTAATTTATAGTAGTTATCTTGGAGATAACTTCGTGGTAGAAACTTCTCTTGGAGCTTCTTCTTCATCTTATCCTATGTTCTAATCTTGTCCCTGCCCTTAGCTTGCCTCTTCTTTTGCAAATTGGCCCACCATATGGATGCATGTTTTCACAACTTAAGAGCCACATACTTCACTTTCTTCTCATCATCAACTTCTTTAAGATCAAAAACACGTTCAATAGTTTGCATCCAATCTAAGAAGTTTTCAGGATCAAGATTACCATTAAATTCCGGAATCTCCACTTTGAAACCAAAGCGTTCTTCCCTTCTTGAACGTCCACTCCTTTCACTTTCTTCATCATCATGGGAATCCATATCTTCACAATTCACCCTATGTTGAAGATGCATGTATCTCTTTAATTGCTTGGAGAGATAGGTAACATTTTGCTTCATTGATTCAACATTCTCTTGAGAATCCGTGGGTGAAGGCGTGGGAGTACTTGAACCTTCCATATTGAACAATCTTGATGCAAAAAGATTGCAAGAACTCACGGTTTTGGGGTTTGGGGTATAGGGACGAGAGGAGGTTCGTGTTTAGGTGGGATTGTGTTTAGTTTTGGGGTTCTTTGTGGTGTTCTTGGTGGACGTGTAATGGAGGGATGGTAGGGGATGGATTTGTGATGGAAAGATGGTAAAAAGATGGATCAAGAACTAAGAGAATCAATCTCCTAAGCTCTGATACCAATATTGATGTATAATGGGATCAAAGAGATCCCATTACACATAGAAATCAGGATCTTTAAAAATCAAGATAAGAATCTTGCTTCTCTAAGTTCTTAAAGATGAAAAAGTGATGGAAACGTGAAAGAACAATGAAAGATGGTTACCAAGGTTGAACGTTTGAATGATGAATATGTGATGAACGCTTGATGAAAGAATGAATGAATGATAATGGCTTTGAAGACTCCAATGAGGATATAGGCACACCACCCCAAGGAACTCTTCAATTCTACCTTTCACCATCAAGGGATGCCAACCCAAGAGTAGAAGTAGGGATAGGTCGAATCTCCCTCAAGAGAAACGAAATCTAGCACAAAAGCTAGAGAGAAAACAACACCATGTGTTTGTATTTGATTTATCAATAATGTGTGATTACAAGGCACCCAAGAGGTCTATTTATACTAAATGGAAGCCCCCCTTGGCGTGTGAAATGCAAGAAATATAAGGCATCTAGCTTACATCATCCTAAACAAGTAGGACATCATAAAGAATCAAAATGAACTAAGCTAGATTAAAACAATGATAACTTGCTCGTTTCAAATCCAAACTCCAAGATTCAATAACCAAAAGAAAGCTCTTTGAATGATCTCTCTTTGGCTCTAGGATGATTTTCCCAATAGCATCTTGGTTCTTGAGATATGGAGCAAATTGTTCATAACCCTCTTAAATTGTCCATATTCCACACTTTTTTAAAAAGTTTAATAATATTTCCTCTAATAATTATATACATTTATCAACTATGATAGTATAATACTAACTAGCAAGGTCAAAAATATAAATAATAACCTAATCTTATCAAATCATATTAGACGCTACACATTTTATGCATAATTTATATATATGAGAATATACAATAAAATTAATTACTTTCATATTATTTAAATGATTGACCCCATTTTACAGGATCTTTATGTTACCGAGCCATTCTGGAATATTTTTCATAGAAATGTTTTTTATTTTTCAGAAACATCCAACTTCCATATCCATCTGTCAATCAAATTATGTTGTCCTCCAACATATGGCACAACCAACTATCCAACTTATCATTCAAAGTTCCACTGTCAGTATGGCAACAACAATATTCATCATCTAACATGTATGTTACAAACTGAGAGACTGTAATTAAATTTACATTACTGATATTTTTTCCCCTCTTTTTCATATTATTTATAGCATTCATAAGCTAATAGCTATCATTTCTTACATTGGTCACCATTCATATTCCCAACATGACACTTTACTCTTTAGCATATTTCCCAATTCTCCATTTAGTACTTTATATGAACCTACACAGGTTTATTAAAAAGACCAAACACTACACTTCTTAGGTCTACACTTCATAAATTCCCATCTAAATTGTTTGAGACGACTGCCCCCTCATTTGCAATGGTCTACGAACATAAAAATTACAGCATACTAGTGCACAAAGTGACAGCTAATATGCTTCCAATTACATTAAATATGGTACAAACAAATTGGATTCATCAATTTAAAGATACCAACCTGGCCAGTGGATGGGAAGAACCTCACTGCCTCCACCACAGTTGTAACCACCTACTCCAACATATCCACCATCACTGCACCTCCCCCACCCAATGATGCACCACGTTTTTTACAGGCAGTTCTACTTGTAAAGTTCAAGCTCACAAACTTACTGCAGCTACAAGACAGATCACATATCTCAGGACACAATACTAGACACGGAAACACCATTCAATAATATTATTGTTCTACAAGTTAATCGATGTGCAACTGTCTACTCAACCCAAAAGAATGTTCAAGAAAACCTGTCAAATAAATCAATTGGTGAATGGACAACATTAACAAAGCACATGACAAAACTAGATGACACTATGTTACGTGTTGGTAGTATTTTTTGTTGTTTTTTTTTCTAACAGTTATTTATCATCTCCACAAGGATTATATCCAACATAGATGAGATAATAAATAATTAAACAAGTTAGACAACCAAATTTAATAAGAATACAGAGGAAAGAACCTACAAACCTAGCCTTGACTCAACCTTAATATTTTAGACTCAAGTAATTACCAAACAAACTCACTGCCCACACTTTCATTGACCTAATACCCGAACACTAGCTAATACCTATTAACATCGACCTACCCTTCGTGTACTGTACATAGTACACACTGAACTGAGAAGAGATATATGAAGGATGAGGTACAGATCATAACATGGAAGAATATATCTTTCAAACAAACAGGTCAATTCAGAGAGCAAGGACAAATTGCGTTAACTCAATCACACCCCAAAAACATGAATCAACATTCAGAAATCAAGCATACCCCGACAATCCACATCTTATGAACATTGACTTCATGACCAGGGCAGAAGTTGAGAGTTACGGTTTATGGCCGAGAGGCGGGTTTGATGGGGTAAGGTTGGCCTTATAGGTCCCCAGTATTTTGGGTTTGGTACATGCCCATTTTGGCCTGACTTTTCAATTATTTATTTTCTATTTGATCTTTTTCCTTCTTTTAAACTATGAAAAATAAAATAAGAAAAATTAAATTATATTAAAAACTTACATTAAACAAATAAAATAAAGAAAATTATATACTACAAATTATATATCTCATTTTTACCATTTTGTAGATAGTTTTTTTCTTTATTACACCTCAAATAAAACACCTTGATTAAGAGGGATAAAAACAAACTCAAATTACAAATTCTTCTAGAATAAATGTGAAACCGAATCAAAATAAACATCTTTTACCGTCTACTTACAACTTTAATTATTACAAGTGAATGATATGGAAAATAAACCGTTACTTTCTAACCACCAAATGGACTAAACAATGGCTCCATATAACACTATCTCGCTTTCTATCGCATCTTACATTATTTAAGATGCTCAATTATGAAATACATTTATCACAACTTATGCAAAATCCCACATCACTACCTAATGAATACTCAATCCTATTATTATCAATTACTGGAAACAGCTCGTGTTAAACATTCACCTTATACAAACAATATACAACTCAGGAAAAAAAATCAACAAAACATAACTATACAATGACTCAAATTTAAAACAACACAGCCAAAAACAAATTGACACACACAAGTAAAAAAATTTACCAACAAACATACCACCGAATCACACACCCTAAAAAAAAGTCAAACCATCTATTGTCCATAATATATTCATACCCATACTATTGCGGTAGCTCCCCCATCACCAAATAATCAAAATGTAATCCCAATAACACATACAACAGATTCATAGTCCTACATTTACTATTTATCAATTATGTCTTGTCCATACAGAACTAAATAAGCCCTACAAACCTACTATATACCAAAGTTAACAATGTCTCTCACATTGCCAAATGATAGACAATTAAGCAAGCTTATCCTTATTACATGTATTGGATCAATTCATTTCAATTTGACATATATATTTAGGTAATCACTTACACCCCTATTTTTTTTTGTGCAGATAAAATAGTTGGATATGTGAACAGTTTGGTCCGATATGGTATGGAAAATTTGTGCTATAGTTGGATATGTGAAAAGTTTGGTACGGTATGGTATGCAAAAATTTCTGCAAAAGAAGATTAATGTAGTTGGTCAGGAGAAACAGGAAAAATAGTGGACAAAAGTGACAATACATAAAGTGATCACAAACAAAATTATTCCCTAATTATTATTATTATTATAAAGTGTAAAATGGTATGATATGCTATGAAATATATTATGTTAAGTGTCAAAATATGTGGTCAAAATTACAGGGTCTATACTAAAAAATTTTTTCATAACATATTTAAATAAATAATCAAACGGACAGATACATGTACGAACACATAGATGCATCCAGACAAAGAATTAGGAAATCAGTCTAATATTTAAACTTCAAAACACTTTCAATGCCTCATCAATAAAACCAATCAGCTTTATTTCAATATAAATTCATTGGCTACTAGCCTACTAGTTATATCGTTTCATTACATAAATATCCATCAAAAATTCAATCAACACAAAAAATAGGTGGCATCTTTTTTAATCCCTGACTTTTTTTTTCACACCTTTACAATTACTTTCATTGTCGCCACTTTATTCTATCATAGTCTTCGTTCAACCTATGTTAATAACCACTTCTTCATGTTTTTTTCCCAGCTGTAATCTTACTGCTAAAATGTTCTCATTCGTTTGAGGTTATTAACAAATATCCCTCATTTATTTTAGTTTAGTGTCATTTACAAGTGTCTAATATATTTAACTTCTAAAAATATGAAATTCAACAAATTTCCTTTTTCCAACCCCATCTGTTAATATAAATATCAATGTAAATGAGTTCCTGACAATTACCAAATGGTATAACAACATTTTAAGTACAGAAATCTATTACAGATTCCATTCCCTTCCCTTCATCTCCATTGGTGGATCTAGGTCTACTAATTAACAGCGGACACTACACCATTATATTTCTCATATACATGTAAATCCATAATTCTAATCTCAATTTATACTTCAATTTTTTTTAAGCGGTCGGCAGTCGCCATGGCCACCCCGACCTAACACTAGGATCTGCCCGTGTTCATTTCCATAAATAATTGCTACAAAACTTCACTCTAACCAACGAATCCAGTACGATTCTAGTATAGTCTAATTGCATACTATACCCTCCCTATTCATATATGTTGATACAGACTATGAACAATTTATATAACATTTTAGCTAGTTAAGACAACTTCAATGACATTATCAAATATTCAGTACAATGGACAACAAAAATAACTAAAACAAACAAAACAAAACAACCATCAACACTGTCATGATCAAAATTACCTAGTTGTATAACCCAACCATTCAGCACAGCTCCACTCTCATGCGGCCACTACCAATCCAACTTTTAACACCATTATCACCTGAGGCAGCATATAAATGGTGAGCCAAAAATAGGGGATATTACAAGACAACATTGTTACCAAACCAACCCAGCAATATGTTCCACACCAGCAACACTGCATTCATACTGCACTTACAGTACTTCACTACTGACAACCCATATAATCATCCATATATTTATCCTACTTGCTACCAAGTATTCACCAAATTTTAATCCACTATGGAATTAAAATATTTCTCTCATCCTACGACTAAAATTAATGGCTATCTCATCTGCCCATCAAAAACCAAAATCATTGCATCAACGGTGACAGTGGTACAGAACGCAGTAAATATAGACCCATTTTAGGATCATTTTCCTATATTTCTAAAGTCTTCAACATCTATCTTGCCTAATCCAATACTAGATGTAAACCTGCTCTATATAGTCACTTTAAATTCATGCTAAATCAGCCACTATAATAAATAGGGATGCAACTGAACATTAGCCACAAGGCCCACAACACAGTCCAACATGTCTCATTTCAAGATGGACCAGATCTTCAACATCCTACCCTTCTTGCACATGATGGGCATAAATGACTATGTAAATATACAGATGTAAACATTATTTACAAAATTATTCACTTTCGCAAGACATAAATAACACTAGGATACACGAACAATTGAAGACACAACAAAACAAATTCCTATCCAGCCTTAAGCTAAAAGAGATAAAACAGATATCTGTCACTTGGAACAACAACACCCTAACTCCACACATGTAAACAAGTTTCAACAGATCCATACACCCCTCAGGTCCACCCATGAAAGTGGGAATTGTTGGATTATGACATTTCTACATTTACCAAACCTTCAACCCCAATCATACATCATTCTTGTAGGTGATGGCATGTAAGTTGGGACCAAAATTATGGTAATTGAAGGATAAACATTATGCATGGGGTAGATGATGGAATTAGTAACATTAAAGGTTACCCTAAAGCGAGGCATATAATGGAATTGTTGGATAATGAGCTAAAATTGAGATGATGAGCAATGTTTTTCAAGGTGTTATTTAATTGATTATTTCATTCACTATTTTCAAGCATTTGTCAGTTGGTAGGACTACAATTCCCTTACAACACAACAATAGTATGTATATTACCAACAAATGATCAATTTACCGGCACCAACAACAAAATGCAACAAAATATTTACAAAATTAAACCAGTTCACTTAATACATCCAATTCTAGATAACATACACCATACAAAACAATCTACGTTATTCTCCTCTCTTAAATTTTAAATAGCCCATCAAATTAGCCCACAATTAATTCTACCTACATTTTACGGGATTAGCTCACCTTATTTTCACTTCAAACACACATATCTCTTCACATTTCAAAGAACATTAAAGTTTGCCGGTGCTAAGCTTCAAATTGGACTTTCTGGGTTGGAGCAGACATCAGAAGGGCAAGCAAAGCAGATAGAACCCGAAAACAGGAAAAAGGAGAATCTCCAATTTCTTATTGATCAAAATATGAGAAACGGGCTGTTTATAGCCTGTTTCTCAACAAGGAAAAAAAAAACACAAAAATATAAAGACATAAATACAAGAAAAACAAGAAACATAATTCCACTATCCTAACTTACACATGTATGATAGCAACACGACAGTTGCAAATTGCTATTCCACATTAGCTACCACATCAAAATACCACAAACCAACCACAGCAGTTAACGGTTAGGTTACTCTACTAACATTGAAGCTATATCAGGAACCATAAAACAATGACATTTTCACCTTAGCTACTACTGTTTACCTTTATAGTATGGAAATTGTTGTATCATTTCTTCTTCATGTTGAGGGGCTCCTTTGCTATCTCTATACCATTTTCCATCATCATATATGTAAGCCTGTCATCAATAGGATTGAACACCATAAAGAAAAACTCCCCTAGATTGACCAATAAGATAAGATGGCATTCGTAGCATAAAGTCCACGACTGCATGTCACCCCAAACCCCTTAAACATCAACCCCTCAGTTTAGACAACAGATACAGAGAGCATGTACAGAGAAATGCAAGATAAAAGAGAGGGGAGGAGGGAACAAGTAAAAAGTGCTAGGGAGGACAAGTTACAAGTAGCATGCTTTATAAAGATATTGGAGGGGCTGTGTTCACTGGGTTTAAATTTTAACAAATTCGTGAAATTTCAAATTTACCGCGCTTTGTTTTCGGTGAAATTTGAACCTTTAATCTCCTTTCTTTTTTTAGTGTGTTAATGAAATTTTTCAGACACCCGCCATTTTATTGATGAAGCGGTTAGGTTTGAAGTTTAAAATTTTCGCGAAATTTCAAACTTACCGCCCATTATCTTCCTGATTTGGGTGGAAAGGGTGACATCGTCGCAGTGGGTGACAGACTGTCAAGGATGGGCGCCAGCTACAGACTGCTGCAAAGTGGTGGTGGACGGTGATGCTGCCATGGCTCCCGCATGTATCGAGTACGGATGGCTGTCAGATATGTGTTTCCGGCGGGGGTAGAGAGAGGGAGACAGGACTCCATGGAAGAGAATAGTAGAAAGCTCAGATAATTAAGCCGGCGACGACCTCCAGCTGGGTTTCTCTTCACACTCTCTGATTTCTATTCTCACTCTTTAAATCTGAAGTATCCGAGGGGCGAGAAATCAACTGCCTGAGGTCGTACAGATGAGGTTTATATAGAACAAAGACACAGATGTGATCCGAGGGGAGGCTTCACGCGGATAGTTGACATGGCACTCAGATCTCTGTTGATTTTGGATGCAACCAACACACAAATGGACGGTTGGAGATCATCTACCTTAATTACCTATTTTTATTTTTATTATTACTAGTGGGAGTGCGCGCGCGTTGCGCGCAGTGGGAGATATTGTTTGACTTAATATGATTTATTTCAAATATTAATTGTAGATTGTAATTGTTTTTGTTTTTATTGGGGCTTGGGGATATTAATGAAACCTTGGTAAAGCATAACTTCATTCTTATCAATCAAAATTCACGAACAATGAAGAGTTAATCTTATAAGATCTAGGAAACTGACAAAGTTGATATAAAACTTTGATTGATAAAAGAAAAATTTGTTGTCTAAAGAAGAACTGCTGCTTGAATCCTATGTGTAGATGTTCTGCACCAAATATGTACATGACAACCTATGAGTCAAGTGGCACATGAGTGAGACAATGTAACACAAGGAATGATCAATTTTTATGAATGTAATCAACACATTAGAAGGGAAGACTTACAAGACTTACTTGACGTAGCACTCTGGAAGAATTGCGGATATGATTCGGCTGAAAAAATGCCACAATGCTGAGTAGAGACACAAAAAAGGTGGATGAGTATCTACCGTATGTTCAAAGTCTACCCACACACAAATATATCCTAAAACTATATCAATATTGAAATTAATTACGAGTAAAGGCAAGAGACAGGAACAATTATGTACAACTAAGCCTTTTGGTTCTTGCCAACGCCAACTACACAGCCGCAACATTGAAATGTTTTTGACACCTTCATGCAATTTTCCATCTACTGAAAAGCTAAATTTCTTGTAAGTTACAGATAGAATATTCTTGGGTATATGAATTTTGTGGAAAATAAGAAATGATCATACATAGGATAAGTTGAAAAAAAAAAAAAAGAAACCTTACAACAACAATTTTTGTTTTATTATAGAAGATTTCCTGGACAGAATTAGACAAAATGGGGTATAAATATAGGTTCATGGAGAAGCGAGAAAGAATTAGATAAAAATGTTGACTCTTTCTATATCAATACTTGTACCAATCAAGTATGTTGCAACGAGAATCCTTTGTTTCCCATCCTTGAAGCCCTTGTAGCGAGCCAGCCTAAAATAAGCACACAACAGCCACTGTACATGAGTACTGTAATGCAGCAAAACTCAGAAAAGTATAATGTCTCATGCAAAAACTAAAAATTATTATATTGGTTAAATATCTTCAGAGCATAAGGAGGCATTAAGGAAACCCAACTCCCTCATTCCCCAAAGGAAGTATTAGCACCCGCAAAAACTGAGAATGAGTTCACCATGACAATAGCAACATTAAACAAAAAGTTCAGAGCCCCAAGAAGAGACCTTCATAGAACCTTACATGCTCAAAGCAACCAAACCTTGGATTTTCTAAGCTAGCATCACAAGAACTACTTTCTCTATCTAAGAATGGATAACATACAATACAAAGTGTCAACAAACCTAGAGCAAGCACCTTCACAAAGATAGGCTAAGCATGAAGAATTCAGAGAGATCCAAAATGACACAACACCAAGTATAACATACCAGCAATAAACACCTGGTGTATAAGTTACACAAAACAAAGTAAAGGCACATACCTCTCTTCTTGAAACATGCCAGAATGGATACATATAGAAGGAAAGTTGCACTCCACGAGCAACTTATTCAGCTCAGCAGCTCGACTGACACTCTTAACAAAAATAACAAACTTGATTGAAATCAAGCATCCAACAGGTCATTCAATTTCGGATTCTTCTCCAACTCAGTCAGCTTGATGTAGTGTTGCCAACAAATTAGACGAGGTGAGATACCCAGAAAAATTATGGATAAGTTGATCGACCAGCAACAGTTCACATTATGTGTTTTACAAACCAGTACAAGATCGTGAAGGGACAACTTGGCTTCATCATCGACATAAATTTCCATAGGCTGTAATGGACAAAGGCCACAGTAAAAAAAAAAATATTAGCGCCACCTTGATCGTCAACGCCTGTGAATGGACGATGCCCGGTGCTGGAGCCTTAATCGTCGAGTACTCAGCTCAGTCTCCCTCTTCTTTTCTCTGTGTTCCGGCGTGAAAACATATTATAGGGAGGACAGAAAGAATTAGATGAAAATTTAAGAAAAGGCTACAAAATTTAGGAAGATCAAATTTTGAAAAGGAGGAAGGGAGAATTGGATTTACCTGTGGAGAGTGAGAGAAAGATTGAAGAGAGACAGGCAACAAACGCAAATAATCAAAATTGAGCATGCCAAATGGCATGAATTATATTTTTTCAAATAGCTAACATTTTGGCCTGCTCTCTTGTCATCCTCCAAGATCTCCTTTGAGAAGACAAAGAATGGTTCATGAGTAGCGGGAAAACTAAGAAGAAGAAACAAAGAAACAACCTGAAAAATTGATAAGTGACAGCACGCACAAAAATCGAACTATTCGACATTGTTGATTTCATGAGTTGATCCCTTAATAAAGATTATTACTGAATATACACAAAGTGCAAAATTTTATTTTATTTTCTGAAAGTGTAAGGGATGACTGTCAAATTGTTATAATTGTTTGGGATATATTTGAATATGTGTATCTAATTGTTTATGGGCACATAATTTACCAATATTCATAAAACATCACTTATTTTCTACTCTAGGCTCGGCCTCAGCTCGGTAGATATCTGAGCGAATCTTTGGTCAAATCAAGCTCGAGCCAAACTTTGACCGAGCTGGCTTGCAAACTGGCTCGGTTAAGTTATTGTCCTATGTATATATCTACTGTCTACACACATACATCTACACATTTACCAGTCGTGGGTGTGTGATTCTACCACAATTTGATTAAATACACAATCAATTAATCATATATTATCAGTAAATCAACCACCTATGACTCAACAACCCATATATTTGATTATTAAAGCATTACAGTAATGGATTAAATAATTATTGATCCAATTTGATGATCCTACGTACAGAGGCATTGAATTTTTATTTTTCTACAGCTTCTTGATGGGTTTTGGGGGTGTGTAATATCAAATACCACATAATAGCTCATCTACGAAGTGATATACATTGTGTTGTAGTTTATGTTACATTTTCCATGGACAGATTAATCAACAGACAACCTAATAAATTCCTTTAAGAAGAGGGAAGAAGGTATTTATCATGGGGCCTCAATGGAAATTTCGCGACAATAGATTTAGCCAATGTAGGACTTCATACTTACATGTAATCGGTTTACTCTTCCTGCTGCCCTTTGTAGATAGAAAAAACATTGTTACCTCAACAACAATGGAGCTAACTTGGCCAATTTCTATTCATACAATCAATTCAAGGCTTCACATTGATGGATTTACACTTTAGGCTCGATTTAGAATAATCTATAAATAATGAGCATCTCTCCAAGTTAAGCAATGAGAATTGGCTGTTGGATGGTTCAATCTACAATTAGGTTTCTTGAACCCTCATTTTAACAAAAGTGCAGACATTTTACATATATAAACTAAAAAAAAATTCAAAAAAACAAACATCATATTGACAAAATGGACACCAATAGCCTAAAATATGAGATCTCATAACTGTTTTCAATCCCATCAAACACAAGTATGTCAGTCAACACAATAAAAAGAACATACACTACTCACTCATAAAACTACTTCCACAGCCGAAAAAAACAAAATAGAACCAAGAAGACACTCATGTATTGATTGCACTTGCCATCCCTAATCCAATGAAAAGAAATTGAATTTCCAAATTAATCCAAGGAGTGTTCCTTACTATGCTTTAGTAATGTGAAGTTAGACAACAAATATCCTATGGCCTTGTTTAGCCCAAGTCAGAAAGCGCTCCCTATCATTCAAACAAAAACAACACAAGAACTACATGAATATCCAAAGCAATATATTACAATGCATTAGAACAAATAAATAAACCATGAGAAATAATCAATGCAAGGAGATGACAGTGGAAACATCACACTTGAGCCCTTGCTAGGACACTGAAATACACCATATATAGGTCACCATCATTTGACTTCCAACCCAGCAAAGGATTGTTCAAGGCACCATACAAAACTTGAATAGCTTGCATTGAAAAAAGAAAATAATAGTAATAATAATAATAATAAAACACTTAAACTAACTAATGTGATTGACACAAAAATATTAAGTAAAGAGAATGACAAGATCATGTCTTTAACAGCTCTGGAAAGGGTAATTTTCTGGACAATCAGGCCAAAAATTTTAAAAACACTAAAAAGTTACGATCCCTAGTTACACTAAAAAAATTTTAAAACACTAAAAAAATTTAAAAACACTAAAAAGTACTCCACACGTGCTTATGATAATAGTTCATGTAATCACAAATCAATTTTGACATCCCTGATTTTGCACACAATAGTTCTCAACCAGAACACAAACACGTTATATGACAACAACATGCCACAATCTACATAGAAAGATTTTCCATTCATTGAATGCAAATGCTCAATTTTGAGCTCATTCTAATGGAGAGCACTTTGCCTAATTATTTCTTGTTTATTGACCTGACATAGTCACATGTTCTAATCAAGGGTCTAACAGGGGCCCTGAGTAACAGTATCATACTATCATACGGTAAGGCAAAGACATTTTATCACCAAGAGAACAATCAGCTCTCACCAAATCTATTCTTTCAGTCATTCTAAGTTCCTTACTATTGCTTTTTCCTATTCCTTCAGTTGCAGGGAAGTTAGAAAGCATTCAAGACAGTTCTACACAGCACCCTTTCTAAGACCTCTTTAAGATCAACTACGTGAATAGGATCCTGTGAGACAACTTACATCTGAAGCATATTAGGCATCAAAGACCTTATCCTCAATGGGGTAATTCTAATGTGAGAGCTACACAGATTCATGAATGAGAAATATCATTTACAGTTTAGAAGTGGACGACATACAACGGTCAACACAAATAAGCATAATAGCTTACTGGTGCATACCGTTTTGAGTCTTAGGAGATTCATCACTGAAGAGTGGAATCACTTCTGCTTCTACTTTCCATAGTAAGATAGTGTAACTGTTTTTCTCACCCTATGCTCACAAGACAAATACACAATCCAAAAGATAACCTCTCCAACTATTAAAAGCAAATTTCTCATTCTAGCAGATGTTCCTCAGTTTTTACTTTTTAATCTAGATTCCATCATGGACATCAGTTCGCTGATTGCTTCCTTAGCAGCTTAATAGAATGTGCATGAAGCACTTCTAACAGCATTGAGGCCACCAGTCTTGGTGCAGTAGGTGCCAGCGTCAAGCCACCTGAGAAGAGGGAATTAGAGAAGGGAATTCGGAGGAATTGAAGTGAAAAAGGGAAAAAAGACAGAGAGAAGACGCAAGGCAAATCCATATTCATTTCATTCACAAATTCATGCAAATCAATAACCAAGTAAATTGAGGAAAAATTTTGAGCAATTAGAATAACCAATATGATTAAAATAGGGAAGGAATGCCTACAGGCCACAACCTCTCAAGGATCAAAGATTATGTATGTAATTATCCTGAACTTCCCTGCCAAACCAAACAGACATAAAGACATAAAAGCAAGGCTTCACAGGAATATCTATAGACAAAATGAATGTTCTGCATGCAATATCACTGCAGTAAAAACGACAGAAAGAATTTCAAAAACCTTCAACAAACATCAATTTGCCAGACCAAAGAAAAACCAAATTATCAATAATCAAGACAGAAAGAAGAGAAATGCAGAAAGAGAGAAAAGAAAGGTTCAAGGCAGAATTGGAGAGTAAAAATGTACCTGAACTCTTTTAGCCTTGACGTAGGGGGAGTCCCCGGCAGGGACTTTGTAAGCGATGTGGAAAAGGTCGGAATTGGTTTTCTTGATGTTGTTGGACACCCATTTCCTCGGAGGGCTGGAATTACGGGTTGTCGGTGGCGTCAAGAACCCCTTCTGCTGCTTCACCGGCGAATTGTCGTCTTTAGTGGCACCCATTGAGAACGTCCGATTCTGTGTACTGGGTGGGTTTTCTCTGTATCTAGAGGGGGAGAAGATGAAAAGTGAATATTGGAAACAGATTAGAGGGAGGAGAGAGAATTAGAGCAAAATTTTGACAGCAACCATCATTGTTTTTGGACCAAACTAACCCTAAAATACTGTTCATTGGAACAGTAATCAGATTTACTGTTCATTTCAACAGTAGCAAATTTTTTTTGGGGGTTTTCACATTTTAGGTATAGGGATTGAATGGAGGGAATAAATTGTACGCCTTCTGCCAAAAATCAGTCTACAATTTATTTAATCGAGGGATGGTTCTAGTTCTTTCTTTTTTTTTGTTTTACTGTGTTATTATTAGTTTTTTTTATTTATTATTATTGCTAGTTTTTTTGTCCGTTCCCTCCAACGGATATCTTTAGATAGATATTTATAAATATAAATAATGTAAATGAATAAATATAAAAATACTCCCTCTGTTCCATATTAATTGTTTTATTTGTAAATTGTCCAATCAAACTTTTAAATTGTTGATTGTAAATATCTTAATATATACAATGAATTGTTATATAAAATTACTACCATTAGATTCGTAATCAAATATATTATCATAAAGGTATAATATTAAATTTATTAATAAATTCTTATACAACAAAATGACAATAAATATGGAATAGATGGAATATCCATGAATGTGACCAGAAAAAATATACCAAATATCAATTTACACATTTTACTCCCCTGTTTCATATTAATAGTCCAAAATATGATATTTGAGTAAGGATTTCTTATAATATAATTCCATTCCTTAATAATTGTCACTTTAGAGTTTGGAGTTTCTATTTTAGTTATATTTGTTGTATTGGAATATTAAAAATAATACAAAAAATTACTAAGGGGTACCCTAATTTTTGGTGAAATGTTTTTCTGGTACCCAAACTTTTAAAAACTAATTTTGGGGTACCCTAGCTTTTAGAATTAGAAATAATTAGGTGAATTTTCGGCCAATGATTTGAATTTACCGGTGAGTTTTAGGCGGGAAATTGATTAAGTGTTTTTGTGGACGAAAATGATTTGAATCAATAGGAGTTTCGCCGGAAATTCACCTAGTAATTTTTAATCCTAAAAGTAAGGGTACCCAAAAATTAGTTTTGAAAAGTTAGGGTACCAAAAAATTGTTTCTTCAAAAGTTAGGGTACCTCTAAGTAATTTTTTGTAAATAATAGATCAATATGAAAAATTGTCATTATTGTTACGTTAGAATTGAGAGGTCACAGATATTTTGGGAAATAGAAAATTGATCACCATAACATTTATTGAGGAATGGAGGTACTATTTTATTAAAAATATACAACATTATACTTCAAAAAATTGTTGGGAGGTGTCATACATCTTTTTTAATTGACTCGCGGGTCACAACTTTTTTTTTAATGCATTGTCGGGGGACATTAAACTTACTTAAGTGGCTGAGGGGTGACAATCCGGTTATTTTGACTGAAATCCGACGAGATTTGTTGAAAAGGACGAAAATGCCCTTATTTTTCTCTCTAATTTAACTTATTATGCCATTCATCCCTCTTTCTCTCCTTTCTTCATCCTCTTCCTCCATAATTCAATCATCTTTCTCCAAAGTCAATAGCAATCCCCGATCAATACCAAATGCATACCCAAAACCCCAAATGCATACCCAACTCAAATTCCTGATCAATACCAACACAAAATCAAAACTTTAGGAGTTACAAACACAAATTTAGCTCAAACATACAAAGAGAACAATACCCAAACCCCAAATGCATACCCGATATTTACCAGAGGGCAATTTGTACCAATATTTACACACAACCCTAAATCGGAAAAGGGATTTAATAGGCACTTTTGCTAGAATCTGAAGGATAACTTCATCTGGGAAAAACCCATTTCTTGAATTTACTGAATTCATCGTTTATTGATTACAATGAATGAAATCATCAAATGAGCAAAAATCACACCAAATATCTCCAATTGCTCCCCTACGAAAATCGAAACCCGAAAAATAAAAATCAAAACTTTGCTTACCAGAAACGAAATCCGTGGTGTGCAATTTGACGATAGTTATAAATCCATCGGATTGAATCAAAACAAAAAAATAGTTATAATCAAAACCAGCATGGCTACCAGGTAGAAGACCAGGAGCTGCTGGACTCGCCAGAAGCCGCCGACGATGCCGACGAGGGCGGCCAGGAGGATGAGGACGCCGAGGAGGATGACTGGCCATTGGAGGAGGCGGACGCAGGAGTTGGAGGGCTGGTTGTACAGTTGTTCGGCCTCGTTTCGAGCCGAATTTCTTCTCTTTTATAGGGTATATTTGCTTGTTTTAACCCCTATTTATATATTAGATATAATGATTTGGTGTTTTGTAGGAAAATAAGAGAGTGACCTAAAATGGAGCCAAAGCAGCAAAACTCACCAACTAAAGGGTAGAGCGGAAGGGTTGCTCGACCAGAAGCGGATGTTGGCTCGCCCAGCAACACCTCTGGAAGGACAAGCAGGATCTGGCCGATTTTGAGCGAAGAGGAGAGAGAAAGTTGGCTCGCCCGAGCAATACATCGCTCGTAGAGCCATGCTTCCGCACAACGACGTGAAAAGTTCGAAAAATATGGCTAAGGCGTGAAGAACAGAAGCCCACTCACCCGAGCAGGCCCCGCCGCCGAGCCGATCTTCCGAGGCCGAGGAGAAGTTACAAGAGATGCTAAACACGCCCGACTGAACACTGCTCGCCGAGCGAGCGACTTCGCCCGAGTTGATCTTCGAATCCGGCGAGAAGTTGCGAGGAACAAGAAACACGCGACGAACGCTCGCCGCTCGAAAGCACTCGCTCGCCCGAGCCAATTCGGTTTTCTGCGTACAGGCTGGAAATGAGATGCTGCGTTTTGTGCAACTAACTTGGGTCATTATAAAAGCCTTAGTTGCGACTCCATAAGAAAAGGAAGAAATCAATTAGCCTAGGTAGTTTAGGAGTAGAATTAGATTTAATTGCTTTCCTTTATTTGCTTTAATCTCTCTTAATTGTTCTTCAAGTTTTCAATTGTTCTTCATTGTTCTTCAAGCTTTCATTGATTTCTAGCATTTGTATTCAAACTTTCTCAAGCTTTCTCAATTCAAGCAAGTTTCCATTGAAGTGTTTTACAAGTTTTCTCTCTCTCTCTCTCTCTCTCCTCTCTAATCTCCATTGTTGACTTGTTTTCCAAGCTTTAGAGTGTTAGCCACAATCAACTCCATTTTTAGTGGGGAGGAGGGTCAAGGAACTCCAATTCTACTTACTAGTGAGAATTTGGGGGATTCTTGGTAATCCAATCCACAATTTCTTGTTTGTTCGGGGGAAATTGCAAAGGTAGATTGAAGGTTAGAAGATTTTGGTCATCAAAGGTATAATTTCTCGTTCCCAATTTCATTGTTCATTCATTGTCTTCATTCATGCCTTTTAATTGCTTTCATCTTTAAGTGCTTTCTTAATTGCTTTCTTTATTATTATCATGTCTAGGTTAGATTTAAATGCTTTCTTTACTTAATTTATCGCTTTCCGCATTTGAGAAAAGCCCCTTTCCACGAACCGATTACCTTAATCAAGCCTCACACCCATCCCTGTGGACCGACAACCTTAATTTATAAAACCACAAAAATTACAACTGAACAACAGTCAGATTCCGATGCCGATGATTGGGAGGGAGAGGAGGAGGGGGAGGACGTTGGTGGCTCCCACCGCAGTGTTGCTTGCTTTCATTGTTGCTGCTAGTGGTGGTGTAGGGGGTTGTTTGGAGGTTTTGTGTCCTTTTAGCGTTGTGTTTGGTGGAGATGTTAATGGTGGTGGGAGGAGGAGAAGGTGGAGAGGAGAGAAGTGGGTTTGGTGGAGAAGAGGGAGAATCGAGGGGGTTGGAGAGAGTGAGAAGAGAGATAAGAGAAGAGAGAAGTGGCGGTTGCAGTGGTGGACGTCATTGAAGAAAAAGAAGAGACTGAGGAGTGAAATTAAGGGTAAAAGGGTCACTTCACTTAATTTTCAAGGGTAAATAAGACTTTTCCTTTTTTTCCGATCAAAACATGCCGGATTGTCACCCCTCAGCCACTTAAGTAAGTTTAATGTCCCCCGGCAATGCATTAAAAAAAAGTTGTGACGCGCGAGTCAATTACAAAAGATGTGTGGCACCTCCCAGCAATTTTTTGTAAAAGTGAATAGGCTAAAATACATAACATCACATAAATATAAATTCCAGCAATGAACATGGTTTAGAGAAGAGATAGATGAATGAAGAGGGACAGAGCAGAACAGGGAGGAATAGGTCATCAAACTAAAAGATCAAATCAGACGGCAAGGAAAAACAGGGTTAACGGAATCACATCCCAAAAAACAAGAATCAACCATCAGAAATCAAGCAAGCCCGAGCTTCATATTCATATCTGGAATTGGGCAAAGGAGGAGATAAAATGAGCTGACAATGCATATCTTATGAACATTGACTTTATGAACAAACTCAAAGCAAACAATTGTTGAGACGGAAACCCAGAAACAAAATCATATATCCATAAATTTCAACATAAAACCAGAACTAACATGCCAAAACCGTAACAACGAAAGAAATAATCCCAAAATAAATTTGAATCAAAGCAGCACACGGACCTAACATCAAAAACCTTGTAATTCATGAAATCAAACCCAGAGAAAATTTTAACCAATTACAACCCAGAAAGTTAAGATGGAAACCTGAGCTTCCATTGGTGAAAAAACCAGTAAAATGAGAACAAAAATTGCAAAACCAAAGCAGAATTGATATGAATCCAAAACTCAAAACACTACAATTACTCGTAACAAAACTTCTAACCTATTTGAACACCAAAACCAAGGTTTTGGACTTCAAACACCAAAACACTCAAAAATCAATCACCATTTTCACCGTAATTTCAGCAACTAACGAAACTCATAACGACGAACAATTCAACCTCTCACAACCAGAAAACCACAACCAATAACAGAACTGCACAACCGAAAATAAGAAGCACACAATCGATTAAGCAGAGCAAGCAGCTTCCGAAACCATGAACGTACAACACTCAGCTTCCATTAGTGAACAGAACCAGCAAAATGAGAGCAAAAAACACAAAATCAAAGCAGGAGTGATAGAGATCATACAGCGAGAATATCGTCAGCAAAATCGGGGCAGAAATTTCGGATATGATTGAGGATTATGGATTTGATTTCAACAGCGAAATGAGATTTCTATCGACCTTGAAACACTTTGGTGTCGCGAAGAACACTCGCATTCTCTCTCTCTCACTTTCTCTTTCTAGAACTGAGGAATGGAAGGAAGAAGAAGGCAAGGATGCATGGGAAGGTGTATAGATGGAAGAAGAGGGAGATGGAAATCGATGGTGGAGACGAGAGAAATTGAGGGTGTAGATGAAGAGTTGGTTTTCCGTGGGGAGTTTGGGAAGAACACATAGGGAGATCAAGGTTAGAGAAGCAGAGGTATAGAGAAACTGAGAAAAAAAATAAAGCGGGGACTAGTGAGAGTTATTGGATAAAAATGACCCTAAACTTTTCAATTTAGTCCAATTTGTAATGAAAATGTATGTGGTAGTCAACTTTTTTCATTATTATAGTTAAATTGAATATTAATCATTGATTATAAATAAATAATTTAAATTGTTGATTTGAGTTTATTAATCTTAAATAAATGATATTATTTTTTAATTATTATTAAGTTAATTGTAACGCCCCAACCTTAATCACAAGATTAAGACTATACTTTAGAATCCCAAACCTGTGATTAGCGCAGCGGAACACCTTAGGTCGAGGCATTACCGCCGTCCCCACTCGGGACAAGGCAAAAACACAATACCAAAAATATAACAATCCACCAAAAAACTGTACTTAACTCCATACAACTCAAACGCTAAACTTAAAGTACAAATACATTATACAACCTTTAATTAAACATATCATATAGACTTTCCACAACCAAGTGGCCTTTAATGCCCTTGAGTAACCTTGATCACCGACCACCGATCGCCTTTAGAGAACTACCATGTACAGACGACTTACTTCTGCTTAACCTCACCGTTATCCTGGGAGCTCGGACCGCCTAAAAACAAAACATTGAAATACATTCGCAAAGTGAGTGGGGAAACATCCAGTACGTAAACCTCCAAAGACGTAAACCGCTCGAAGAGCGGTTTAGTGCCGGCATTTAAATTCATTTTGAAAATGGGGAAGGGGTTAAAATAGGACTTGAGTGACATGATCATAAACATAAACCAATAAAGATAGAAAGTAGGTGGAACCCTTACGATCGGTGCAAGCACCTCACACACGCGTATGCCCAAGTTGATCTAAACTTGGAATGATTGATCTAAGCGATGACATCAAGCTAGGTCAAGGCACTCTGATCAGAAGTGCTAAAAACATAACTGTAAATATAAGCATAGAATGCGGGTCCACTATTAAACATAAAGACATTGTAAACCATAAAACTTGACATGGCATACATCGAATGAACCATGAATATGATTTAGATCATAAAAGCTGGACAATTTGCGTACCTTAAGACGCTAAGGACCTTGGCGGCTCGGCTCGGCTTGGAGATGGCCTTTGAAACTTTGTCAACCAATGTAAGCATACATAAAAATGAAGAACCGAATAAGGTTCTGAATCAGAATCATGAGTTCGGAAACTTAGTAATATAAATGTAACAATTTTAGAAGTAAAATTTCAGGTTGTAACAAAATAGAGTTTGTAGCATAACTTGAGTTAGGAAAATCGAAACGAAGTAGAAGAGTACATCCCGGAATAGGGAAAATCATGATCTTTAACTTTGTCAACTGGCCTAAAGGCTAGAAATGAAAGGAAGGGCCCGAAAAATGGCTCGGACAGAAGCAGTACATATAAAACCTTAGAAATTTCCGAGTCGGAAAACATGAGAATAATGACGTAGAATATGATTCAAATGAAAGGGCTTGAATCCAATAGAATGAGCTTGAATCGATGATGAATGGGGTAGTTATAGCTTGAAAGTTAGGACAAGCACAATGGAGTTAAACACGACTTGATAATACGATAGCAATTGAACGATAAAACGAAGTACGATGTACATATTCGAATGCGATAAGAACACTCTTGGATCAATGATTTAAGCAATAAAGATGGAATTGACTTTGAACTTGGAAGCTACTAAGCTAGAAGAAACTCTTAGCTAGCTCAAGACATTGAATAATACACTTAAAGAGAGATGGGGGAACAAGGTACTTTACTAACCATACTAGCTTTTGGAAGCTATCCTTAAGACTCAATTGAGACTCCATAATTGTACTTTTAGCCTTAAACACATACTCTAAAATGACAACTTATAACCATGACCCATTTATGCTTAGAACCCCTTATTGGGTTGATTTTGAGGCCCAAAAGACATACATTTACATAAACCAAATTGGGCAGAAATGTTGTTCCGGACAGCCCTGCTTCCCGGGCTCGTAACTCACACTCCCGATATCCAAAGAACACAAACTTTATGTTTCAAGAAAGCTCAAAGAGTGACCTAAAACTCTTATGTTTATCACTAAAACCAATAAAGTCTCCAAAGGGACGAAAAATGGCCATCAAATCAGACATGCACTTAAGAATTCTGGGCAGAGGTCAGATTGCAACCCTTCGCTGGAAACCCCATATCTTTTAATCCCGACATCGTATGGACGCATATGATACATTTCCGGAAAGCTCAGAATGTTAGCTAAAACTTTCATGTTTACCACAAAGACTAAGGAAGTCTCTAAAGGTCCGAAAAACAGCCTTTAACATACTGGCTCAAAATTCGTATACAAAATCGTGAGGTTACGGTTTTGGTCGTAACTCGGGCTATACATGTCGGAAACTCGAATTTCCAAAGCCTATGGTTTGCTAACACTTTAGGCTATCAAATGGAGTAGAAATTTGGGCAAAAATCCCACTTTTATCACACTGTAAATTTCCAGAACCAAACAGAGACTTTAAACACCCAAAATTTCAGCTTTTAATTGGGTTTTTTCCACTCTTAATCATATCAAAACATAACCAAATCCCATATAACCTTAATCCATCATATTTCCAGAATATAACCCATAAAAATCCATTCATCAAAGGCCTCAAAAACCACATGCATAAACATATAAACATCATCCACCATGAATCCAACTATAAAACCTCACAAACACTTAGAAGACACACATGCATGTACTCAAACTTAACCCTAACTTAACCAATACAATTATATACTTGAATTCAAGATAAAAGAGAGTAAAAGAGGTAGAATTTATGAGAATTGCAAGTATGAAACATAGATTCTCATATTAGGGTTCATAGAAATTGAAATTGGAAGTTTGGAGAGGTTACCTTTGAGTTAAAAATTGGAGAAACACAAGAGGGAGGAAGAGTGGTGGCTCGGGTCGTCGGAGCACACGCCGGCCGCCGGAGCTGTGGCCGGAAAATGACAGAGGTGGCTGCTGGGCAGCCAGGATGAGAGGAGGAGGGTTTAGAGAGAGAGAGAGTGGAGTGTTGGGAAATTAGAATGAATTGTAATGAATCCCCCCTTCCTAAATAATACTAATTCTAATTACTCCCTCAACAACTTAAAACAAAACTGAATTTGTAATTAAAATACAATAATTGTAATGTAGTAAACTTAAATAATTTACTTGTACTAAAATAAAATCAATTGGTAATAATTGGGTTAAAATAAAATAACACTTGGATATAGAAAATCCAAATAAATGAAACATAAAACATTACTTGTACTTAAATGAAATAAATATACCCCAAATAAATTAAGGTTTGGGTAATAAAATATAAATGTTACGGGGTCGAATAATTAGACCCCTTTCAGTTAAGAAAATAGCGTCAACGGTAAAACCCGATACAACTTAACTTAACGTGTAAATAACTTTATAACATAAATTGTATAACCTGAAATACTTTAATTCATTGAATGAACATGTAAAGTAAAATTTTTAAGCCGATAACTCGGCACCTTAGCCATCTCCTGCACGAGACTCGACACCGATAACAATAAATAATTAAGTAAATCAATAAATAAATAAAGGTAAACGCGAAAAATTTATAACGCGATTTGAATACTTACTGTGACTAATAGATAGTTAAACATGATTTCGGGGTGAGTTGTTACATTAATATACGCCAAGGTATCGCTTCAACAACTCCACAAACCATCAGGGCAATAACTAAAGAACATTACAACGAAAACAATACATAACACAAACTCTAGTAATATCCACAACATTAAATTCACAGAGCCAATTAGATGATATTCTGTAAAACAAACATCATAATCATACTGATTTGGTACATTTCCACATCTATCAAGATTGATCCCCCTTTTAATGGATCTTTGGTTACGAGACCATTTTGGAATATTTTCCATAGGAAGAATTTTTATCTATCGAAGAGCTTCCAACTACAATATCTGTTGGTCATCAAATTATGTTGTCCTCCAACATATGGCACAACCAAATATCTGACGGAATTTACTAAGCTGCTTCGTAAATCTATTTAATTTATGGACATTCTACTTTCCCTTATTGATAATTTTCATTCCTGTTCATATTATTTGTTGCATCGGTGAGCTATTACCTATCATCTACCCAACATGATACTTTAGTCTTTAGTGTCATTCCCAATTTTCGATTTACTACTTTTTTTATGAACCTTCACAGATTTTTCCATGCCCAAAAATCACAGTTCTTTAGGTTTGCATTTCATACATTCCCATTAAAATTGTTTATGACGAGGGCCGCCTAATTTGAAAAGGTCTGCAATCAGAATGCTTGCCTCTAACATAGCAGCATCCACTAAATTTATTCATTTAACATGAAACAAATGGGGTTAATGAATTTAGTGGTACCAACCTGACAAGTGGATCGGATGATACGTCTGAGCTTCCAGCTATTACTTCGCAAGTTCAAATACATCCAAATAATTCTCTGAGTTCGTCGATAGTCACATTCGGTAGTAAATGTGAGATTTCAATCCTTGAATAATCACATGAATCGTCACAATTCTCATCACATTGCTTTACTTGAGGTTTTGAGGCTGTAGAAGCCCCATCGCGATATCTGCCACCTCCTCAATGACGTGGACCGCCCTTGTACCCTCCTGGTGGACCGCCCTGGCCGCCACCACCACGTAACCATCAGAATTGCCACAACCATAGCCAACTATAGCAGCACCATATTTTGGTGGATATGATCCAGGACCACCAATATAGCTCATTGGTGGGGGTACATCACCTGCGCTCCCATATGTGGGATTTGTGCTCCTAGGGGTTTTGTGAAGGGTAATTACCTCAAGGTTAACCAAAAGGAGCAGGTGGAGGAAATTGGTCGTAGTTACCATCATCTCTTCCCTCGACATCTCCATAAAAACCTCACTGCCTCCACCACTTCCACCCTCAAAATTTCTTTCCATACCTCTTCCACCTCCTTCACCACCGCAATATCCTCCACCACCACATCTTTTGTAGCCACCTCTGCCACGATCTCCACCAGCACTAACATCTCCCCCACCAGGGGATAGAGCACCACATTTGTTACAGGCAGTTCTTCTAGTAAAGTTCAAGCTCCCAAAGTTCCCACAGCCACAAGACAAATCACATATCTCAGGTCACAATAACAGACAGAGAAACATCATTCATGAAAATATCAGTATACCTTAAATGCCAAAATCTATCAAACAAATTTCTACTGTTCCAATGAACAGTAAATGAATTACTGTTCCAATGAACAATATTCAAGGGTATTTTGGTCATGGAATCTGTCATAGCCTAGAAGTAAAATAGGGCGGTGATATTCTCAATCAAAATTTCCATCTCCTCTCTCACCAGACCAAGAGCAATTTTGCATGCCTCTGATTTTCGTTCTTTACTGATAACAACTGGTTCAGCAACATCTCAAAGATCCAATTTTGTCATATTTTGTAATATGATGATCTTTATATTGTTACAAGGATTGATTTAGTTGTGCTGTGATTTTAATTTAGGGTACGGCTGATGCTATGAGGCAGTATTCATGGTTGTTTGAAGAGCACAACGTTTTGGAATTCAGCAGGTAACTTTTTATAGCCCTCCAATTTTGCATGCAAATGTTTCCAGATTTTCAAACCAAAAAGAGAAATTGGACTTTGAACTGTCATTTTGTGTTATTTTGGGCATTTATGTTCATGATTGTATTCTCCATGTTTTAGGTTTGTGTCGGTGCTGAGACAATTGGTCAAGCGAGGTCTTTAATTTGCTGCTGCTCCTGCGCTGCATGTCGGTTCACAATAATTGATTCGGCCATTTGCTATGCAAAATGCTTTCATTTGAATGTTGTTGTCTTGTCTTCCATGTCTTGTTGTACTTACATCCATTATATGATGTTTTAATTCAGTGAAGTAGGAAATTTGATTGTTGATGGGGTGTAAATTATGGTAGATACTTTTGTGTTGCAAAGTCATAATGTCGGTTTAAAGAATTTGATGGGCAATCCATTGCTTGCTTAGATCTAGGATCCAAATGGGTATTGTGTCAGTACTTGAGTGCTCACCTATTTCATTGGGAGGTTAGGAAAAGTAATTTGACTAAATATACTAATCTTTTCTTTTAAGTCTTTTTTTAGTTATCTTGTTCATCTTTGTGTTAGGAGACATAAAATGATAAGCCTGCTCTTTGATTCCCTTTGATTGTCATCTTCATCATCATATAGTTTTGGTGGTTTTGGTCTCTCTTAAATGATTTTTCAATTTTTTTCTAATTGTACTCACAAATGTATGATCTTTGTGGAAGCTATTTTCTATTTTGTTGGAGCTCTTCATTTTAACGAAGTGCTTTACTTTGCCAAAGAAAATCTGAAGGTTAATTAAACTAAGATTGGAGATGCGTGTACTGATGCATGCAACTGAGATGTCTGCAGTTATTATCAAAATACTGGAGCTTCTTACAAGTTTCAAAATTTGAAACTTGAAAGTATGGTAACTGGTAAGTGAGGTGCATTATTTCTGACATGTCTCATGGGTTAGTGCAGAGTTCTCAAACATGCCATTGTTGGGATTCATATTTATTTGCACTTGATTTTGTTTGTGAATACTGAATACTCCAGTACCATATATGATATTCAACCATGGAATTAATCCACAATGACATAAAATTTTTCTTTGAAAAATAAGGTATGATCAATTAATGAAGATGATATTTTGATTCATAAGCTTTTGAAATGTGTTGGATCGAGAGGCGATCCAATTATGGTAATCATATTCAAATCATGGCGTTCATGTCACAACCTTCCATCTGAAAATCTATGGACATTTATAACTTATTTTAGCCATTATCTTGTAGGGTACCAGCGGAAAGAGAATTTAAGGTGGAAGTTAAAGTTGTAGGAAAAGAGAACAATGGCTCCATTGTCTGTAGAGAAGTAGGGCCTGCCATGTCAGTCTTCTGGCCTGGAAATCTGAACGAAGATTGCCATTGGAACTGCTAAAGGGTATGAATATAATTGATGCATTCATTTGTTACTTTACCTTAAGATTATTTTTGTCCAGTATCAGAATTGTTGAAAGCACTTAGTTTCGCATATTTAATGTAATTAATGGAAGTAAAAATATAAGCCTCTGGAATCTGTTTCTCATGTTTAATGTATTTATTCGATCTAGATTGGCTCTTTTGCATGAGGGATTGGAACCTAAAGTTATTCACCATTTCATCGCGATGTCAGGTCCAACAACATCCAGCTTGACAAAAACAGGAATGCAAAAGTATTAGACTTTGGACTGGCCGAGCTCTTAGTATCTGATGTAAAGCTATGCCACGGCAGGAGTCATGCGAATATTTGGGTTTGTCCCTGTTTAGACCCAATTTTGTGTCTAAATACCATCTAAATCCTTAGGCTTTTAACTCGTTTCGTGGTTTAATTTCATAGTTTTTAATGCGTTTTTGATTATTTTGTAGATTTTGGAGTCTTCACAAAAAACGTAGCAGAACGAGCCTTTTTATAGCATTCTTGGCGATTTCCCGAGCCGAGCCGGACCGGAAACCGAGACGGAATCGACCCGGGACCACACTCCCGACCTTTGGTGCCAATTAGTGAAGTAACGCATGCTACGACCTTCGGATCGAGCGTTACATGCTTCGGAAAGAAGGAAGAACAAAGGGAAGAAGTGGCCGAGCAAGACCGTGGCCACGGTCTTGGGAGACTGTAGCCACGACGGTGCGAAGGAGCGAAAATTTGTCTGCCCTAAATCGCCATACAAATTTCATTGGACAGAACGAGACCGTGACCACGGTCTCCTTGACCGTGGCCACGGTCTCCCTATGTCCTGCGCGTGTTTTCGGCTTGAAGTGCTGCGTTTTGGCCAATGATTTTCACTTATATATATACTCCTTGTGGACGATTCCTAAGGGGAATCTAGGGGGATAGACTTAGACTTTTTTCCAACTTGTAATTAGGAGTTTTAGAGAGAGATTAGTGAGAGATTAATATAGGGTTTTGGAGATTTGTGTTTGTTATTGAAGATTTGGAGATTCAAACAATTGAAAGATTGTTGGGTCATCTTTTTATTGCTTTCTCTTGTTCATCTACAACACTTTGATAAGTTTTCTCTTCCCTTAACTCCTTTATTAATTACTTTGCTAATTACTTTGCTTGTTCTTTAATTGTTCCTGCTTGTTATTTGATTTTCTTGCTTGTTTATGGTTGTTTGATGTTAGAAATCATGTTTAGGTTTGGTTTGGATGTTATTAGCATAGTTAGTGTCATGATTAGTGGCTAGAAACCCTATGGGTTAGGGGGTAATTAAGGGTGTGAATGGGTGATTAAATTTGGGTTAGCAATATTAGTGAGTAACTAGTTAGGGAATCAATTTCCCAATCCTATCCTTCCCTCAAGTGGGATGTATTTGGGTGCGAAAGCATCCCGAATACATCCAACACTTGTTGGAAGGTAGGAATTAGGATAGTTAGTATTCTAGTTCGCGAAAGCGAATAGAAACTAACTAGGAAATTTCGTTCCTTGAACTCCCGTGCATCGATGGACTTTGGGGGAGTTAATCCGGACTATCCTTGAAAGAGGAAGCCCGGTGGGTATTTTCTAACGGAGTTACCATTTGATTTCCCCTTCTCGTTACTCTCTTGTTGCAAAACCCATTTCCTCATCCCCGTTTGCATCCCGAAAAGCCTCCGAAGCCCATTTTTCATTCCTTGACCGACCTTAGCTTTGTTTCTTGCGTTGTGATCCTTTCAAACCGATATCCTTACCTTAGCAATCTCATCCCGACCATTGACTTAGTTTCTATGACCAAGGCCGCCAGCTCCCTGAGAGAGAACGACAATATCGAGGTCTTACAAACCGCTGTACAGTCCCCTAAACAACATTCACAGAGTAACCTGATTATTTTGGAATATGAATGAATGAATGAATGCCTTACTATTCTAACCTCGGTTTTTGGTTCTGCAGGTACATCTCTCAAGAGTATGAAAGCATTGGTATGCTTAATGAAATGTACAGTTTGGATGTTCTACTCATGGAGTTAATCACTGGAAGGTGCCTGGTTGACTACTCTGCACCACCTAGAGAGGTTGGTTAGTTATTTTTTGTCAACTTCTATTTTCTTCTAATTGCCAGTTTCTTCACCTATTCCTAATACTCATGTGTTTCTCTCCCTTTGCATTCCTTCATTAAAATTTGATATTTCAATTTATTTTTTGGTTTCATATAAAGGTTAGAGGATGATATTTCTACCCTCGAACTACTACAGAAGTGGGAAAAGTTAAAGTGTAAGTATATTCGTGTTATTTTTGGGCATTGATAAACTGACGTTCTTTCGATTTTTGCTGCTGATCAGTCTGATGTTACTGGTCTTGATTTTATCGGGTTTTCTCATCGATTGCCAGAGGCATGCATTTAGAATTTTGTCGATATTTTGAGGCTTTAGGGTTTGAACTGTTGAATCATTAGATACTTTTCATGCGGTTCAATTGCTTGCTTTTATACTACTGCCACTTTATTTTTTAGTTTCTTGTATTTCAAATTTTCCTTTTTCATTGTTGTATGTTGCGACTTACCGATCCCTCCGTCCCTATTCCACTTAATTCTCGGAATCCCCATCAGCGCAAGACTGCCGAAAGATGATCGGATATGGTGCTACTCGGACAAAGGTGTCTACATAGTGAAGACAACCTATCTACTAGGATTATCGATTGATGCAAGTGAAGCAGCCGAATTTCGGAATGTGACTTGGAGGGCCAACATACCGCCGAAAGCAAAATCCTTTTGGTGGCAATGGAGTTCCAAAATTCTGCCTACAAGATCGCTCTTAAAGCGCAGGCATATGTCCGAGGAGGAAGCGTGCACCAGATGCCATGGAAGCAGTGAGGACGCATGGCACGCAATTTTCTCCTGGCCAAACATCAAGCCGTTGTGGGATGATGTCGGAGATTCAAACCTGCTAGATAAACAGTGGTATAATAACCCAGGAGACTTGATTATGGAGTGGGAGAAGAGATTGGAAGAGAACAAATTTCTAGAGGTTCTAACTCGAGGTTGGCTTGCTTGGTTTAACAGAAATGCAAAGATATTTAATAACCAAGACTTGAGCCCAACCAGGATACAACAAAGTGTCAGGCTGATGGTGCATAATCTACAAAAAGCGAAAGAAGACAGGAGAGTAAAGCCCTTGGAGATACAAACTACAGTCATCTGGAAGGCACCAAACCAAGGCCAGGTTAAGGCAAATATGGATGCTCACATTGATGGAAATGGATGGATTGGGTTGAGTGTAGTAGTCCGAGACAGCGTGGGTGATGTCCTTAACCCAATCCACCCGTAGCTCCTCAGGACAACGGGTTGTGTCGAAAATCTTTTCAATCTCCCTAACCCAATCTTCAAAGACTTTGGGGTCAGCTACCCCTGTGTAAGTGGGTGGGTTGAAGCTGTTGAACCTTTGGAGAAGAGCGGAGGGGTCATCTTCCCTCCCTCCTCCTTGTCGATCCACCACTTTCCTCAGTAGGTCCTCGTGCTTCCCGAGCATCTCAATCATTAGCATGCTAGCAAGGTCGTTCCCCGGTGTTGCTGTACTCGACCCTGGTATCAAATGAGCCAGGCGTTGGCGCAGTTCAGTTGCAGTTTGAGGGCGCTGTTCGGCTGCAGCTTGCGGGCGCTCCCGATTAACGTTGTTGGGTTGAGAGCCGTTTATGTCCGACATCCTGATTCAAAGGGGTCGATTTAGATTGCTAGGGTTCTTACTCTCACAACGTAAATACGAATTCTGAAGTTAGCTACTCTTATTAGACTAAAACATAAAAGAACTCGACAAGTAACAGAACCATAAACATAACTTTAACTCTAATCGCATTTAATAGCATCACATTTCAGCACTTTGGTACTTGCAACAAAATTCAAGGGTTCCATCTTTGAAATTAACTCCACATTTCACTTGATCATTTGTCAACATCCTTTCACTTTCATAAGATTATAACAATAGCTCAAGAAAAGAAATTCATTATTTTATATCCCTTGCACCCGAGCATAACATAAAGTTCCATTCTCTCCTAACTGGGGCTAACAAAAGCAACAACCACACGGTTATAAATTTAAACAACCGAACACTAATTACACGTAAGTATTACTACTTGAGACTAATCCCACTACTCTTTTACTAACTCTACTTAGAGTGTTCTCGTACGAAAAAGGGTTCCTGCGAACCACGATTGGGGTCCAATCAGGATCGTCAAACTCATCCTCAGAGTCCTCCTCGGAGTCTGCTTCCACCTCGAACTCTACCAGAACCTCATCTTAAGGCTCGGTCTTTCATTGAGGCTGCCTTCTCTGCAACCTAAAATCTCCAGCGACTACTCCTTGTATGTTAAGCTCTCCTTCAGCATCCAAGTTCTCATCGGAGGTCTTCTTTTGCATCCAGACCCTCCTTGGGGTTGTATTCCGTACCCACCTCGGGTTTTCATATCTTTAACAGAAGTTGGGTCAGGTACTCATAGCAACGACGACGGTATACAACCCAACATATGAAAAATAAAATAATCAAGCACGCACTTGCAACATATAAGAAATCCAGGAAACAGACAAACATTCCATACCCCCATCCTACACTCATCACTCCGAACGTAGCATCCTAAGGTCTAACTAAACCTAAGGGACACTTAGGAGCTACCAGGTCGCAACCTGAGCTCGATACCGTGCAGCGCCGGAAATTCAATTATAGAAAGTCAAAGTCAAACTAACGTTAACAGACAAAACTTAGCGGAAGACTTCAAATTTAGTTTGGGCGTCACTGCCGTATTCCCGAAGGAATACAAGGCGAGAAAGGAAAACACAACTGTCTGCTAACGGCAACTACTAACAACTCAACAAACTTAAAGAATTCATAACGAAAACAACATAAAAGGTTCAAGGACTTCTAGACTCGTCGTCCTCACTTCTAACTCCCGTCCCCAGCATTTAGATCTTCACCTGAAATCAAAACATTTCAGAAAATGAGGGGGAAATCTCAATAATGTCTACCCCTAACGTTTAAAACAGTTTAAGTTCATTTCAATTCATTTTGGGAGAGGAACAAGTCAAAACATTTATGAACCTTTAACCCTTAAGCTGTTTTCTCAACCCAACCAAATCATATTTTATTATGCGGGCGGGATACCACATCCCTTAAAGTAACAAATATCATACGGATCCCGGATCCTCTGCACCACAGCTACGACTGTGGTCCTGGACCCTTTGCCTACCACAACTCTGACCGAATATCAAGAGTTCACATTTCCGCCTACCACAGGCTACGACCGGTCCTGGACCCTTTGCCTACCACAAAGCACGACCAAAATATCAAGAATTCACATTTCCGCCTACCACAAAGCACGACTGAATATCAAGAGTTCACATTTCCGCCTACCACAAAGCTACGACTGTGGTCCCTGACCCTTTGCCTACCACAGGCTACGACCAAATAAACCCGCTTAAATGTTTCACTTTGAATTAATTACACAGTATTCAAACTCAACTCACGACTCTCAAGTCAAACCATCCCAAGTTATCAAAACCATTAACAAAACTTTGAATAAAAGACCATCCAATTTCTCAACTCAAATAAACCAAGATCACAATCGAAACAAAAGATTATCAAAACAGATGGTCATATTTCCACAAAAGTCCCTTCGGATGCAATTCTCAAAATAGATTATAAAACATCAAAACACATTTAAAGAGCATCCCGGTGGGGATTAGAGCATAGACAATTACCTGATATACTTCACAGCACAGCAAGAGAAGAACACACTTGAGCTCACTAACGTCTCGCACTAACTCGGGCCTAGAATAAGAATAAGAATAATTATCTAATCAAAACGCGTTCTAACGAAGTTAGTATTAACTATCAACTACCTAACCCATCCCCTAGGAACACTTAGGTTCCTATCATTTATGAAATTACACTTAACACATCCAAGAAAACACATAACAGGACCACACATTATTTTCACTCAACAATTCTTTATAAATAAAAGCAAACAGAGGACAGATTACAGCATTCACATAAAACGAGTCACAACTCGACTTCCCGACATCCTATGGGTCTGGTTCTGGACTTTTCGGAAACCTCGGGATGTCTACTAAAACTTCTATGTTGATGGCTAAGCCCAACTCAGTCCCTAAGGACTCTAAAAACACCCATCTTCCCAATTGGTCCAGTTCTGACATGTTCTGGTAAAACGGTTATAACTCGGGCTATACAAATCAAACGTTCGATCCGTAAAATTCCTATGGTTCCTAACATCTAAGGGAACCTCCAGTTCAAAGGGTTTGATCAAAAGGTAACTACACTAGCCGTGGCAACCCGATATTTAGACACTAACAAAACTGTCCCGTTAACGGTTATCAATTAATTTGTTATTTCGGTTCTAACTTTTACCAAACGGTCTCGGGGTTCTAATTTGGACTCGAAACAGTAGCTAGGGTCTAAGATATGAAGTCCAACTTAACTTAGGTCCAAAAATCAACCTTCCCATCATAAGAACCAAATTACAACACATGAAATCAACTTTAATAATTTAATCTAATCCTAAAACATGCATAAAATATCATACACTAACATGGCATACCTTATGTGCATATAATCTATTACTAACCTTATAATAGTCATGCATGAAATATTAACACTATCCTAAACATGAATTTCTAAATCAATAAACAAGAAGAAACCTTAAGAACATGTAAATAACTATAAAGAACATATAAACATTTAAACTTCTAAACAAGAATCCTAAACAAAACTAATTTCTTTTAAACAAGATTAACTCAAGAGCCAAGAACTAACAAACCATAAACTCAACCTAACTTATTTAGGCAAAATTAAACATGAATTAAACAAGAAAGAACCCTACGAAATAAAAGAACATAATATTTAACTTAATGAAACAAGAAACCTAACTAATTTACAAGAATCAAGAAGACTTAGGTTTTCATGTACAAGAACCATAAAGAACTTAGTAACATTAAACTACTAATCAAGAACCTAAGGTTTTAATAACAAAAAATCAACCTAATTCATGTAACAAACTTTACAAGATTTATTCCTAGGGAACAATAAAAGACTTAGCGATTAAACAACTAAACATTCAAGAATTTAACCTAAGTAATAAATTCCCAAGTTCGTACATACAATAATATTGTGGTCTAACGATTCATGTAAAGAATATAAAGAATATTAAAGAATCATTTTCAAACCTAATAATCAACTATTACAACCTAAATCTAATTACAATTTATAACATAAAATTACACATAACAATTAGGAAAATTACACATAATTACAACAAGAAAATAATTACAATTAATTTCCCCTAATTACAAAAATGACAGAAATTAATAACAATAATAATTACAATTATATAAAACAGATTAATAATAATAAAACAAGAAAAGAAAAAGGAAAAAGAAAAGAAAAAGAAAGAATAAATCAGTTTAGGGTTAGGGTTAGGGTTAGGGTTAGGGTTTACGTAAGGTTTCTCGGTGGTTCTGGCTGCGGTGGCGGTGTGCGACGGTCGGAGGGAGTGCGTCGGAGGTCAGGGCGTCGTCGGAAGGTGGTTGTCGGATGGTCAGGGGCAGCGACAAGCGACGGCTGAGGGTGACGAAGGGCGGTGGTGCGACAGTGATTTCGGCGGCGAGCGCCGTTCGGCGGCGAGAGCAAGTCCGACGGCGACAATCCTGCACATCGACCGGCGTTGGGCGCGATCGTGGTGACGACGGCCCAGTGGGTGGCGCGTCAAGCGGCGACGCGCAGGCGGGAGGAGAGAGAGAGAGAGAGAGAGAGAGAGAGAGAGAGAGAGAAGCAACCCTGGGCGGTTGCTGGTGGTCGTCGGCGTCGTCTTCTGTCCGACGGTGGTGGCGGTGGTCTGAGGCGGCGCGGCTGTCTGGCAGCGGTGGCCTGGTGGTGTGGTGGCGTGAGCAGAGGGTGGGGGAGATTGAAAGTGAAACGGAGGGAGGGAAAGAGAACGAAAGAGAGAGGGAGGGTGGTTCGCGGTGGTTGCCGGAGGTTGCGGGTGGTGGCCGGGTGATGTGCGGGCCTTGGTGGACGGCAGAGAGAGAGAAGGGAGAGGGGGTGAGGGTTAGGGTTAGGGTTAGGGTTTGGGTTTAGATTAGGGTTTGAGGGAGAGGGAGATGGGTTTTTATATTAAACACATTTAGGCCCAATTAACTAATCCTATTCCTCACCCAACCCATTAAGCTAAAAACAGATTTAAAGAATTACTAATAATAGTAATAATAATATTAATACTAATAATCATATAATCACATAGCAAATAATATTCCCGTAATTAATCAAATAATAATATTAACCAGCGGAAATTACTATTCTACCCTTGTTAGTCCCTCAACGGTCCTACGAGCTCAAGCGTTCGCATAAATAAACACAAACGAATAACAGTAAATAACGAAGTCAAACCTATTCTATTAACGACGTCACGGTCAACATCGTTGGATTTTTCGGGATTTTACATCATTACCTTCTTAAAAGAAGTTTCGTCCTCGAAACTTAAACTTAAACTTAACCCTAACGGTCCGGTAAGGAGACTAACGGTTTCATTCCTCCTAAAACTCGAGGTTTTACAGTTTGTGTATTAGTAGATCTTTCGTATTATTATTATTATTATTATTATTATTATTATTATTATTATTATTATTATTATTATTATTATTATTATAAATAATAATATTATTATTATTATAAGGTTTCGGGTTATTGTTATTATTATAAGGTTTCGTGTTACTATTATTAGTATTATAAAGTTTCGTATTATTATGATTATTATAAAGTTTCCGGAAAGTTTCATATGATTAGTATTAAAAGTTTAACATTATTAGTACCAAAGTTTCATATGTCTTAGTATTTAAGTATCTTTGATCATTTCTAAATTATTAAGTTCTTAATATAAAGGTTGCAATGTTATTCATTTCATTATTATTTAATTTTACGTAATAATGTTATTTAGTTTATAAAACTAGTAGTTTTCAAATTATTATTGTGTATATATATTAAAGTTTTAAATGATTTTAAGAGTTGTACTATTATTAGTATTAATTAATTAAGTTGAAATTATTACGTTGTCACACGAAGTGACTACGTTTATTTTACTTTATTTTGTAAGGCTATATTATGAATAAAGTTCTTTTCATCATGTTGGTGTATATTAATATTATTAGTAATCAAAGTTCGCATTATGGTATTAAGTTATATTGAAAGTAAAGTTCTTATGTCTATTTCCTTAATGTTTTTATATTAAGTGTGAAACATTATTTTATGCATCTATTAATACTTGTAAGTCATTGTGGAGACCTTATGTGTTGCGTGTATCTTGGTATTACATGTCCTGGTAGGATTGAAATATTTTAGGGTTGTTTCATGTTGACATGGGAGACCTAGGAATATGTTAGGAACCCTAAAAGAGTAATTTTAGCTAGTAAAGCATGATACTATGACCTAATATGATTATAGCATGAATAATGACATTTTGGTAATTTTTTTGTGAATAGTACCATGCAAGTCACATGTTAGATTTTAGCTATTAACTTGATTAATGAGAAATTGTTGTGGACATGATTATGTGATTAAATTTCATGTAAGTACCCTAGTTCCAGAGGTCATGTATAGTTACATAGGTTGTGGGTTATGATGTATGTCTCTTGTTCTGGATATTTTAATAGATATACATGTTACATGGATAGTTCGGTAGCAAGGAATTGTTAAGTTGGGAAAGGGTAGAATTTGTGTGAATTAGTTATCGTGGAGAGTGAGTTTTAATTGTAGAAGTTATATTCGAATTCTAGGTCTGAGCGAGATGACGCGATAGTTAGCTCTCGTGTGTAAGTGTTGCAGTAAAGAGAAGCCGTTCAGGTAATGTCTATGTCCTAATCCCTTGGGATGCTCTTTTATCTGTTTGTGATTTTAATATGTTTTGTGAAGCTTGCATCCCGCACGGGATTTTCGTAAAGTTGGGTATGCGATTTGGATGTCTGTGATGTTCTTTTATGAGTTAAGAAAACGTGATCTTTTTAAACTCGAGTTTTATTCGATTTTGGAAACCGTTGGGTTTTATGTGAAGTCGGCGTCGATAATTCATAAGATACTAATAATCAAAGTGAAACCATAAGCGGGTTCGGGTAACGACCCTTTGACGGGATCTGCTCTGCGGGAGTTATCAAGAGATCGGGAGTCGATATTATTTCGAAATTGTGCACACATCCGATTCTCGCTTCGACCGCCATCCATTCGATTACGAGGATCCAGGATCTGCTCGATTCTGAGTTCTGATATTCTGGGGATAGGCAAATCCCTCCTGCATAATAAAATTATGATATGTTTTCTGAGGAAAAGTTTACTCTGTTTCTGATTTCTGATTACTCTGTTTCTGATTTCTGATTTCTGGTTTCTGATTTCTGATGTCTGATTCTGAGTTTGAAAGTGTCAGTTAAGGTTTTCTGGAACGTTGTGTTTTTCTGAGTTGAAAGTTGATACTGTTGGTTTATAAGTTTTGTTATTTCCGAACTCTGGTTATTTTGGGTTGGGTTTCAAATGAGTTGTAAAAAGGTTTGACTTGTTCCCCTCCCCTAAAATGGTTTGAAATGAACTTTGAACCTTTTGTGATTAGGTAGACATTATTGAGGTTTCCCCCCTCATGTTGTGAATGTTTTGTTTTCAGGTGAAGATCAGTTATGTGAAGGGGAAGGGCAATAGAAGTGAGGACGTTGGAGTTGGATGTTTTGAGAATAAAGTTTAATTTAAGTTTAGACTTGAAGTTTAGTAATGTTGAGTTTATGTTGTTCTAGAATTCGAAGTTCTTTTCATTGTTAAATTAAAGTAAACAGTTATCGCTTGTTGTTAGTTTCCTTTCTTGCCTTGTATCTCTTCGGAGGTACGGCAGTAACGCCCAAGTTAATAAAAAAAATAATAAATTTGAGTCTTCCGCTGTTAAAGTTAGTCAACGTTTGACTTTGACCGTTAAGTTTAGAATTTAAATTTTCGGGGCGTTACAATAAGCCTCTTCCTGAATCTGTTACCTTAGTTGATGAAGATGGGTTCGTCCATGTTCAAGAAGTTGAGTATGAATGGATCCCTGTGCGCTGTTCTTCCTGCAAGATGTTTGGCCATATTGAGGAGAATTGTAAGAAGAAGCAACAGAAATGGTCACGTAAACAACAGGAGCCTTCCCCTGCTTCAGCTCAGTTTTCTACTCCAGTTCCTTCCCCAGTGCCTAAAAGAGGGGCTAGTAGGCCAGATACTTCCATTTCCTCAATGGTTGTAGGATCTTTCCATGTGAATCTCACTCCCATTTTAGAAGATATGGTTGAGGGAGATCAATCTAGCTCTTGCACTATTACTAGTCCCAATGGATAGTTTCTTGGTATGGAATGTTAGGGGTTTGAATGGCCCGAAGAAGAGAGATGGTGTAAAACATTTTCCGTTGATGAATAAAACGAACTTGATTTGTTTGGTTGAGCCGAAGGTTAAGATAGAGAAGTGCTTGGAGTTTCAGCAGTTCTTGTGTCCTGGTTTCTTTCTTATTCATAATGGGCAATTGCAAAAGAGGAGTAGAATCTGGATTTTGTGGAGATCTGAACATGTTACAGTGGACAGTTTGTATATTTCAGACCAAATGATCTTGTGCAAGATTTCTACTAGTGATTTCTCCTTTCTAGCTTCCTTCATATATGGAGATAATGATATATCAGTTCGCAAGACAGTTTGGGAGGATTTACAGTCTGTTGCACGGAATTATTCGGATCCATGGATTATTTGTGGCGATTTCAATCATGTACTAGAATTGGATGATAGATTTGGCGGCAACCCAGTGACTGCTGAAGAGATTTCTGATTTCCAACAGTTTATTATTGATAATCAGCTACTTGAAATTCGAAAAGTTGCATGCAGATACACTTGGAACAATGGCACAATATTTTCCTGCATTGACAGAGGTATTATGAATGCTGATTTTCTTGATATCTTTGAGAATGTTTTTTTATAATGTGTTGCCTCCAGGAATTTCAGATCATTCTCCCCTCTTATTTCGCCTGTCCAATAATTCTATTATCTCTAAAAGGAGGTTCAAATTCTGTGATATGTGGGCGGCAAATGCAAATTTCTTGAAAGTGGTTGGGGATAACTGGAAGAGGGATATTGGGGGTACCCCTATGTTCTCCTTAGTATGCAAATTGAAAAATTTGAAGAAACCGCTTTCTGATTTGCATAGAACTTACTATGGTAATGTCATAGAATCGGCACAGAAGAGTTACTTGACGCTTTGTGCATTACAAGAGCAATTTCAAATGGATCCTCTTAATTCTGCTGTGAAGGTCCAAATGGAGGAGGCTAAATCTCTTTATTATCAAGAACTCTCTATTGCTAATCTTCTTTTGAGACAGAAAACCAAGGTAGACTGGTTGAAACATGGAGACACTAATTCTGCTTTCTTCTACTCGACCCTCAAATCACAACATTATCAACAGAGGATCTTGGGCATCTCGAATAGAGATGGCACTTGGCTGAATGATCAGACACAAATTGGTAATTTTCTATCTTCTCATTTTGAAGATTTCTTTGCTAAGAACAATTGCATTGGCATGGTTAACTGGTCTACAATTGTTAAGGGTAATATCTTATCGGTTGATATGGCTAATTCCTTACTTCGGCCAATATCTGACAAAGAGATTAAGGAAGTTATTTTTTCTATGGATGGCCAGAAGAGTCCGGGTCCAGATGGATTTAACGCTACCTTCTTTTAGAAATCTTGGTCAATTATTGGAAAGGATTTTTGCAAAGATATACACTCTTTCTTTGAATCTGGTCTTTTACTAAAGGAGGTGAACTCCACCTTACTTACATTGATTCCAAAGAAGATGAATCGGAGCATGTTTGGACCTTCGACATATCTTGTTGCAATGATCTATAAGGTTATTACCAAACTCTTGTGTCTGAGGCTAAAAGAAGTGCTTCCTTTTTTGGTGGATGAAGAGCAAGCTGCTTTTATTGAGGGGAGATCTATTATACACAACATCCTAATTGCTGAAGATCTGGTGCGCTTCTATAATCGAAAGGGTGTTAAGCCAAGTTGTATCTTAAAGATTGATATTCAAAAGGCTTATGATACTGTTGACTGGGATTTTATGGAACAGCTTCTTTTGGCACTACACTTCCCTTCCAAGTTCATCAACTGGATTATGGTATGTGTTCGTTCCGCTTCTTTCTCAGTCAGTTTCAATGGTTGTACCTTTGGTTATTTTAGGAGTGGTAGGGGTTTGAGACAAGGTGATCCTATCTCTCCCCTCCTCTTTGTTATTGTTATGGATTACCTTGGTAGAGCTTTGAAGGAGGTAGCTGACAACCCTGAGTTTATTTTTCACCAATTCTGCAAATCTTTCAAGCTGAACCATCTTTGTTTTGCTGATGATCTCCTATTATTCTGCTATGGTGATATTAGAAGTATTGAGTTGCTTCTTGATGCTATTAATCATTTCTCCACTTGCTCAGGACTTCTCCCTAACCTGGGTAAATCTGAGATTATTTTTGCTAGGGTTAATGATGGTTTTGTGCAGCAAGCTCTCAATTTGAGTGGTTTTTCTAAGGGTGAACTTCCATTTAGATATCTGGGAGTTCCTATTAAACCATCCAAACTTAGTAGGCATGATTGTGCTCTCCTTCTTTCTAAAATGACGAGTAGATTACATGGATGGGCTGTTAAAAAATTGACATATGCTGGCCGTGTGCAATTAGTTAACAACATCCTTATGTCCATTCATACTTACTAGGCTCAAATTTTCATTATCCCAGAGAGTGTGATTGATGCTATGAACAAAATATGCAGGGTTTTCTTATGGGGTGGAAAAGATTAAAAAATTCCCCCTATATCTTGGAAATCTTGCTGTCTTTATAAGAAGGAAGGTGGGCTAAATATTTGTGATGTTCATAGTTGGAACAGGGCAGCTTTGGGGAGTCTGCTGTGGCAGATTCTTATGAATAAACAGTCATTATGGGTACGATGGGTGAAGCAGCTCTATTTGAGGAACTAAACCATAATGGATTGTGTGATAAAGCAGAACGTGAGCTGGTACTGGAAGCGTCTTCTAGGTGTAAAAGATGATCTCAAAAACCTCTTGTCTTATTGTTTGATTAAGGGCAGAAAATATAAGATCAAGGAAGGGTATAACCAGCTGAAAAATCATCAGACTGAGGTTAGTTGGCATCGTTCTGTTTGGCACAAATTGAGTGTTCCCAAATTCTCATTTGTGTTTTGGTTATACAAGTATTCTCGTTTGGTGACTTTAGATAGACTACAGAGATTTGGAATATCATTAGCTAACAGATGTTGCCTGTGCCAGCAAGCGGAGGAGACAAACAATCATATGTTCTATCAATGTTCATATCTTTATTTGATTTGTTATGAAGCCTTAGGTTATCTGGTTCCTCCCAATTATCCCTCGTTGATGGTGAGTTTCGATTCGGCTTCAAAACAAAGAAAGGGATTGTTATGCTTTGATTCTTGCTGCTTTGGTATATCATATATGGCATGAGAGGAATAGAAAAATCTACCAAAATTTGGAGAGGGATTTCAAGGTGGTAGCTAGAATTGTTTCACAAGATGTAATTTTTAGATTCTCTTGAATCTTGGACTTGTCTCATTTGTTTTGAGTTGATTGTGAGGTGCTGCCTAGAGTTTATTTGGGAAATGGATATATTTCCCTTGTTTTGTAAACTTTCATTTTCTTTGTTAATGGAATTAACTCACTGTTTCTTCCAAAAAAAAATATATATTGATTGATTGATTTATTTATTTATATTAACAGCGCGGTTCTGATTCTCCACCGGTTTGAAAATCCCAAACTGGAACCGCCTCGTTTAGCATATAGTTTTTCCAGTTCAATTTTTTTGGCGGTTCTTGGTTCAGTGTGGCGGTTCCGGATACTATCTGCTCTATATTTTAAAATTCAAACATTTAGCTTTGGTATATTAGGTATAGATTATTATTATTATTATTAAATAATTATAATTACTGATAATTGCACCAAGATAATTTATGGGTGTAGAGTTTTATGATTAGGGTTTAGGTTTTAGGGTTAGGTTAAGGGTTTAGGGGTTCGGGTTTAGAGTTTAGGGTTAAAGGTGTAGGGTTTCAAGATTAGGGTTTAGGTTTTAGGGTTCAAAGGGTTTAGAATTTAGGGGTTTGGGTTTAGAGTTTAGGGTTATGGGTGTAGGGTTTTAGGGTTCAGGGTTTAGGTTTTAGGGTTAGGTTAAGGGTTTAGGGGTTCGGGTTTAGAGTTTAGAGTTAAAGGTGTAGGGTTTCAGGATTAGGGTTTAGGTTTTAGGGTTAGATGGTTTAGAATTTAGGGGTTTGGGTTTAGAGTTTAGGGTTATGGGTATAGGGTTTTAGGGTTCAGGGTTTACGGTTTTAGGGTTTAGGGTTTACAGTGTTTAGGGTTTAGGGTTCAGGGTTAGCTTCGGTGTTTAGGGTTTCGGGTTTTTAGGGTTTAGGGTATTAGGGATTAGAATTTAGGGTATAGGGTTAGTGTTTAGGGTTTAGGGTTAGATTCAGGGTTTAGGGGTTCGAGTTAGGTTTAGGGTTTAGGGTTTAGGGTTCAGAGTTTAGAGTTATGGGTGTAGGATTGTAGGATTAGGTTTTAGGTTTTAGGGTTCAGAGTTTAGGGTTTAGTGTCTAGGGTTTAGGGTTTAGAGTTTAGGGTTTAAGGTTTAATGTTCGAGGTTTAGGGTTTTAGGGTTTTAGGGTTTAGGGGTTCAGGTTTACGGTTTACAGTTTTTAGGGTTCAGAGTTTATGGTTTAGAGTTGAGGGTTCACAATGTTTAGGGTTTACGGTTTAGGGTTCAGGGTTGAAGGTTTAGGGGTTAGGGTTCAAGGTTTTGCTTTTAGCGTTTAGGGTTTAGGGTTCACGGTTTAGGGTTTAGGGTTTACTGTTTAAGGTTTAGGATTTGGCGTTAGGCATTAGGTTTTAGGGTTCAGGGTTCGGGGTTTAGGGTTCAGGGGTCAGGGTTTAGGGTTGGGGGTTGAAGGTTTATGGGTTAAGGTTCAGGGTTTAGGGTTTAATGTTTAAAGTTTAGGGTTTCAGGGTTGAGGGTTTAGGGTTCACGGTTTAAGGTTTAGGGGTGAGGGATCACAGGGTTTAGGGTTTCAGGTTAGGTTCAGGGTTCATGGTTTGGGGTTTAGGGTTTACAGGGTTTATGGGTCGGTCGTATATCGAGTTCGGGTTAAATGCTGGTTGGTCGGGTGTATTTCGGGTTCAAGTAATACTGGTAGTGTATTTCGATTTAGGGTTAAGTGGTAATGTTAGGTTTCGGGTTTCGGTTTTAAGGTTCATGGTCTTTAGGGTTTAGGGTTCAAGGTTTAAGGTTTTGGGTTTAGGGTTTGGCGTTAGGGTTAAGGTTTGAAGGTTTAGGGTTTAGGGTTTAGGGGTTCGGGTTCGTGGTTTAGGGTTCAGGGTTAGGGTTAGGGTTTAGGGTTCAAGGGACAGGGTTTAGGGTTGAGGGTTAAGGTTTAGGGGTTAGGGTTCAGGGTTTAGCATTTAGGGTTTTAGGGTTTAGGGTTTTAGGGTGGAGGGTTCATAGTTTAGGGTTTAGGCGTTAGGGTTCAGAGGGTTTAGGGTTTAGCGTTTAGGGTCCAGGGTTCAGGGTTTAGGGTTCAGGGTTCAGAGGGTTTAGGGTTTACGGATAGGTGCAGGGTTTAGGGTTTAGGGTTTTAGTTGTAGCAACTAGACCTGTCAATAACTTTATTTTGTAAGGCTATATTATGAATAAAGTTCTTTTCATCATGTTGGTGTATATTAATATTATTAGTAATCAAAGTTCGCATTATGGTATTAAGTTATATTGAAAGTAAAGTTCTTATGTCTATTTCCTTAATGTTTTTATATTAAGTGTGAAACATTATTTTATGCATCTATTAATACTTGTAAGTCATTGTGGAGACCTTATGTGTTGCGTGTATCTTGGTATTACATGTCCTGGTAGGATTGAAATATTTTAGGGTTGTTTCATGTTGACATGGGAGACCTAGGAATATGTTAGGAACCCTAAAAGAGTAATTTTAGCTAGTAAAGCATGATACTATGACCTAATATGATTATAGCATGAATAATGACATTTTGGTAATTTTTTTGTGAATAGTACCATGCAAGTCACATGTTAGATTTTAGCTATTAACTTGATTAATGAGAAATTGTTGTGGACATGATTATGTGATTAAATTTCATGTAAGTACCCTAGTTCCAGAGGTCATGTATAGTTACATAGGTTGTGGGTTATGATGTATGTCTCTTGTTCTGGATATTTTAATAGATATACATGTTACATGGATAGTTCGGTAGCAAGGAATTGTTAAGTTGGGAAAGGGTAGAATTTGTGTGAATTAGTTATCGTGGAGAGTGAGTTTTAATTGTAGAAGTTATATTCGAATTCTAGGTCTGAGCGAGATGACGCGATAGTTAGCTCTCGTGTGTAAGTGTTGCAGTAAAGAGAAGCCGTTCAGGTAATGTCTATGTCCTAATCCCCTTGGGATGCTCTTTTATCTGTTTTGTGATTTTAATATGTTTTGTGAAGCTTGCATCCCGCACGGGGATTTTCTGTAAAGTTGGACTGTCTGATTTGGATGTCTGTGATGTTCTTTTATGAGTTAAGAAAAACGTGACAGTCTTTTTAAACTCTGAGTTTTATTACGCTTTGGAAACTGGGTTGGGTTTTATGTGAAGTCTGACGTCTGATAATTCATAAGATACTAATAATCAAAGTGAAACCATAAGCGGGTTGCGGGTAACGACCCTTTGACCAGGATCTGTTCCTGCAGGGGAGTTATCAAGAGATCGGGGAGTCCCGATATTATTTCTGAAATTGTGCACACATCTGATTCTCGCTTCGACCGCCATCCATTCGATTCGAGGATCCGGATCCTGCTCGATTCGAGTTCGATATTCCGGGATAGGCAAATCCCTCCTGCATAATAAAATTATGATATGTTTTCTGAGGAAAAGTTTACTCGCTTCGATTTACGATTACTCTGCTTCGATTTACGATTTAGTTTCTGATTTCTGATGTCTGATTCTGAGTTTGAAAGTGTGAGTTAAGGTTTTCTGGAACGTTGTGTTTTTCTGAGTTGAAAGTTGATACTGTTGGTTTATAAGTTTTGTTATTTCCGAACTCTGGTTATTTTGGGTTGGGTTTCAAATGAGTTGTAAAAAGGTTTGACTTGTTCCCCTCCCCTAAAATGGTTTGAAATGAACTTTGAACTGTTTTGACAGTTAGGGGTAGACATTATTGAGGTTTCCCCCCTCATGTTGTGAATGTTTTGTTTTCAGGTGAAGATCAGTTATGTGAAGGGGAAGGGCAATAGAAGTGAGGACGTTGGAGTTGGATGTTTTGAGAATAAAGTTTAATTTAAGTTTAGACTTGAAGTTTAGTAATGTTGAGTTTATGTTGTTCTAGAATTCGAAGTTCTTTTCATTGTTAAATTAAAGTAAACAGTTATCGCTTGTTGTTAGTTTCCTTTCTTGCCTTGTATCTCTTCGGAGGTACGGCAGTAACGCCCAAGTTAATAAAAAAAATAATAAATTTGAGTCTTCCATAAAGTTAGTCAACGTTTGACTTTGACCGTTAAGTTTAGAATTTAAATTTTCGGGGCGTTACAATAAGCCTCTTCCTGAATCTGTTACCTTAGTTGATGAAGATGGGTTCGTCCATGTTCAAGAAGTTGAGTATGAATGGATCCCTGTGCGCTGTTCTTCCTGCAAGATGTTTGGCCATATTGAGGAGAATTGTAAGAAGAAGCAACAGAAATGGTCACGTAAACAACAGGAGCCTTCCCGCTTCACTCGATTTTCTACTCGGTTCCTTCCCGATTGCCTAAAAGAGGGCTAGTAGGCGATACTTCCATTTCCTCAATGGTTGTAGGATCTTTCCATGTGAATCTCACTCCCATTTTAGAAGATATGGTTGAGGAGATCAATCTAGCTCTTGCACTATTACTAGTCCCAATGGATAGTTTCTTGGTATGGAATGTTAGGGGTTTGAATGGCCCGAAGAAGAGAGATGGTGTAAAACATTTTCCGTTGATGAATAAAACGAACTTGATTTGTTTGGTTGAGCCGAAGGTTAAGATAGAGAAGTGCTTGGAGTTTCAGCAGTTCTTGTGTCCTGGTTTCTTTCTTATTCATAATGGGCAATTGCAAAAGAGGAGTAGAATCTGGATTTTGTGGAGATCTGAACATGTTACAGTGGACAGTTTGTATATTTCAGACCAAATGATCTTGTGCAAGATTTCTACTAGTGATTTCTCCTTTCTAGCTTCCTTCATATATGGAGATAATGATATATCAGTTCGCAAGACAGTTTGGGAGGATTTACAGTCTGTTGCACGGAATTATTCGGATCCATGGATTATTTGTGGCGATTTCAATCATGTACTAGAATTGGATGATAGATTTGGCAACCCAAGATCTTGAAGAGATTTCTGATTTCCAACAGTTTATTATTGATAATCAGCTACTTGAAATTCGAAAAGTTGCATGCAGATACACTTGGAACAATGGCACAATATTTTCCTGCATTGACAGAGGTATTATGAATGCTGATTTTCTTGATATCTTTGAGAATGTTTTTTTATAATGTGTTGCCTCCAGGAATTTCAGATCATTCTCCCCTCTTATTTCGCCTGTCCAATAATTCTATTATCTCTAAAAGGAGGTTCAAATTCTGATATGTAGTGCAAATGCAAATTTCTTGAAAGTGGTTGGGGATAACTGGAAGAGGGATATTGGGGGTACCCCTATGTTCTCCTTAGTATGCAAATTGAAAAATTTGAAGAAACCGCTTTCTGATTTGCATAGAACTTACTATGGTAATGTCATAGAATCGGCACAGAAGAGTTACTTGACGCTTTGTGCATTACAAGAGCAATTTCAAATGGATCCTCTTAATTCTGCTGTGAAGGTCCAAATGGAGGAGGCTAAATCTCTTTATTATCAAGAACTCTCTATTGCTAATCTTCTTTTGAGACAGAAAACCAAGGTAGACTGGTTGAAACATGGAGACACTAATTCTGCTTTCTTCTACTCGACCCTCAAATCACAACATTATCAACAGAGGATCTTGGGCATCTCGAATAGAGATGGCACTTGGCTGAATGATCAGACACAAATTGGTAATTTTCTATCTTCTCATTTTGAAGATTTCTTTGCTAAGAACAATTGCATTGGCATGGTTAACTGGTCTACAATTGTTAAGGGTAATATCTTATCGGTTGATATGGCTAATTCCTTACTTCGGCCAATATCTGACAAAGAGATTAAGGAAGTTATTTTTTCTATGGATGGCCAGAAGAGTCCGGGTCCAGATGGATTTAACGCTACCTTCTTTTAGAAATCTTGGTCAATTATTGGAAAGGATTTTTGCAAAGATATACACTCTTTCTTTGAATCTGGTCTTTTACTAAAGGAGGTGAACTCCACCTTACTTACATTGATTCCAAAGAAGATGAATCTGGAGCATGTTTCGGACCTTCGACCGATATCTTGTTGCAATGTGATCTATAAGGTTATTACCAAACTCTTGTGTCTGAGGCTAAAAGAAGTGCTTCCTTTTTTGGTGGATGAAGAGCAAGCTGCTTTTATTGAGGGGAGATCTATTATACACAACATCCTAATTGCTGAAGATCTGGTGCGCTTCTATAATCGAAAGGGTGTTAAGCCAAGTTGTATCTTAAAGATTGATATTCAAAAGGCTTATGATACTGTTGACTGGGATTTTATGGAACAGCTTCTTTTGGCACTACACTTCCCTTCCAAGTTCATCAACTGGATTATGGTATGTGTTCGTTCCGCTTCTTTCTCAGTCAGTTTCAATGGTTGTACCTTTGGTTATTTTAGGAGTGGTAGGGGTTTGAGACAAGGTGATCCTATCTCTCCCCTCCTCTTTGTTATTGTTATGGATTACCTTGGTAGAGCTTTGAAGGAGGTAGCTGACAACCCTGAGTTTATTTTTCACCAATTCTGCAAATCTTTCAAGCTGAACCATCTTTGTTTTGCTGATGATCTCCTATTATTCTGCTATGGTGATATTAGAAGTATTGAGTTGCTTCTTGATGCTATTAATCATTTCTCCACTTGCTCAGGACTTCTCCCTAACCTGGGTAAATCTGAGATTATTTTTGCTAGGGTTAATGATGGTTTTGTGCAGCAAGCTCTCAATTTGAGTGGTTTTTCTAAGGGTGAACTTCCATTTAGATATCTGGGAGTTCCTATTAAACCATCCAAACTTAGTAGGCATGATTGTGCTCTCCTTCTTTCTAAAATGACGAGTAGATTACATGGATGGGCTGTTAAAAAATTGACATATGCTGGCCGTGTGCAATTAGTTAACAACATCCTTATGTCCATTCATACTTACTAGGCTCAAATTTTCATTATCCCAGAGAGTGTGATTGATGCTATGAACAAAATATGCAGGGTTTTCTTATGGGGTGGAAAAGATTAAAAAATTCCCCCTATATCTTGGAAATCTTGCTGTCTTTATAAGAAGGAAGGTGGGCTAAATATTTGTGATGTTCATAGTTGGAACAGGGCAGCTTTGGGGAGTCTGCTGTGGCAGATTCTTATGAATAAACAGTCATTATGGTATGCGATGGGTGAAGCAGCTCTATTTGAGGAACTAAACCATAATGGATTGTGTGATAAAGCAGAACGTGAGCTGGTACTGGAAGCGTCTTCTAGGTGTAAAAGATGATCTCAAAAACCTCTTGTCTTATTGTTTGATTAAGGGCAGAAAATATAAGATCAAGGAAGGGTATAACCAGCTGAAAAATCATCAGACTGAGGTTAGTTGGCATCGTTCTGTTTGGCACAAATTGAGTGTTCCCAAATTCTCATTTGTGTTTTGGTTATACAAGTATTCTCGTTTGGTGACTTTAGATAGACTACAGAGATTTGGAATATCATTAGCTAACAGATGTTGCCTGTGCCAGCAAGCGGAGGAGACAAACAATCATATGTTCTATCAATGTTCATATACTGTTTCAGTTTGTTATGAAGCCTTCCGGTTATCTGGTTCCTCCCAATTATCCCTCGTTGATGGTGAGTTTCTGATTTCTGGGCTTCAAAACAAAGAAAGGGATTGTTATGCTTTGATTCTTGCTGCTTTGGTATATCATATATGGCATGAGAGGAATAGAAAAATCTACCAAAATTTGGAGAGGGATTTCAAGGTGGTAGCTAGAATTGTTTCACAAGATGTAATTTTTAGATTCTCTTGAATCTTGGACTTGTCTCATTTGTTTTGAGTTGATTGTGAGGTGCTGCCTAGAGTTTATTTGGGAAATGGATATATTTCCCTTGTTTTGTAAACTTTCATTTTCTTTGTTAATGGAATTAACTCACTGTTTCTTCCAAAAAAAAATATATATTGATTGATTGATTTATTTATTTATATTAACAGCGCGGTTCTGATTCTCCACCGGTTTGAAAATCCCAAACTGGAACCGCCTCGTTTAGCATATAGTTTTTCCAGTTCAATTTTTTTGGCGGTTCTTGGTTCAGTGTGGCGGTTCCGGATACTATCTGCTCTATATTTTAAAATTCAAACATTTAGCTTTGGTATATTAGGTATAGATTATTATTATTATTATTAAATAATTATAATTACTGATAATTGCACCAAGATAATTTATGGGTGTAGAGTTTTATGATTAGGGTTTAGGTTTTAGGGTTAGGTTAAGGGTTTAGGGGTTCGGGTTTAGAGTTTAGGGTTAAAGGTGTAGGGTTTCAAGATTAGGGTTTAGGTTTTAGGGTTCAAAGGGTTTAGAATTTAGGGGTTTGGGTTTAGAGTTTAGGGTTATGGGTGTAGGGTTTTAGGGTTTAGGGATTAGGGTTTAGGGTTAGGTCAAGGGATTAGGGGTTCGGATTTAGAGTTTAGAGTTATGGGTGTAACGTTTTAGGATTAGGGTTTAGGTTTTAGGGTTAGATGGTTTAGAATTTAGGGGTTTGGGTTTAGAGTTTAGGGTTATGGGTATAGGGTTTTAGGGTTCAGGGTTTACGGTTTTAGGGTTTAGGGTTTACAGTGTTTAGGGTTTAGGGTTCAGGGTTAGCTTCGGTGTTTAGGGTTTCGGGTTTTTAGGGTTTAGGGTATTAGGGATTAGAATTTAGGGTATAGGGTTAGTGTTTAGGGTTTAGGGTTAGATTCAGGGTTTAGGGGTTCGAGTTAGGTTTAGGGTTTAGGGTTTAGGGTTCAGAGTTTAGAGTTATGGGTGTAGGATTGTAGGATTAGGTTTTAGGTTTTAGGGTTCAGAGTTTAGGGTTTAGTGTCTAGGGTTTAGGGTTTAGAGTTTAGGGTTTAAGGTTTAATGTTCGAGGTTTAGGGTTTTAGGGTTTTAGGGTTTAGGGGTTCAGGTTTAGGGTTTACGGTTTACAGTTTTTAGGGTTCAGAGTTTATGGTTTAGAGTTGAGGGTTCACAATGTTTAGGGTTTACGGTTTAGGGTTCAGGGTTGAAGGTTTAGGGGTTAGGGTTCAAGGTTTTGCTTTTAGCGTTTAGGGTTTAGGGTTCACGGTTTAGGGTTTAGGGTTTACTGTTTAAGGTTTAGGATTTGGCGTTAGGCATTAGGTTTTAGGGTTCAGGGTTCGGGGTTTAGGGTTCAGGGGTCAGTCAAGGTTTATGGGTTAAGGTCTGTGGTTTAGGGTTTAATGTTTAAAGTTTAGGGTTTCAGGGTTGAGGGTTTAGGGTTCACGGTTTAAGGTTTAGGGGTGAGGGATCACAGGGTTTAGGGTTTCAGGTTAGGTTCAGGGTTCATGGTTTGGGGTTTAGGGTTTACAGGGTTTATGGGTCGGTCGTATATCGAGTTCGGGTTAAATGCTGGTTGGTCGGGTGTATTTCGGGTTCAAGTAATACTGGTAGTGTATTTCGATTTAGGGTTAAGTGGTAATGTTAGGTTTCGGGTTTCGGTTTTAAGGTTCATGGTCTTTAGGGTTTAGGGTTCACGGTTTAGGGTTTATGGTTTAGGGTTTGGCGTTAGGGTTAAGGGTTTAGGGTTTAGGGTTGATGGTTTTGGGTTTCTTGGTTTAGGGTTGGGATTTGGGTCAGGGTTTAGGGTTCAAGGGTCAGGGTTTAGGGTTGAGGGTTAAGGTTTAGGGGTTAGGGTTCAGGGTTTAGCATTTAGGGTTTTAGGGTTTAGGGTTTTAGGGTGGAGGGTTCATAGTTTAGGGTTTAGGCGTTAGGGTTCAGAGGGTTTAGGGTTTAGCGTTTAGGGTTCATGGTTTAGGGTTTAGGGGTTATGGTTAAGAGGGTTTAGGGTTTACGGATAGGTACAGGGTTTAGGGTTTAGGGTTTAGGGTTTTAGTGGTAGCTACTAGACTTGTCAATTGCCTAAACCCTAAACCCTAAACCTAAACCCTAAACCCTGAACCCTAAACCCTAAACCATAAATCGTAAACCCTGAACCCTAAACCCTAAACCTAAAGAACGTGAACCCTAAACCCTAAACACTAACCCTAAACCATAAACCCTACGACCCTAAACCCTAAACCTTGAACCCTCAATCCTAAACCCTGAACGCTAGAGCCTGAACCTTAAAACCATGAATCCTGAACCCTAAAACTCAAACCCTTAACCCTAAAACCCTAAACCCTGAACCCTAAACCTTGAACCCTGGACCTTAAACGCTAAACCCTAAACCCTAATCCCTGAACCCTGAACCCTAAACCCTAAACCTAAAGAACATGAACCCTAAACCCTAAACCTTGAACCCTCAACCCTCAACTCTGAACGCTAGAGCCTGAATCCTAAAACCCTGAATCCTGAACCCTAAAACTCGAACCCTGATCCCTAAACCCTAAACTCGACTGGGCGAGTCAACCGGCGAGTTGACTCGGAATCATGACCTCCGCCACGATTGCTGCACAGAACCTTACTCACAGTCTTCAGCTATGCGACGACGACGGCGGCGATTGGACTAGCCGAGTCAACCGGCGAGCTCGACTCGGAGCGCAACTCGGAATCCTAACTTCAGCTAGGATCATCGAACGAAATAGTACTCGCACTATCTGGCGATTAACCTTGACGTCTGATTCTCTTTTTAATATTAAGTAGAAGTAACCTGGAAATGGAAAAGATAGAGAAAGTCAAAGAAGAAGACGAATGCAAATCGAATAAATTAAACTAGTGAACAAACCGAGAGGGTGACAGTGACAAGAATAGTCCTCTGACATCAGCTTCACGGAAGAGCCAAAACTGAAATTGAAGGTGAGGAAGAGAGACGGTGAGATGATGAGTGAGAATGAGTATTTTAGGGGAGAGTGAGAGTCTGAAATGGAAGGTGATGAAGTGGGAGAGTGAGGTAATGGGAGGTAATGAGTGACAATGAGTGTTTTAGGGGAGAATGAGAGAGTGAAATGGAAGGTGAGGAAGTGGGAGGTGATGAGTGACACTGACAATGAGTGTTTTATAATGGTTATGAATCATTTCATCACCAATTCAACATTTTGCCGAAAATTTCTAATGCCCGCTCTTTTTAAATGCCCCGCTCATTCACAATCGAACGGTTGTGGTATAAAGTGTAACAATCCAACGGTGATAATGATCCATGTGGGTGTATATAACCTAATCACATACCGACACGTGGCGCCTACGCTACCTCCCCACCCATTCGATTGAACCATGTGAGTATGTGACATTAGATAATCTACTTTCATTTTGATATATTACCAACGTTCAATTTATCAAAATTTACCAAATTTTGTCTAAGGGGGCGTTTGGTGCCCGACTTTTTGGAGAAAATGGCTTTTTGGAGAGTTTTTGGCTGTTTGATTAGTCAATATGCTAATTTGTGGTGTTTGGTAGGTTGGCGGATTCAACTAGTTTTTTACCCCCAAAAGCCAATTTGTAAAACGCTACTATGAGTGGCTTTTTGTAAATAATTGTTGGCTTTTTATATTTTAAATTATCATATTGACCAACTAATTCACAAAAATTACAAAAATTGTCATCTAAATAATTTAGGGTTAGTTCTTATAATTGTTCTCCTATCTCTTAGTTTATTTGCTTTTCCTATTAATTTGGAAAAGATACTCATATTGTCATTATGGTCTATGTTGACAATGTAGTTACTAATTGACATATACCTATTGTTTGGAATAGTGTAATGTCTACAAATAAATTATAAAATATCTACATTAAGGCCTTGTCAAATTTATGGGTAAGTCTAACTTATCCAAATTTACCAGTTTTTACCTAAATTTATCAAAACTTACAAAAAATTATCAAACTTAAAAAATCAAAAAAAAAAAATTTGATATATTGGCATCAATTTGCCAAAAGTTACTAGAATTTACCAAAAGTTACAAAAAATTACCGAAAGTTACTAAAATTTAACTTTTACCCAACTGTTTTTTACCCATGAATTTGACAGGACCTAAATTGTAAAAGTACATTGGGATAAAAAAAACTAAAAATGAATATAAATCATCATGTTAAACCTAAAAATGAATTACAATATGGGCAAAAAAACCTAAAAATGAATTGAAAAAAATCATAATCTTAGAAAACACTAAAAATAAAGCCAAGGGTATATTTGGAAATTGGGAGAAAAATCATCCTACAAACATCTAACTCTACAAAATACTCTTTTATACAAACAGCTAATACAAACAGCCGACAAAAACAACTAATAAAACAGCCAAAAGTCAAACCGCTAACAAAACAGTCAACAACTAAATGTAGTTATTTTATAATTTATTAATTTTATAAATTTGTAATATATAGGATTTTTGGATGATAATATACCGACCTTTGGGGTGTTGGATTATAATATACCAACCTTTACTATTGGACAACAATATCTCTGACCTTTATACCTAGGTGACATTATTATACTAAGAGTAACTAAGGGGGTGGTGAATCGGTTTCCATGCGCACTAAAATGGCTGGCGAAGGAAAAAAAAAAAGACTGTCCCAGACCAATAAACCCATTAACTCAGTTTTTTCTCACTAAATTGGTTGGTTGTGTGTCACGTCAGTAAGAAGATCGGTTTAGCACCCTGTTAGTCACTGTGTTAGGGCTAGTTTCTTTTTTTTTTAACGTGGGTTAGTGAGAGAAACGGAGGGGTTAACGGGATTACTGGGCAAGAGTCGGTTATTTTCACCCTGCATATCACGTTAAACAGAGACCAATTAACTAGTCAGCACCCTCTTAATCATTGTTGGTATAATAATCTCACCTAAGTATAAAGGTCAGAGATATTGTTGTCCAATAATAAATGTCGATATATTACAATCCAATACCCCAAAGCTATATATATATATATATATATATATATATATATATATATATATATATATATATATATATATATATTTATCTCTGATACAATTATACGTGGTAGTACATGCAAACAAACCAACTCCCTCTTTTCCTTGGTCTGTCTTCATTGATGTGAAAAGAATGCAAAAATTTGCTGGGAGGTACCACACATTTCTAACAACTGACCCGTTGGAAACCACATTTTTTTAATGCACTCAAAGGGGACAAAGTTGTTAAACAATTGGCTGGCAGGTGATTTTCCGGCCATTATTAGCCGGAAAACGTTGACATTTGATTAAAGTTAAAATTTTTTTGAATTTGCTTAGATCAATGCCAATACTACCCTCCATTGCTCCTTCATCCTTCCTTCATCCTCTTTCTCAGGTCTTTCTCTCTCTAACTCTCTCTTGTTTGGGGTGAAAATCTCAAATGTACACCAGCATTGGAGAAATCTCATACTTGAACCCATTACTAGACAAATCAGCTCATCCAATGCCCTAAGCGAGGACATACAAGACGACAATCTCCCAACAAAACTATTGTTAGCCAAGTTGAGGATCGTCAGAGACTGCTGACAAGCATCAAAACAAGGCAAAGTCCCCCAAATGTGATTCGAAGCAAGGTTCAAACTCTCCAAAGGTTGATGAAACTCCTCAAGACTCCCAGACAAATCATTCACTGACAAGTCCAAATGCATCAGTGACTCCAACCGGTACAACCCCTTGGGAATCTCCCCACGAAACGAGTTCAAACCCAAATCAACCCGTTCGAGCCTCCTCGAAAAATCACTAACCCACATTGGGATCTCTCCTCCTAAGCCTCCATTCCCGTTCAAATTGAGCTCCCTCAAATTCTTCAGCTTGGCAAATGTATCAGGAACAGACCCACCAAGACCAGCATAACTAAGATCAAGGGTCCTCAGCAACACTAGCTCCCCCAAACATGGTGGAATCACAGAAGAAGTACTGAAGTTGTGTCACAAATTAAGGGTTTGAAGAGACAACATTTTGCAGAGACTTGACCCAATTGTGCCAGACAAGTTCATGGAGCTAAGGTCCATGGAGCTGACCCGACCCATTTGATTTTCACACACAATACCTGTCTAATTGGAGCAGTTCGACCCGACCCAGGTGCATAGTTTCTGACCCGGGTCGAGTAACTGTTGTTTGAACATTATTTGGGAATCTCTATCTTCTGGGTGAAGATCAACAACAAAGACACTAGGGTTTCCCACAAAATATAACATCAAGAGCAGCAAAATTGGCATAATCTGGAAACTAACCCTACTACTACAACTACTACTACTACATCTACATGGGTGGAAATTGAAATTGAAACCCCACCCAACTTCCATAGTAAAGATATCAACTTTAGTCAGAAAAAAAAGGAGGGTAGAAAGAAAAAAGAAGGAAACATTACATAATCCACCATAGACAAACACATTGGGGAAGAAAGAAAGAAAGAAAGGAAAAAAAAGTGAGCTTAATTAGTTGTACTACCATGGCAAATTCAAGCTGAAAATGGAAACCCACCTCCATTTTGAACCAAACTGAAGTGGGCATTTGAGATTTTCCCACAAAACAAGAGAGAGAAAGAGACAGTTAGCCCAGACAGCGTTTTTTTTTTAGCAGACAAAAATAAGGGTAGCATAGTCTTTTCACAAACATCCCCAAGGGCTTTTAAGTCTTTTCATGTTTTCCGGCTAATAATGGCCGGAAAGTCACCTGGCAGCCAATTGTTTAACAACTTTATCCCCTTTGAGTGCATTAAAAAAATATTGTCCCCAACAGGTCAGTTGTTAGAAATGTGTGGTAACTCCCAGCAAATTTTTGTAAAAGAACGAGGGTTGTTTTCTGTGTAGTCTTCTTCTTCTACTATTCCCCCTGTAACTCGCTTTTGGCATATGCTCATCTCCGCCGGTGCTCTATTTTACCGTCTCGCCTCATCCAGAAACCCCTAATTCAGAACTTGTTCCGGTGCTTTTGTCTGCGTGGATTTCTACTTGGTTCATACCTTCACAGCTTGTTATCGTTCTTCGAACTCCTCTGATGGTGATCTCTCACTCTCTCTTCCTCCCTGTATGTATCTGTGTGTGTTTGTGTCAGAATTTATGGGTTTCTTTTTCCTAGAAAAGCCATGGCGTATGAATTTGCGGGCGTTGCTTACTTTCATGTTTGCAGTAAACTCAATGGGGTATCTAGTTTGAGCAAATTAGCTGAGCCCAAAGAAGGCAGAGGTTATCAGATTAGGGCTTTCCGCTTCTGTTCCCTCTTTTTCATTAATCAAATTCATGAAAGAATCGGGTTCCTATAGTTGATCACCAACTTGTTGACTAGCTTGGGTTTTGGATTTACTATGTTGGGATGATTCCTATGTATGAAATTTTGTTTAAGGATGGTTATTTTGGAATGAGTTGTCCAATGGTTTAAGTTTGTTTCTGGCGGACAAGTATTGGAATGCGAACTTGTTTTAGGAAAGGATGTTCCAGGTAGTGTTGCTTGCAGGATTCACTGATTGTTACTCGCTTCTTGTACAATTTATGTGCAAGTGTGCAATGATCAAACACATGTTCATATTATTGACAACTGTTTAAGGGAGATGCTTTGGTTGAAGTAAGGGAATCAGCTTTGGTTCAACTAATGTAATGTGCTTGGTTACCAGCTCTATATCCTGGAGTGTTGTGGAGGTGATGTTAGAAATAACACAATACAACTTAAAAATCTCAGAAAATGCTGCCCAACAGTTTTTGAAAAGTGGTTGGATTTGATTTCTTATGTTGAATGTGATTGATGATTCTTCATGTTGTCTCTACTGCTCTAATTTATTTATTCCTGCTCTCCTCATTTCCAAATGATGCTGACATTCAGTAACTCATGAATGCTGAATGTTGAGTGAGTAGTGTCATGGACTTGAACGCCTCACCATTGCCCGAAGAAGATGAAGAATACTATGAGTCACATTTAGAGGAAAATGTCAGGCAACAAGATCACATACAGACATCAATTCAAACCTTGCAACGGGTATGTTTTTCTTCCTTTGCTGGTTTATGGACTCAAGTCTGACTTAATCAGGTTGTCTTCCAGGGAATACAATTTTTATATGTGCATCGACTTATTTGATAGCGGCTTGAATAATTAGTCTTGCTCTTTGTATGAAGTGTTACAGTATTTCATTCCTACATATGGATATGAAAAGGAAAATTTTGTGGGTATTAAACTTATGAGGTCCAATGTTTGTTTAAGAAATGAATTTGCTGGTGCTTTTAGAGCAGATGGAATTGTCAAATCTACTAGCAAATTTTCAAATGTAATTCTTCACATATTTTTCGATATAAGGAAATTGTACCCTGGAAATTTAAATGTGTGATTGGGTTAGAGTGCCCTTAATAATCTCTCTGAAATATGCGTCAAACTTTTTAGCCATCTCTCTGTTAAGGGGCAATATTGGATGTCAACCTTTTGCTTTCAAATTTTTACTTTTGATGGGTGATACAAGTCTTTTTGTTGGTTGTTTTTGTAACTACGCATGATGTTTTCTTATACTTCCCTATTGGATTTGTCTCGATCGCGACTCAATTGGTGAAAATTTTACTATTGCAGGAGCGAGAAGAAAGACGAGAAAGGTTGAAAAGAGATCATGTAGATGATAGACCCATGCGAATAACACGGCCGTACGAGCTTGAGGATGGGCCTCAGATTAAGAAGGCGAAGCATAATGATAGAAATAGTCTTCCTCCTGGTAAGCTTCATTATAATTTTGGGTTTGAAACTGAAGTGTGTTCTGTAATTGTTTACCTATTTGGATGACATATAGCTACCAAGTTACATTCTAATCTTGGGTTTGAATCTGAGGTGTGTTCTGTAATTGTTTGCCTATTTGGAAGGCATATATAACATGGATATAAGTCGTTGTATTGAAACACCCCACAATGCATGTAGGGTAGGTTCATAAAGATCAGAGTACAAGAATACCAACAGGCATAGTAATTGCTAACATGCACACTGACGTAGGTTGATTAAATTCCTTAACAAAAGTATGCTTAAAACAATGGATCTGGGAAAGAAGACAACAAAACGAAATGGATAGAACAAGTGTCATTTGACTGATACAGAAACACCATAGTCAAGAACACAAGGGCCGTGCCTCTTGGTTGAAACAGATACAGTTTACCACTGATTCAAGCCAAGAAGACCCTAGTATCACCAGGAGAACCCGCCTGACTCTAGACATAGCCCAAGGGGATTACTCATAACCAAGATTAATTATTTCATGTGACTCAAGTGTGTTCAATAAAGGGGGTAAAGGCTGCCTTTTTGTAGGAATACAGGCTCCTCTTAATCAGGTTTAAGATACTAATAGTAATGATTGTGAACTTACAAACCTATATGGCTTAGTTATAATCTGCCTTGACTAAGCTTTAATAACTTGAGATTCTACAACCAGCAACAGTAGTACATAATACAGTGCCTAATAGTGAGTTATGAAGCCAAGCAAGCCGAGCAGGCAGTCAGTTGTGTCAAGTAAATGTCCAGACTCGTAAAAAATTGAGGTTGTCTTCCACCCAATTAGAAGCCTCCCCTCTTTGCCTAAGCTAAGCCATAGGGTGACAATGATGCTGGCCAGTTGCAATATGAGCGAGAGTTCAAAGTATAATGCTTTTAAACAATCATGCTGGAAGCTGATCTTGCCTAGGCTCTTGTTTTGGGCTAAGATAATGCATTTTTCTGATGTTAGTCTGTTTGAGCTTATCAAGTGAGCTCTAATTTGGGTTGCAACGCAATTCTGGGCGTACTCAATAAGCTACAAGCTGGACCAAAAATTAGAACAAGATCAAAATTCAATTGCAGTATATGCAGTGGAGCAGTACATGCATTCTGCTGGATGATAGAAAATGATCTTGGATGATATAATGCCATGAGTTTTGGTTTTGAATTTCATAGTGAATGGAAGTGGCGGGTCTTGGTGAATAGATTTTTTTTTATAGGAAAAAGATATATTTTAATGATAGAAATAAAGAACTTATGCTCGGTTAGCACCATACAAAGTTACATACAACCAAAAAACAAATTGTCCACAAAATCTACCACATCAAAACAAAAAGAGGTAAACTTCCCATTAACACAATGGAAAGAGACTTAGACAAAATTGTCTTTCAATATCTGAAGAGGGATTTCAATCCCCTCGAAAACCCTTCGGTTCCTTTCCTTCCAAATAACCCAAAAAATCACATGAGGGATAACTAAGGCCTTCTTCTTCTTGGATTTTCTTCCAAATAAACTCTCCCAAGATGGGAGAGACTCCTAATAGAATAGGATAAAACCCAAGGCACACCAAGACAACTCAGTTAGAGCTGGCAAAATTTTGTCCGACTCGGAAAAAACCCGGGTTTGGACATATAGATTTTACTGACCGAACATTCGGACATAAAGTTCTTTTTCCTCTATTCTCCGAACCCGGTTTCGACCCGAATTTAGCTTCGTCCGAATTGTCCGCCTCAAAATAAAACTGGGTCTGGAGATGAATTTCTTGTTAGAATTTTGATATGGTCTGAATTTGTCCGACCAGAATTTATCTGAACACGAATTTTTGCCAGCGCTAAACTTAGTGCTAATCCCAAAGAGATCTGGGGAAGTCACAATGCAACGAAAGATGATTTGGAGATTCAAAATCCCTCTTGCACATGCTACACCTATTAGCCAAAATTTCTCTCCTTTTTTGTGAATTATCACAAGTCACGATGCTCTTGTGTGTCGCTTCCAACACCAAAAAGGCAACCTTGGGCATATGACTTTATATAATGAATGGAAAAGCTCCAGCCTCCAAAAGATGCAACCGGGAAGAATCCATACTACGAAGATATGAATAATAGGAGCTCATACAAAAGTCTCCATTCTTACTCAATACCCATCTCATCATGTCTGAGAAGGGTCCCCAAATTTGGTCTCATCAAGGGTATTGAAGAAACTAACCATTGAGGCTTCGTCAGCAAAACCATCCCGAACAAAAATAGGAGACCATACATTACACCCTAAAGACTGCTCCCGACAATCTGCAAGATAAGCATTTCTATCCTGTATCCACTTCTAGAACAATAGAGAGAAGGGAAGAGATCTTTCAAAGAAGCTTCAAAGCACCAACAATCTTCCAAAGGAACTTCAGTTGTGGTACAAACTTGGTGTCGCTTTTGCTTTATTGTCCATGAAGAGTCCTTATGAGTTGGCTTTTAGCTGTTCCTATGTGTACATTTTCATAGCGAATTTGAAATATGAAAAAACAAAAAGGTAATTTGGATGTGGCTACTGATGGGTTGGCCCTGTTTGGCAACCAGCTGGTAGCTGGTAACTGTTAGCTGTTAGCTGATAGTTGTTTGGATTAGCTGTTTGACTTTAGCTGTTTGGGTTAGCTGATCATAGAAAAGTGTTTGGTAAAGTAGCTTTTTGTGAAAGCTAACTCAAAAAGCTTCATCAAGTAGCTTTTTTGGAAACTAGCTTATTGGGTCCAAAAAGCTAAAATAAAAAGCTACTTACCAAACACCTCAAGTAGCTTTTTAACCTTGGTCAAAAAGCTAAAAGTTATCCCAAAAGCTAAAAGCTACCCAAAAAGTTGGGTAGCCAAACACCCCCAAAGTCAAATGGTTATGAATGAATACAGCTCTATTTTGTCAATCACTGCTTCTTTGCAATCCCTTTTCTGTTTTTTGTTTTTCCGTTTGGGGTGTCCAGAAGATGAGCAATGGTCATACCAGAGCAACAAGAGAGGGAATGACCCTCATACATTATGTACTCAACAGGTTAGTCTTAGTCACTAGGATAAGTCCATATCGACAACACAATCAGCAAACTGATCACTGAGGTCAGGTAATGCTTGTGTCTGATGGCCTAATTATAGAAAGGTAATGGTGCAAAAATATGTTCATTGATGCACTGAAAGTAGGCATTAGCTAGTCTTTGAGTTATGAGCTGAATCCGTTGCACATTTATTTTGACTAAATATTGTCTTATCTTCTAGAATTGTTGTAAATAGAATATTTTGCTTGCTTATCTTGTGTTCTATGGTATTTTTTCCTAATAAAATGTTTAATCTAAGACTGTTACGAATACTTATCTCTATCTAAATTGTAACCCTTTCTGGATTTGTTCATACTCTCTATTTTTCTTGTTTTCTGCTAAGTTCTTGTAGTTGGTATTTCCACTTGTATCATTTTGAGGTATTTATTCTTTATGTTCAGGTTGGGTGGGGTGCCCCAATCTTGGCCACGATATCGGTTTCATAGTGCCGTCTAAAGTTCCGCTTGGAGAATCCTTTAATGACCTCATACCTCCTGGAAGAAGATATTCCTTCCGCCAGGTGTTCCATCTGCTAGGAGTGAAGGGAATAAAAGTGAGAAATTCATACTATATAATAACTCTTATATCTTTTTGTGATTGTTGTAGTGCTGTGGTGGTTTGATCGAGGAAGTACCCATGCCCATGCTGCATATTGAGTCAAGCTGGCTTCTATATATGGCCCAAAGCAGATTTTAATGGCAGAAAAAGTATGCTATGACACTTGGCTGTACCATGTTGTGGACCAACATGCATCGGACACGCTATAGATAGCACACAAGATATGAGTTGGACATGTACCCGATCTCCAAATTAACCGTGTGAAAGAATATCAACAAAAATGTGATCCTTTTCCTTTTTCTTTCGTTGTTCTTGGATTGTTAATTTTTGCTTGTTTGACCTGTGGGCGACTTTGCTTTACATTATCCCTTTTACTTCCTTTTTATGATTTGTGATGTGGAATTGATGCGTCGATAATATGCTGATGATATCAAATTTGTAACAAAGTTCGCTGTTCCAGAATGTCGGTATCAATGGTTTCCAAATATCACAAAAAACTTAATTCAGGTGATGGAAACAATTAGTAACCAACCTGAACCAATATTCGTAAGTTTATATCAATCAATTTTCTTTCCAAGTATACATTTTTCTAAAAATAGATGGTGTGTGTAATTTTACATAAATAGGTATGGGCAATGGGTCCTCCTCCCTCCCGAGCGGGGATTAAGGAGGGGATTTTGTCCCTTTTTTTTTGGGGGGGGGGGGGGGTTGGTTCCACAGTGGTAGGCAATTAGTTAGTAATACATTGGATTGTGAAATTTGGGCGGGGATTAGATATTCATCATTTCATGCATGTAAAATGCGATTTAAAATTGATTGCAGAGAATGATAAGTCATTTCTAGTGTTTGGATAATTGACTGACCTATAAAACCAGTTTTTTTGGAAGTCGAACTCAAGAAGCGTATTTGATTTCAATCAAGACTTTATGGTTAATGATACCTGATGACCAAAAACAAAAAAGGAATAAAAAAGAACAAATTTTTGTATTTGCTGAACCAGTGAACTCTAATGTGGCATTGAAAAAGCTTCTTTTTGTTTGGGGGGGGGGGGGGGTTTGTAAAATAATGGAGAATAATGACTGCCATTATATCCTTATAAATGATCTTTTTCATATTACAAACAAATAAAGATCGCAAGTCCAGATAATTTTCCTTGCTGATTTATATAGCCAGATTAATAAAGTCTGTAATCTTACGAGAAGATATTAGTAGCTTGGTTTTTATACTTCTATTGATGTTTGTGCCATGCTATATTGTTGAGTTGTCCCACATCGGCCTTTGACATCCATATTGTGGTGTTTATAATGGCTTGGGTGCCTCAACCTCCTAAGCTAGCTTTTGGGGTTGAATTGGGCTCAAGTCCATTATTTCACATGTATCGAGCCGAGTCATTGATGTTGAAATTGCGCCGATTATCTGCGCCTCGTAGTGAGGCGTGTTGAGTTGTCCCACATCGGCCTTTGACACCCATATTGTGGTGTTTATAATGACTTGAGCCCAATTCAACCCCAAAAGCTAGCTTAGGAGGTTGAGGCACCCAAGCCATTATAAACACCACAATATGGGTGTCAAACGATATCAACTCAACACGCCTCACCACGCAGACGCAGATAACTACGCGCCCCAACATCAATGACCCGGCTCTGATACTATGAAATAATAGACTTGAGCCCAATTCAACCCAAGCAACTTAGGAAGGTCGAGGCACCTGCCATTATAAACACCACAATATGGGTGTCAAAGGCCGATGTGGGACAACTCAACATGTGAAATAATGGACTTGAGCCCAATTCAACCCCAAAAGCTAGCTTAGGAGGTTGAGGCACCCAAGCCATTATAAACACCACAATATGGGTGTCAAAGGCCGATGTGGGACAACTCAACACGCCCCCCTCACCACGAGGCGCAGACAACTGCGGGCGCGTCCCCAACATCAATGACCCTGGCTCTGATACAATGTGAAATAATGGACTTGAGCCCAATTCAACCCCAAAAACTAGCTTTTGGGGTTGAATTGGGCTCAAGTCCATTATTTCACATATATTCTCTCAATAATCTTGAGGTCATTTTGGATACTTGAAGCTAGCTTAGGTTGGGAAGGGGCGTGGTGCATGATAGCTTTCCTCTATGTTAGTGATATGCCATTATCCTCTCTTACATGTGAGATTTTGTGAGTAATGTAAATGATTAAATATAGTTAGTTAATGTTAACAATGTTGATGCTCTTTCAGCTGGGTATGGTTGTTGATTTGACAAACACGGATCGTTATTACTCAGTGAACGAGTTCAAGAAAGAAGGCCTTAAATATTTGAAGGTAGTTTTTTTTTCTGGATGCGATTATCGATTTTGTTTTTTCTTGTATGAATTGTTGAGTGTGCCTCTACTTGTTCTGTAGATCCGGTGCCAGGGGCGTGATGCTGTACCTGATAATGAGTCAGTAAATACTTTTGTCTACGAGGTAAGTAGGGTTGTCAGCTATTTGTTCTGGGGACTGTCATTTTCCTATAAATAATGATGATATGTTCTAGTTCTGCTGATGATGCACGTTGGATTCCGTAATACATGATTTGATATGGCACAAAATCCCTTTTCCTCCTTCAAGATATGCACAAATATGTGGACTGTTGGAGAATCCATTCCTAAAATGGAGGACAATAGAAAATCTCCATTGGTCTGCTGGAGTAGTCCAGCTACATTGAGAGAAGTGTGAAACAAGAAAAACTTTTTGATCATGTCGTGAATAATTGACCTTGCTTGAGAATAAGTTGATACTCAATTAGGGGACATGGGTCCTCCTAAAGATTAAAGAACTAGACTCCATTTATTATCAACATAATGCAAGCCATTCTAGTTGTCAGGGAATACTAGGTTTTGAGAAAGTCTTTGAAGCAAAGCAATGATACTTTTGGCAGCTTTCTTATTTACTATCCTATCAGAAAGAATTTTCCCGATGAGAGTTAATTCATTAAGAGTGAGTTCAATACCTTCATCCACCTCAAGATCAAGCGGTTGGTCTCTATCCCCCCGCATCCTTTGGGTTAGAGTTATCAATTCCTCCATCTCCTTATTCCCACAATACAAGCACCAGCCTACGCCTCATCGTTGATCAGCAGGATTTCTTTTCAGGGACGTCAGGTTCTTGTGCTCAGGAGAGTGCTTGAAGATTTTTTGGCAAGGGATAAAACCCAGAGAAACCCTACTAGGGTGGATAAAGCTCCATACGGCAGGAGCGGCACTTAACTTACTTCTGAGTCTTCTATTTGTTAAATGTAGTATATGAACTGGGACTTTTTGTACCTTTATGTGTCTGATTGTCAATTGCAAACCCCTTCAGGTAGCACAATATATTTTTAACCAAAGTGATAGACAGCCCAAAAAGCATGTATTCGTCCATTGCACCCATGGCCACAACCGTACTGGTTATATGATTGTTCATTATCTGATGCGGAGATAGCAAGCTAGTTCAGTCTCTGAGGTATGTTTTGAATTGTATCGTCGACCTATTGCTTGAGGGGTTCTAGTCTGCCTGGCTAACTGTTTTTAATTCTCTGTTTTTATTATTTGTAGGCTGTACAAAGATTTGCTGATGCTCGGCCTCCGGGAATCTACAAACCGGATTACATTGATGCATTATATGCTTTTTATCATGAAACTAAACCGGACATAATTGTGTGCCCCCCAACTCCAGAATGGAAAAGATCCAGTGAAATTGATCTGAATGGTGAAGCACTGTTGGATGATGACGACGGTGTTCATTATGCTGCCGCTACCAATGTACCAAATCACTTGCCTAAATTCTGAGAGGTTTCTTTTGTAGCATTTATATTGCCTGGTCTATGCTTGCATTCTAATATATTTATGTGGCTAAGCCAAAATGAAGTTTAGTGTCTCTAATATGTGCATGTTCCCTCTGTAGGGTAGGTATTGTTTTTACTCAGGAGTCATGTGTCTCATGTACTGGTAGTTTATGTTTGAGCTGGAGGATCACAGTTATCTGTTCTATATACTATTTTGAATGAGTGTGTTTTCTTTAATCATGTTTGTTTGTCTTGCTTATGACATGAAGGTTATCTTTTTGTGGCATAGCTGGTTATTCCCTTTTGCTTACATCCTCAGCCATGCTTTTCTTATGTAGAAATGCGTTGATATTACAATAAAAATGTTGCATTTCGGCTATGATGCAAACTCTTTTGGTATTTCATTTAGTGATTTTAAAATGTATTCTAACAAACTTGTATTGTTTTCAGGAAAAACTTGATAACATTGCACTAATGACGAATGATGATGTACTGGGAGATAAAATACCTGATGGACAGGAGTATCAGTTGCGGAGATTCTGCTATGAAATGCTGAAGTACAGCCAGGAGTATGCGCCTGTCCTTTTCCTGCCTTTGTTTTTTACAAAGAAAAGTTAAAAGAGGAACACTGGGTTGTGTTTATTTTTTTGGTTAAGGAATCAAAAGATATACATATACTACAAGGACACCAGGGGTATGTTGCCCATTTACCATTGTGTTGTGACTTTTGTCTTTAAGAGTCTTCTTTTATTCAGTTTTAGGCTGTCTGGCCATTTTTGTCATCCATGGAAATGGTTGTAACTTGATAGAGTACTTGTTTTGGATTGTCTTTCTTTGTCTAGTCTTATTACATAATGGTCTGTTAGATGTCACATGTCGTGCATTATAGGCCTGTAATTAGTAAACTCAGTTCCCTGGCCGAGGTTATTAATTATCCTTTTTCTTTTTTGATTTTGATAGATTGGGATATCTTGAAGTAGGGGGACATTGAACCAGTCCTGCAGCGCCAGTGTGGTCTTTTGAGGGATAGATTAGGTTTGGTAAATTTTGGTAAATAATGGTTGGCAAAGTATTGGGTGAACATGTAAAATTTTGAAAATATTAGAAACATGGAACAAATACTCATGTTATAGGTTATGTACTTTGTTCATGCTTTTTTTTTTTTGTTCATTGGCACAAGTCTTTTGTCTTCTTCACTCATTTTCTGTTGTATAGTCTGCATTTTTTTTTTTTTGCGTCTCAAATCACAAAAGGTAGCTAATAGAGAAAACCTTTTTGGTATTTATCATCTCAAGCACATGATTGTTTCTGCTTTGACAGAGAGTAGTGCTGAGGCATTATTGACTAAATAGAAAGAGGGTGGTGTGTCCTACCACTTACTCTCCCTTATCTTGACTGTACTTTCTTATCTTTCTTTTTCATTGCCACTAGTCTTCCTCTTCTTCACTCTTTTCTCTGTTGATAAGCTCTGCATTTTCGTGTCCCTCAAATGACAAAAAGTAGCAAAGAGCAAGTGGGAAAGCCTTTGCTAGTTCCTCGACTAACTGATCCTTTTGTTATGTTATGCATGCTTGTGAGAGTATTTGCTCTCTCATCATATGTTGTCTTATTTGACCCTTCATTTTGGCGATTTTTTGCATGATTCTGTCTCAAGCTTGTTGAAAATCAGTTTTGTGTGGCGGGAAGCTGATGGATCTCATATGTCTGTTTGATGTTGATCACGTTACTCTGATTTCATCGTTGACCTTTTCTTCCATCACCTTAATAATGTTACGGTAATTTGTTGCAGGTGAGGGGACACACCTAATTTCCGGGGTCGCATCCTGTTTCTCTTGACAGGTCCATCTTGTCCCATCCCCTTTTTGGGCCGTCATTCAAATAATTGACACAAAAACTGTAGGATTAAAGGGTGTTAACTATGATTAAATGTCTTTTGAGTTAAAACTTGATTGTGGAGTTCAGGGGTTTGCTGTTGAGCTTCTTGATATTTTATGGCCATTGTGCTTGGTGAGCTACAGTAGATTCTGCATGCTCGTGCTGATAGTTTCATGGTCTCATGAACTTATGTTGCATGATGAGGACTTATGATATTATCTCAATTGTACATTCCATCTTGTTTGCTTGGCATTCAGTTTGATTAAGCTAGAAATTGGGTAGGGGTATCCTATGGCAGCCGGTATTATTTTCAGTTTTTGTGGCACTCAATTGGATGACAGACTTAAATGGTATGTCATGGAGGGCAAAGATCGCGGATTGTACTATTATTTTTGTAGTTACCTTCTATGATGATATATTTTCAAATATTTTGAAAGTAACTGAAGGTATTTCAGTAAAATGTCATGGTATGGTGGTGTTTTTTGTATTTTGTTTGATAGGAAATATGCGTGCGTGTGTCTGTGTGTTTAACTCACACATAGGAATAGCAGGACCAAAAAGTCAGATGCTAGGCTAGCATCCTACAAAATTGTGTACATCCAAAATGCGAAGTACCTACAAAATCTACCACATTAAAAATGGATGATCTAAACTTCCCGTTAACCCAAAAGAAAAAAAAGGAGAGAAGAAAAACTTGATGAAATTGTTCTCGAAGAGGAGCTTCAACTCCTCTATGTGGTTCCTTCCTCTCCAAATACTTCAAAACACTTACTTTCAAATACCACGAAGCTTGTACAGCCCCTTCTTATTGCACACAGTCAGCATGCACCTTCAGACGATACACCCACAATAGAGAGGAAGATGACAAAGGTACTCAAACAGAGACAAAGCAGCCAAACCTACTCAGAATAGGAACTTTTGGAGTCCCGTGAAGTGGGAAACAACTAGAATTTGCCAGCTACTCTAATGTCGGCAACAACCTCTCTGCTAGCGACAAATTTATCAACTGCCTGAATAACCATTGTAATGTAAAAGGTAACAAAAAGATGGAAGATCTGGGAAAGAAGTGCCCGGTTGTGAAATGTCACTAATGATGGGAGACAGTACCTCTCTCCCATGAGAGAAATTCATGCCACCTGACCAGGCATTGCCTGAACAATCACCCTAACGTAAAAGGTAACCAAAGTCTGAAAGATCTGGGAAAGAAATACTCGGACGTGAAATGTCACGATGACCCGAGACAGTACCTCTCCCATGAAAAAATATTCCTGCCACCTGACCAGGCACTGTAACAAAGGACTCGGATTGAGAGCTAGTATCATTATCATCACATTTTTCTTATTTTACGCATACACATTATTTGTCTAAGAGAAACTCAAAAGGCAACCACTTTTTTTTTGTATTTCTTTTTTGTACTTAGGCTCAGATCTCCAAGTTATGTGCTTATCTCTACTGATGCCAGCCTAAATGTAACTGAGTCCTTGTGGACTTGTTTGTCAGATGAAGTCCCTTGACAGAAGTTGGATCTTAATAGCCATTCTGATTCAGCGTGAATGGGTTCTATACTGAACCATATAAGTTAGAAGGTTAAGAATGACGAGACTAGAAAGAGATAAAATTTGAGAGAGCTACACTGGCAAATTGAAACAAGGAATTCCTCAGAACCTACTGGGTCTCATTTAGGGTTTTTAGGGGCTTTCTCTAATTAGTAGCTACCTAGCTACATTCTGTCCGCAAAGCACAGGCCTTGATGGATGTTCACTTATATGTTAAAGCATGCAGAGTTGGCTCAACCTGCAATATTGTCCTGCACAGTTGTGACTCAAAAGTGACAGTTTGAGTTGTCTAGTTAATTCTAAGAGGGGTCTAAATTACATTTTTCTTTCCCCTAGGAACATTTTACCTATGTTCACATAAGTGAAAATGGATGATACTATTGTAACTAAAACATAATGCTTGCTGTATGATCTTTCTTATTTAGAGGCCTGACAATTGTGAGGCTGTACAGTGTACACGACTTATCTTTGGGATGCACAGAGGCTATTTTGCTGAAAACCCATGTTAAGTAAATTTTTAATGAGAGTAATGAAGAAGCACAAACATTGAAATTGCTGAAGCTTATAAGACAAATGCTGGAAGAATATATGCCATTTGAGATATAGCTTCTCACCTTCTCTGTGTACTTGTGGCGATTGTTTCATATACTTAAAGAGATTTTTGAAGCAACTTTTTTCTCCCCAAAAAAAGGGGACTCTTTCTACTTGAGAGTTTGCTCACAGCAGGATCTCATGAGACTCGTGACAGGATCTTCACTTCATTATACCTGGTGTACTTTGATAGTAATCTACTGCACTATCCATTTCCCATGATCTGAGCTTTTTGGTGGGTTACCTTGTGTCTAGCTAACTAGATATGTCTTCTCTTGTAAGCAATCAATTGAACTAAATTACAATCTTGGTTTCATATTTGAACATATATGGATTGCTTCATATGTACTCACTGATCTTGAAAGAATAGTTTTCCTCTTTACAATTGTATTCTGATATCATTTGTAGACTGCCTACTACTTAGGCTCTAAATGCACTTCGTCTTTCTCGGTTTCAGGGAGAACTTGCAATTGCTGAGGCAACATTATTACTATGCTACATGGAAAGCTGATGGCACTAGATACATGTTGCTTCTTTCTCCTGACAGATGTTACTTAGTTGATAGAGGTTTTAAATTTAGGAGGGTTCAGATGAGGTTTCCTTGCAAAAATATGAACGAAGTATGACCAGGGCAATTTGTTTCATTGAAGTATTTTTTTTGAATGTTGGTTTTGGCTACTGACATGGTTGTTTCTCTTTCTTGTGAGGTTAAGTTCCACCAATATACATTGCTTGATGGAGAAATGATTATTGACACTGTGAGCCCTCAGAAGCAAGAGAGAAGATACTTAATCTATGACTTGATTGCTATCAATCGTGTATCCATTGTGGAGGTTGAATGGAGTCACGTCTTTAACGATTACTAAGTTTCATCCCGCAACATGATTGGTTCATTTGTATTGTGTGAAAGTTCGGTCATATTTTTGCTTAAGTCCATGCTTTTTGTTCTGAAGAATAATTCTGTGCTAGAGAAGTATTTTATCTTTTATGTTTGGAACATTGTTTTTGCATTTGCATGGGGCCAATTCTAGCAGGCTTAGACTTCCTTTCTCTTTCATTGGGGGAGTGAGGATAGAGCATGTGATACTTCTATTATGTGAACATTGTGGATTGATAAATTGGTAAAAAGCAAACGGCTGTTTGAAAGAAAAAAAAACTACTTTATGTTATCTTTTCGAGAATGTTTTACAAAATTATTGATAGATAGCATCAAATGGAAGAGGATTTTAGGGAGGATAGAGATTGTTAGGTAAGAGGAAAGTAGGGCGAAGAGTAGCATATAGGGAATATTGGAAAACCGATGTGTTCTTGAGATCATAAGCATTATTCAAAGATATATCTAATAGATGCCTTATTTGCTCCCTTTGTCCCTTGATGACTTGGTGGTACTACATAATTCACAGGTACCCTCTGTCTGAATTTTCTAGACCAGGTAACTAATGATTTGTCAAAGTATAAAATCTAGACTATCTAGTCCTATTGAGAGGGTTATGAGTTCCCATCTATTAGAGACGAAGTGTCTATTTTTGGCTGAACATTGTGATAGACCAATATCTGGCCTTAATTGATCAGCTTCAAGTGCATTTCTCCATTTCTTGCCGAATTTTCTCCCCAACATTTTTATTTCAAATGAGAGTTTTACCCCCAAGTTCCTGTACAGGCTGTACGTCATCCTTCTCTCTTTTCACTGTGTAGACCCTTTGGCCCTTGGCTTCCTTTATCACGGTGATGTTGAGTGTTCTCTTCCTTAGGAGTGGAGTTTATGGCTCTGTAAGATTATTGATGTTACTTGCTTAGAAAGCTCATTGCTTGGGTGGGAAACTTCATCCCTGGGCAGCCTGGCATGCTCATGCTCTGCTTTTGTAATGATGTGGCAATTTTTGTCAATTTTGTCATACAATTTGTCAGTCAAATTAAAGAAAGATACATAAGTACTATTTAGTGTACACATTGTGGTGTTCGAGTTTAATTGCATGGTAATGATGAGTGGTGTTATGGTTCTAGTTGAGTTTCAGTTCTTTTATTCCTATTACTAATATATATATCTTTTTTCAATAAAAAAAAATGGCGAGTGTGTGTGCTTTGTAGAGACCATTTTATGAACGTTGGAAGATGATTGAGAAAGAGATTGTAGAACCAAGGAATCACGAGTGTTGATTAATGGACTCACATCCAAATCCCCCATACAGAAACGATCTTGAACCATTTAGGGTATGCGTTTCTAGTCACGTGTCAGACATTATCATTTAGACAGTATCACACTTGTTGCTTAAACCTCTGTTTTCTTGTGCTGCTGGTTCCTCGCCTCTTTCACAAGTTAATGGAACGTGCGGAAATGTTTTTCAAGTTAGGAGGAAAGACTTCTGGCTGCTATCCACTGTTGGGAAGCTTTTGAAGGAATTCATCCCCAAGCTCTCGCATGAAGCTGATGGTCTTATTTTTCAGGTGCTTGCATTTGGCCCTTGCTTTTGTGTATCTCTAATCGATTTTTTTTTTGGTACCCCTTATTTGACGATACGATTAACTATTTGAAGACGTTTGCAATTAGAACCAAGTGTTTATTTTCTACTCAATCTGTTACAACAACAACAACGAACCCCAGTATAATCCCGCTAAGGCGAGGTTTGACGTGATGCAGATGCAAGCAACTTTCCCCTCGTGCACATCAGTGCATGAAGAGACTAATTTTCTACTCTAACTGTTTTTTTAAAAAAAAATTTTTTTAGGGTCTCTATGACTTGGTCCAGCTATCCCTATGCTAGATGTTTTGATTCTCCTTAAAGCCCACACCGTGTGGTACAATTATTTGGGTATAAGTGTGAAATAATAACCAAGCTCTTTTTCTTCAAATTGTACTTCCTTGTCAGAAGGATGTATTTGGCAATTTTCCTTTGCTACTTCTCAGAAAAAGAGAGATTTTGATGCTATCAACTGTGTGTGGGTTGGGTTTTGGGGGGGGGGGGGGGATAGGTACTGGGGTAGTCGAATCTCAGTGTTCATTGTATTCAAATAATTTTCATGAGGAACTTAGCTCAATTATTCGTGTGCTATTTAGACTTTGTGCTGTACCGATATGAGATAGTTGCTCCAATTTATGTGTTGACCATGTATTTTGACAAAGCTGTGTGAATCCTACTTGCTGTAGCCTTCAAATTGTGTATAATTTGGATGTGGATTGTAGATCTTAGCTATGTTGGAAAATTTGGAATCCTTGTTCAATCATCTGTATCTGAAATTCTGATCCCTGTAATTGGCATTGTTATTGTGATTTTGATGGACTTCACTCAATCAGAAAGTTAAATACTCTAGTCCCTTCATCCCAAAATATTTCCCCCTTTTTCCTTCTATGGAATCCTACAATATAAGTCCTTTGTGCTAATAGTATTGAAAACCCTTCTGTTTAATATCAATTGAAAGCAGTGCAATGATTCTCACTCGACGTAATTTTTTCCCCCTTTCTGTCAATTCAATTCATGTTGAAGATGTCAGGCAAATATCATAAAACACAGGAATAGTTACAGGGAGAGGGGGAGTAGGAATGCTAGGAAATGATGTGCAGGTCCGATTTTCTATGTTCTTTTCTGCGAGAGCTATTGGCTTTCCTACTGCAACGAAGTTGGGATGGTTTAAGTGAGTATTATCTCAATTAGCCCTTCCCATTGCCTTATGGAGAAAATATTGTACTGACTACTGACTAACGAATCACAACAATTTTAACTGTAGACTAAATGAGCACGAAGTGCAGAAAAGCGCGCAGGTCCCTGGGGCTTGGAGTGTTGCGCAGAGCAAAAACATGGGCTTCATGCACACAGGCACACTTTTCTTTCAAAATCACATACTAGTTATATTTTCACAAAATTATTAGTTCCATAATGGCATCGTTGAATGGATCAAACACAATTATTCTACGAAAAACCACGCAAGTAGTGTGGATAGAGATTACAGTCTAAGGATATGCTAAAAAATAATTTTAAACTATGGGAGCAGTAACAGAGAGGTGATCACATAGGAGATTGTCGGGCTTCTCTCTTCTCTCGACGGCTAGCTTTGTTCCGGTGCCACCAACGGTCATCAGAGGTTCACATGTGGTCCACTGGACTTTGGGTCTATGGGAGCTGATGGTATCTGACCTCCCTGGCCGGTGAGCAGAAATCCTAGGCTTAGGTACTTTTTACTCTTTTCGATTTCAATATTCAAACAGTGCTGTGGTGCTCTTTTATTCGTTCGACGGGTGATTGGTTTTCTCTGACAACGGGTCCGGTTACAACTGCCAGTTTCTGCCGCTGGTGAAGGGTGATGCAATTCTCTCTCTTTCTTTTGGGTACAGATTTCTCCTGGTCTTTTAAAGTATTCTGTTCGTTTCAACAGAAGTATTGGTGATCTCTGTCACAGACCGGCTCACCAGTGACGAAGAATCCGGCAAGTTTTTTAGCAACCAGAATCTCTCCAGAAAAATTCTTGTACACTCAAAGGAAATATTTTCGCCTTCTGGCCTTCTGGGTTTGGATCTTTTGACTTACAGGTCAGCTAATTTCTTATGGGTGTGTTTCCAGTGTGATTTTCTGTTTTCATTTTTGCTTCCCTACTCAGCTAATCCTGTCTTTGGTTGCTCCCAATGTGAATTTCTCTTAGCGTTGAGGGGAAGTTGTTTGATATTAGTGTGGCTGTGGTGGGTGTAGCATTTCCTTTTAAGGTTTCTGAGAGTAGTAGGCAGAAGAACGTTTGCATTAGATTGCGAGATTGGATCTGTGAGTCTTTCTCTGTTCCTAATTCAGTTGAGGCTGTCCTCCCTCCACCAAAGGAGTTGCTTGTGTACTTACAGGAAAAGGAATTGTCGTTTCCTAAGGTGCAAGAGGATGGGCGTATTTCTACTGAGAAGGGCATGCAAAAGGAAGTTTGGAGGGTGTTCCTGGCCCATGTTTCGACAGTTTTACTGAACTCAAAGATCTTGATGCATTTACTTGGGTGCTAAACAGATTGATTGTGTTTCGTAATAGGATGGGTGTAACTGCAGAAGTAGATAGGGAAATACTATCCGTTTTACCATTGTTGGAATCATACTAAAACAATGCACTCTCCATTGGGACAGACGAGAGGAAATGATGGTGTAGGGGCAGGTATGTTTTCTGATGTAATTCAGAATGTGGAGGATGTGAATATCACTATTTCCTCTATAGTCTATACTCACTGTGAGCTATCTGCTAAGGCCAATTGGAATGATGTTGGCCAGGCTCTTCTCTTGATGTAATTGAATGGATCAGAATTTGAAAGAGCCATTCACTGTCACTTCTGATAACTGCGTTTCATGACTATGTTTTTGGGGGTTTTTAATAGTGAATTAGGGATAATTTTGTGTGTGAACCTTGATTTTTATTCCAATTTCCCTACTACACTTGGTGTTGTTGTTTTTGATGTGAATTTGTAGGTTTTGAGGCCAAAACACCAACTTTCTCTCAACTTCAGGCAAGAGTGAATATACCACGGACCTCTACATGTCAAACCCAAACCGTGGTACAAATTTGGGACGGAAAGGAGCGAGGAATAGCCGGGCAGCAGCAACCTTGGGCAGCCCGTGGTGGTGGCCACGGTCCGTGGCGGACTTGCCCAGCTCATTTTGGTGAAGGAAAGAAGAAAGAAGCGGGCAAGGCACCTCAGCAGCGTGTACTGGATCAGACGGACTGAGGCGAACCGCCTATGCAGTCGGTTATTTTCGCGAGTAGAAAAGGGAGGAAGCGAGGTTTTCGAGATTCATTCATTATCTATCAGTTTTCCTTCGTTCTTTGGCCGTCAAGAAGAGAAAAGAGAGCCCTAATACTTCCATTCTACTCCTCTTCCCTACCATCAAGATTCAAGACCGAATCGATTCAAGAGAAACCAAGATCAAGATTCGCAAAGGAAAGGAGCGACGATCGCGGAGAAGGTTCTACCCCGGGATCGAAAGGCTCGACGGGTTGCATTCTTCGCAATTCTATTCTTTCTTTTTGATTTCCTTCTTAGTTTTGAGATTCGATTATGATGTTTGGAACTTGTTTTGTGTTTTCATTGAATATAAGCGAGTAGATTTCTTGAATTCTAGGGTTTTGCAACCCGAAACAATGTACTTTGATTGTTTGTTATTAGTTTGTGCATGAATTCTTGATTAGAATCAATAGAAGGTTGTGTTTTCCATGTTTATGAGTATTCTTAAGGCCTTGAATATTTGTAAGTTTGAGATTAACCTGAGAAGTGCTGAAAGGTGAATTAGGGTAATCTGACTACCAACCTATCTACCTAGGCTTATGAAAGTTGAAAAAGGAGTAGTAAACTAGGGAATCATTAGATAACCTGACTTTTAAGACCTTCAATTCTGTTTAACCTAAAAGGCCGACGAAAGTTGTTGATTAGGTTGTTTAGAATAATTCTATTTAGCATCGAAAGGGCGATAGAATTAAGAGGTTATCGATTCTTGATTCATTCTTGAATGTATGATTGTGCAAGCTAGGTTTTAGTAATGGAACTTGTTGTTAGGTTAGCATCTCCCTAGAAGTCTTTCTCTCTTGATAGAACCTTTGATTTATTTTTTCTGCTTTATTAGTTTGATTAGTTGTTAAACCTTTACCATAACCTAAAACCTGATTAGCTTAGCAATCGAGATAGAGATTAGTTTATTGTGCTGCTAAGTGAGTCCCTGTGGGATCGACCTTGACGTGCTACTACGTACACCGTACGCTTGCGGCCCTCTCAACTTCCTTTTATATGAAGCTTATCTCTTTACCTCCATCTGCTTTGTATGCACCTCCGCTTTAACGCTTCTCGTGGAAGATTATGAGGAAATCTTTGGCTCTTCTTAACTAGGGAGCATTTCTTGGGACTATATTGAGTTCCTATGGTCTGCTGATCTGCTAAAGAGGAGAAAAATTTCAGTGAATAGTTGCTATACGTGTAAAGTTAAGAGGAATCACTCAATCACTGAAGACTTTCCTTTTTTTTAAAATTTTTTTTTGAGTTTTGTGGGTACTTGGATTTGGTTGCGTGGGAAATCTTAGATTATTCCTAATTTTGTTGGGGATCATCTTTTGGCATGGAAGGGCTTCTTTTGTAGGAAAGGTGAAAAGAAGAATGCTATCTTAGTTTTGCATGTGAGTTTTTTGGGAGTATTTGACGTGAAAGGAACTAAAGAATCTTTTGAGAATGAGGAGATGCCTCTATTAGCGTTTCATGGATAAATGTATCTCAGCACAATGTATATGTGTTATTCTACACTTGATCTTGTAGATTTCGTGGATAGTTTCTATTGTGGTGGGTGTGTATAGCCCTTTGTAGGTTGCTAGCTTTGATCCTTTTGCAATCGGCACACATATGCATACATTAATCTTTTCCTATCATTTCATTTTGAAAAATCACAGATTGGCCTCAATGGTTTGTAACTACAACATAGTGTGGAACGTTAAAACAGTTTATGGGATATTCCTATTAATATACATTGTGTGGTTGATGAATATTCATTTGGTGGCTCTCTTTAGCTTCTGCTAGTCTTGTTGTTTAATATTTTTGAACCATATACTATTTGAACCATAAACTATGCTTGTACTTCTGGCTAGTTGTACACTACTATATGTTAACTGGTTGCCCATGCTGTTTCTCTTAATTAGGGTTGGGACGATCCTTATGTTCCACGCACACATGAAGGCCTTCTGAAGTGGAAGTACCCTGAAATGAATTCAGTTGATTTCCTCTTTGAGTTATTGCCCTTAGCTCTAATTCTCTGGCTATCGACATTTAAGATTTTATCTTAAGACTATAACCTTTGGACATCTTTAATCGATTTTCGTGGCAGATTGGAGAAGATGGTTCTGAACTTCTTTATCTGCATGATCGTGGAATGAAACGATTGTTGAATGGAAGTAGAGTTGTATTTGGAGGTTAGTACTTATCTAATTCCTGTTTTACGTTTCTTCCACCTTGTTTATGGGCACACCCTGTACCTTGTTTATGGGCACTACGGATTCCTTACCCTTTTTTTTTTATATTTTGGCTGCTTCTTCCAGGGTCCATATGTTTTCCTCTCTTTGATTTGTATTGTGAAAGCAGCTTATTTGAGTTTTCATACGTTTGTGTGCACCTGAAAGCATCTTCAGCTATGCTCTATTGTAGTCTGGAACTGCCCCAGTTAACTCATCGAGTTTCTTGTTTCCATGATGCTTTGACACAATTACTATTTTTGAATGCCACTGTCCAGAGGTTAGTTCTGGTTGTGTTGGTTTTAGGGTTTAGAGTGCGAACAAATAACGAGTATGACATAGTTTGAATACCGCAAGGAAAGCAATGGGATATTATATAGGAAATATTATCAGTCAAATAGCTGGTATGCAACCATTTGCAGTCTTATAGATGGTGCTGGATTTCTCTGACTTTTGAGTAGTCCTGTTGCATTTCTGAATATGAGGGAGAGGGGAGGGCAGGTGATCCATTCTGTTGATCTTTCTTTCATAAGTTATGCTGTAAAAATGGGCTCCAGGATAGTAAGTGACCACTTAACATGATCTCATTCAAGACTCTTGAAACACAAAGTCTTCAAGGACGATCAGTGTCCAGCTATTTAGTTAAAATGGCTATGCTAAATTGGAAGATAGTATTTTTCTCAGGTCATATCTTTGTGAGTTACATTTTTTGTTACTAAACTGTTCACAGTTTGTGGAATGAAAATTGACTTTTTATGTCAATAAACATTTTGTTGTAGCACTTGTTGTCATTTACATTTACATTGTGCTGAGATACATTTATGATATTAGCTTAAGAAACTTTTATAGTTTTATTACCACGAACCACACAAGAACTCATGTTTAAAACACAAAGGAAAACTTTTTTTTATATGAAAAATAGATATATTAATAATTAGGAGGAAAAGGTTAGATGCCTAGGAAGCATCCTATGCAGTTATGTACAACCAAAATAAAGACTATCCACAAAATCTACTACATCCAAAGAGGAAGAGCTAAACTATCCACGAAACACAGGAACCCTTTAACTTTTGTTTCGGGTTTCAGGTCGGTCTGATTCAAATGTGAAAAAAACTTGGTTAACCTACTTTATTTATTTGTTCTTTCTTAACGTTAGTTTAATTAAGAATCAAATTATGTGGCGGTTGAGAATGGTTATTTTATTTGATTCAAATAGAAAAAATCATATCACTATATGTGTTTTGGGCCAAATTTTATTGCTGCTTTAATGTATCACTTAACCTACTTTTTGATTCATCTTTATATATAAATATATGGATTTTGATATGTACGTTACAAGGGTTCCTTCTCCTTCAATCATACCATCCTCATTTTAAATGTGCCACAATTGTAGCCCAACACTCTGAACAATATAAAATTGTTGGTCTTATTACCACACACGATGCACCTTACCTTTAAGTTAAGTGGAATCCTCTAATCAAAGAACACTCATGAGGCCTCCTTCCACTTGTGTCAACTCGCATTAATCCCCTTGTTATATCCTCGGTAATATTTCCATCACTCTGCAAAATAGATCTCAAGTATCGAGACTTCTCCACCCTAGGAATAACTGTCCCCCCATTGGTAATTACTTGATTATTGTCTTCTCAATCTACCCTGCTAAAAAGTCCTCATATACTTCATCTTTAACCTATTCAATCTAAAACGCTTAGATTCCAAGTTATCAAGCCAAAGCTCCACCTTATCATTCAATCTCACACACAAGTCATCAATCACAGGTATGTCATCTGCAAAGAGCATACACCAGAGTAACTCATGCTCGATATCCGTAGTTAACTCATCCATAACCACACAAACCGAAAACGGACTAAGAGCTGACCTTTGATGAAGCCCGAAATATCAACAAGAAATTCTTTTGTAGATCCCATCGTAGTACAAATGTTCCAGCATGGTCATACATGTTTCTACTTTCTAATGGCTCGAACATGAGGATACTGCACCCCTTTCGCCTCAAGGCTCTCCCACAATACTTCTCTGGGCCTATCATAGGCTTTATACCAATGAACACCATTTGAAGGTCCTTCTTCCTCTCCCTATACTCTTCCATAAAGCAACTCAAAAGATGGATGGCTTTTGTTGTCGATCTCTCAAGCATGAATCCGAATTGATTCTCAGACACCT
>JARFYH010000027.1:590000-600000 GCA_029582165.1 Portulaca oleracea
GGGTGTATATTAATGAGGGTACTGGAATCTTATTTGGTAGAATTAGGGGATTTTAGTCATAGGTTTTTTTTTCCTCTTTTGTATATTCTCATCTTCATTTTCGATGTCAGATTATTAAGGCCATGTAGATTTGTTTCCTGAAAAATGGTTAATCGACATATAGTGGTATTTGTGATGCTTAGCTAGTCCCTAGTTTCAACTTTCAAATGCCCCCCTCCCTCTTAATTTATCACGAAGCTTGATTGGTGGGTCGTATACTCGTATATGTAAATCCCTAATCAAATTACAGGAACTGAACAGACTAGTCAGTCAATCAAACATTTTGCTCTCCCTTCAACCTCCATCTCAAGATTGTGCTAATTAGCCTTTGGTAGACAATTTATTAGATGACTGGTTGTGATTTGAGAAAAGTGGTTAATTAAACTATTCACTTGGTTAAATAGGTTAAATAAATGTTTGGTAAATAAAATATTCACTTGGTTGATTGAGTCTAATAGACTAATTTTAAATAGGCTCAAAGGGGTACTCTATATTGAAATTGGATGTTTGTAGAAATTAGCTTTTATCCCAAAATTTATCAAACATTTACCTACATTCTATTGTAAAAGCAAAGGAAATTGTATTTTAATAATTCTTACTTGAAGCAATTGGACAATAATAATAATCTTTATTTTTTTTTTGTTACCATAGTGATCTCAAAGAAAATAAGATTGTATTTTTGTTTTGTATCAAATCTACATAATTATATTTTCCCTACCTCACATTTGTGGTAATAATTTTTACACACTCGACATTTGTGAAATAATTTTTATCTTACCTTATTTTAAGTGTTTATATATATTTAAACCTTCTAAGATATTCCATAATTGATTTTTGTTGGATGTTCCGACGAATATTAAAAAGATAAATATGAATTGACTTTTTTACCCTTAATATTAATTCATATGACTTTCAATTAAATATGAATTGATGTTTTTACCCTTAATATTAATCCATATGACATTTAAACCTCAACTTTTCTCTACTTGGTTTCTTCGAAAATCCCACCCTTCCCCATTCTGAAAATGAAAAGGTCGTCATTTCTTCTCAATGTTAGGGGCAATATGATTTATTCATGATTCATATAGTCATATAAGGGCATTTTGATATTTTTCACATTTCCGATAAGAAGTAACCAGATTCTGCCACTAAAAATTATTTTCACTTAATGTCAGGTAAGGTAAAAATTATTTCACAAATGTCGGGTGTGAAAAAATTATTACCACAAATGTTAGGTAGGGTAAATGTAATTTACTCTTCATATTTTCACTTTGAGGTTTTTAAAATATTCAGATTGTTCTAAATTCTTTCATTTTTGTCCACCAAAAGGTTATGAAGTGTGGTTACCAAAAGAATTTTAATTTTTTTTGAAAATTTGAACAATTATTATTTTTTTTTGGAAATAAAGGGGAAAATCATAAAAAATTAAAAAAAAATCGAAAAAATTGGGACAAACTTTGTAAATTCACAACAAAATCATGGGAAAGTGTTGTGTTAAGTTTTAGAACAAACGCTAGTCAAAATTCATGATATTTAGGGTATACGCTCATTGGTGGTTCAAGAAAACCAATTTTTTTGGACCACTGACATACAAAAAAAAGTTGGAGTTATTGTTGTCCAATTGTCAAAAGGAGGGACTATTAGAATCCAATTTTCCTTAATTTTAGAGTTTAGAGCGCACGACGGTCAAAACAGAGGAGAGAGAGGGGTTTTGGGCGGCAAAACATAGTGTTTTCCGACAATTTTTGGTTGAATATGGTGAGTATAATCTTAATTTGATACATTGTAGTAGTGGGTGGGAGTATTTGATTTGATTTTGGATGGGTATTGATTGGGATTTGGGATTAAAGAGCGAGATGGATGTGGGTGGATTGAGTGTTGTTGAATTTGTATTGTGTTGAAGTTGTTTTGGGCGATATATTGATAGCAGTTTGTGGTTTAAGCAACGATTTTGACTAGTGCTGGTGGCAGTAGAGGAGGTCAAGAAAGAGAAAGAAGATGCGTTTGTGGAAAAGAGGTTTGTGGAAGAGAGAGAGAGGTGGTCGTGGCTACTTATGTTTTTAACCTGTTATACTGGATTAAAGTGACATATTTGACTATTCTATCAAGTTAAGTAAGAGATGACACAGTTGTTTCTGACTCTATTGAGGCTTCCGTTTGTGATGGGTCTGTGGATACTTCTAGTAAAACCATTACAGACCCTATTAATGTTGTTTTGGATAGCAACAAACACGCTGGCATGTTATCTTATAAGGATGCTCTTTTGAGTGGCTCCAAAATCAATCGTGTGGCGGACAGGGATCTGGGAGTCGACTCTGACAGTGATCGCACTCATAGCAATCCGATGGTTTCTTTTGATGGTGCGGTTGGGCGTGAGTTACTTGCTGATCTTGAGGATTCCATCCTATAGGCCTCGAAAGGTAAAGTCAGGAGTAAGAGAAAACAGAACATGTTGATGGAATCTAAGTGACAGCTTATTAGAGATGCGACTTGCAGAAGTGTTCGTGGTCAAAAGAATGGTCAGAAGGCTAGGATGACTAGGCGTGCGAACATGTTGGGAGATGATAATCTTGATAATATTGATACTGAAGTTGACCGAATGGCTGATATTATTAGCAAGGATATAGGCGTGCGATTCCTTGATGACCCACCAAACTGAAGTTTTTGACCTTGCAGCATGATTGAGATGAGATGGATTCTCCAGGCTGTTGTGATCGTGAAAATCCTTGTTGTGTTAATTTTATTTAGCTGTTTAGTTGTAACCTTCTCTTTTGGTGGTGATTGTTTGATGTTTTGTTTGCTGTTTATTGTTGTCTACGAATTTTTTAGCCTTTTGGCTCTTAATAATCTAAATCTAAAAAAAAAAGTAAGAGTTTGTTAATCCGAAAAAGAAATTTGAGAAGCAATTTTGGCATATGAGATTAGTTGGTAGGCTTGAGAAAGAAGAGCATAGGATGAAGATAAACCACAAGAGTCTGGTTTATGATTGGGGGGGAGTCTCTGATTCTTGTCACACCTCCTCCCTCCTTGCGTAGATAGTAGATACTCTACTCCTGTAATTCTTGCGCCTAGTATTCCTGGGTATATTCTATCTGATACTCCTCTCAACTCTCATCTCTGAAATGTGGATTATCTCAATCTGTCCCTTCCCTTGTACCTCTTCTTCTACTCCCGTCTCTCTTTATCAACAGATACAACAACATAACTCTTCCTCTGGGAATTCCAGAATCCAAATCAAGGCACATTCCAACCCTAAGCTCCTCAAGACCAATCGCCGCTCTCGCTATGGTGAACCCGTCTCTGTCTATGATTCTGACGATGACCCTCACGATGCTCATCATCATCAAGTTGAAGTTGAAGTTGAAGACGACGATGATGGAATCGCTTGGTTCTTAGATGATGTATGTTTTTTTCCCCTCTCTCCAATCCTTGCTTCTTCATCCTCTGCTTACACATTCTGATTCCTTCTATCATTTTTTTGATTGTTGGAGCTTATGATGCCCAGAATAACAATTTCCTTCTTGTTTTAATCTCATATATACTTCTCTTGTAAACATTCTTAAGTCGGGGGTTCCTTTTTCTTTTTTACCCATAATTTGCCTTCTCATGGTGCTCCTGTTATTAGCTTTTTGACTTTTGGTATGATGAACAAGTTATGAATGCACGGTTTTGAGTGACAAAGCATTTTGGCAACGTAGCTAACTTAGACTTGAGTATGGATACTGAATGAAGAGAGATTGATGCTATACAGTGCACTGTGGAATCTGAACCATCTCGATTGCTCTGATTTGAAAGATTAGAAGCTCAATATCTTCTCATCTGCACTAGATAGTTGCTTATGTTTGCTTCTTTCCAGAACCCCCATAATCCATGTATTATCTGTGATACCCGGAATTCTCTAGAAGGAAAAAAAATATATTTATTATTATTATTATTATTATTATTATTATTATTATTATTATAGTCGTATTATTTTAGCCACCTTCCTAATTTATTTAGACAAACCCTAAACCCTAGTCTCCTAATTATATATATATACCTACCTCCTCAAAAAATAATACAATATCTCCTACCGTCGGCCAGAGAGTAATAGAGGAGGAGTAATTTCATCTGCAAAGAATCACAAGGTTAGTAACGTGTTATTACTTACAATATTTATTCCTCTTTTCGTTCGCCTGTCAATCCCACCGTAGAATGCAGTAACCGACGACATTTAATCCAATTTGCCAAAGCCTAAGTCTAGACATACCCGTCACGTAATCATGAAAGGCTAAATCTTGGCCACTGAAGTTTTGGGCATTAATATCTTGAGGCTTTTAATAATTGTTGGACAGATTAATAATGGTGATAAAGTGATAAAGGGGGGTTTAGAAAATAATCCGGAGAGGGACGACACCGCTACACCATAATTTATTAAAGTATTGCTTTCTTCTTCCTTTGAAATTAGTATAGATTGATTGCGGCTGTGAATTTTTGATACTGATGGCGAGTTACTGGATGAGGATGATGATGGTTTGGGTAATTGGAACTGGTTGTTGAGAGTTAAACGCTACTCCACTCTCCTCTTAATTTAATTGTTTTAGGTGATCTATTAGGAGATAGCATCTAAAGTATAGCATGAACAACACGTGGGTTTTAAATAGCTTGTCCACTAATTATATAATGTTGTAATTGTATTGGATGAGGAGGTGTAGTGATGTTGGGATTCAAATTTTGTTATAGCAAGATAAGGACGGTGGCATCTTTGGGGGCAAAGGTCTAAGGGAGTAGGATACTTTTGACTTTTAATGTGGTTGGAACAACTCGAAATCTTAAGCACACAATATTTATACCTTGCGTTAATAAATTAGTTTACGGGATGTTAAGTGAGAGTTAACGCTTCGCTTAAAGCTTAGATATCGTAAGTAGTTCCGTTAATATTGTTAGTATGTTACAACCTGCGCGACCATCTATGCTAATTATTAGGCCCCGGGTTAATTATAGGTGACCGTATCTCGTTGGAGTAGATCATCCAGTTTTGGTGTTTTAGGTAAGTGGTGTGATACTTCTTTAGTCATTTTCGTGCCAAAAATATTATTTTGTAACCTTCTATTTTCCGTAAGTTTGATTTTGTTAAATCGGGTTGACATGCTATTATTTAACTATATTATTTTTAGTATTATTTACGTCCGACAGTTATTTGACCTACATTGATTTATTTGTGTTTTTACAAAGTACCTCCTTGACGTTAATTTCATAAGATGTAGTTACTTTTTGTCTTTATACACTAAGTGAGGTTTTATGATAATTTGACTAGTGTATTTGTAAAGTAGCCGTTTACGTAATAGTTTTACATTTTAAATTATTTGAACCTTCCGTTTATAAAAGTGACCTTGTGGTTCCGATTTATTTGGTATTCGAAATTATTTGACTGGGTGCTTTTTGTATGTTTTGATACTTAAATTACTGGTTTTATTTTTGGGCTATGTCTTCTGCCTTAGCCAGTTAAGGTATGCACTGGACCTGTCGATCGACTTGTATGCGCGCTATTTGTGTATTCCGATATGTGTATGTGTTTCCGCTGGGCCCATTTCCTTTGTTGCCCTGCCACTGGGTCAATAGTGGTGCATCGTTGCCCCGCCACTGGGTCAATAGTGGCTTATCGTTGCCCTTGTCACTGGGTCAATAGTGACCTTAGCCCTAACCATTGTGATTTTGATTGTTATATTTTGATATATATACTATGTTACTTTGACAGGAAATTATTTTATCAGTATTATGTTCTATTAAGGGAGTTTTGAGTTGAGTAAAATGTTTTGTAAAACCCAGTCACATATTGTTATTTAATTATTTATTTATTAACTCTGACCTAGCCTATGTTTTACCTGCATGCCCAACCTAGCTAAAGGAGTGTTACGCTACTTACTGGGCTTCCGAGCTCATCCTTTCATCTTCCCATTTTTTTGAGTTCCACTCTCAGTGATATCTATGTTTCAGGAGAGGAATTATGTGTTCAAGCCTTTATTTTGGAGCTATGGAGTTTATTTCTCAGTCTAATGGACTTAATATTTTGACTTAAAGTCGAATCTTTGGGCTATGAACTTGTAGCGAGTTTTTGGAGATTTTTGGATGTTTCTTTTCTACTCTAGTTGAGTTGGACCAATCATTATTTTGGGATTGTGAGTTATTGAAGACCTTTGTTTTTCTTTATATTATAGTTTAGCCTCGCATGCTTGTAGAACTCCTAGTGCTGCAGGTATGCGACGTCTGTTACTCCTCGGTTCGGGGCGTCGCAGATTTAGTGGTATCAGAGCCAGGTTAGCCAATCTCTTGTTGTCTTGGGTTTAGTCTTAGCAAAGCTTCCCTGATAGTAGATCTTAGAGTGAGTTAATTTTGCATTTTAGGGGTTTTTGCCTTTGTAGTTTAAGTTCCTAATGTTTTATGTGATTTTGTTGCGGTGCCCGAGTTCTTTATATTAACTGAGTTTGTTCAAATATGGGAAACCAGTAAATAACCTTTTCGTTTTCCAGTATGTCTTTGGGTAGGAGGAGAAGTCGTAAGCGCAGAGCTCCCGAGAGGGAAGAGGAGGAGCCCCATAATGAGATTCCCTCACTTGACCCCCAAGAGGTTATGCTGAAGTTCATGCAAGACTTTTCATCCTTTATTAGTCAGCAACAACATGGTACTATGCATAGTAATGGCTCATCCTCAACTTCTGTCAAGGGGCTGGTGGATTTTCTGAAGATAGCTCCTAAACCATTTTCTGGCACTACTGACCCTATTGAGGCCGAGAACTGGATCGATGAGATGGAGAAGGCATTTCGAGGTTTCCATTGTTCAGAGGAGGAGCAAATTGATTATGCTGTCTACTTGTTACAAGACAGTGCTCGCCATTGGTGGAAGTCTGTGGAGCGTAGACATGAGAACAATGGGATTCCTTTCACCTGGGATATGTTTCGTGAAGAATTCTATGCAAAGTACTTCCCAAGTGCTCGAAGAAGGGAGTTAGAGAGGTAGTTCATCGACTTAAAGCAAGGTCGCAGGAGTGTGGAAGAGTATGAGGCGGAGTTTGATCGACTATCAAGGTTTGCTCCGACACTAGTAGCTGATGAACAAAGCAAGATGAGGAGGTTCAGCGAAGGCTTGAATGATAACATCAGGCTACAACTAGCTGCAGTGCGACCGGATAGCTTCGCAGACCTAGTTGACAGAGCAAAGAATATGTACCTCATCACGAAGGAGATAGAGGATCGTAAGCATCATGATGATAAGAAGGGGGAGAAAAACTACAACACTTCTGACAGGCGAGGCAAGGGTGGATTGTCGAAGCCTTATACTTCTAGCAGGTTTTCTCGCGGTGCGCCTTCACAACAGGGGAGTAGCCTAGCTGGTTCTCGGGGGAAGAGGAGCGCAACTATCTGGTTCTCATAGTGAAAACCCTAGCTATGGATCACAACGATGGGGCAACCAACAAAATAAGCCCTCATGTGATCATTGTAAGGGAGCTCATCCGACTAGCGATTGTAGGTGGCTAAGTGGAGGCTGCTTTAAGTGTGGCAATACTGATCACAAAGTTGCTGAATGCCCTCATAATAATGAGCCTCGCGCGGTACAAAGGTCTCAAGCCTCTCGCTCGATGCCCTCACAAGCCACTTCGGTTCACACTCAGACAGTCTAGTCACCGAGAAACAATCAGAAGGGAGGACGACCTCGCACCACTGGAAGAGTGTACGCGCTGACCCAACAAGATGTTGACGCCTCTAACAATGTTGTGTCAGGTATACTTATCGTTAATTCAGCTTATGCACACGTGCTTTTTGATCCTGGTGCTTCACATTCTTTTATATCAGCAAATTTTGTCAAAAAGTACAACCTTCCCCATGCATCGTTAGAAGAAGTATTGTGCGTCAGTACACCTACAGGTAGTGAAATAATTGTGGACAAGAAGTGCACGAACGGTCATGTAATAATTGAGGGCAAGGAACTTTTAGCTGATCTAATTATTATGGAGCTACATGACTTTGATGTGATTTTGGGGATGGACTGGTTGTCTGCACATTATGCCACTTTGGATTGTAGAAGGAAACTAGTGAATTTTCAAATACCAGGGATGCCTGAGTTTAACTTTGTCGGGAATGGAGCTTATGTGTCGCCTAGTGTTATTTCCACTCTGAAGGCCTCTAAATTAATTAAAAAGGGGTGCCAAGCCTTCTTGGCATTAGTCACTACTAACCAAGAGAAGGACCCGAAGATAGAAGAGATACCAATTGTAAGAGAGTATCCTGACTGATGTATAATGGGATCAAGAGTGTGGTTGATCTATTACACATCATAGGGGAGACGTGCAAACGATCTAAGAGTGGGAAGCTTCATGTGAAATTGAGGCTAAGGTTAGGGTGGTTCACGTGAGGTAAGGGAGAAGATGGAGGGAGTTTTGCCGTGAGGGCTTTTGTGGTTTCAAGATTCAAAAGGGTTGAATCTTGAATGGGAAGGGAGAGAGAGAGGTTTGATTCTTTGAAGAGGAGAGAGGGAGAGATTAACGTGAAAGAGGGAGAAAGAGGGGAAAGTTGACGTGTGGTTGTTGGGAGAGAGAGAGTTTGAAAGGTTGTTGGAGGAGAGAGAAAGTTGTTAGGAGTTTGTTATGGAGAGAGAGGGAGTGGATTGAGCTATTTTGTGAGGAGGGAGGAGGGTGGACGATTGAGGGAGTATGGGAGGTATAGGGTGGCGTTGGAGTGGAGGATGGGTGAGGGTAGATATTATCTTTCTAAGAAATAGAAAGATAATGGGATAGAACTAGATTTCCTACTTGAATCCACAAGAAGGACAACCTAGGGTTTCTTGATCTAGACCATGACCTAGGATCAAGTTCTTCCTAAACAAGTTGGTTACCACACAAAGATACAATCGACGAGGGGCTAGAGTTAATCCTAACGCTCAAGGGGGTAAGCTTAAAGCTTGATTCATATTTCTCAACTGATTGATTTCTAAAGATTGCAAACTAGGCTATTTATACTAGGAGAGTCCTAACTCCCCTAGGATTCCTTACTTGGCGTGCAAGCCATACTAATTAGACTAGGATTACTCCTACTTGGCGTGCAAGCCAAGAAATCCTAGTAGTACACGCCTAACTACTCCAACTTCCTCTTGGATTAGGACTCCTTATCCAAAGGGGAGTTGGTTACAACAACCTTATCCTAATAGGTTTAGGCTTTCCTAATCCAATATGGATTAGTTACAAAATAAACCAACCTTATCTAGGATAACAACCAATTGGCGCCTACTCTACCTAACACACGCCTAATAGCACACACACACACACTTTCTAGAACATTCTAGAACAATTTAGAATATTCTAGACTTATCTAGACTTCCTATGACTTGATGCTCAAGTTTATAATATACTTGGCATCTTACATTATTTAAAATAAAACTAAAAGCTAATTAAATCACACCAAAATAATAATAATCTAAATAAAACTAATAAAGATAAGTTACATCCAAAAGATTAAAATCAATGATGAAGCTCTTCTTGGACGTGGACTTTGAGCCTTATTCTTGGGCTGGTTGGCGTGACTTTGCAGGTATTAGGATGTTTGGACATCCTCTTGCCATAAGGAGCATACCATATGAACGGGCCTATGGGCCTCTATGCTCATCTTTTCCTTCATAGCTTGCCTTGTTTCTTTGAAATTGTTTTGGGCCTCTTGGGATGTATTTGGCATGGGCCAAAATACATCACTGACGTCTTTCCAGAAGATCTTCCCGGAGTACCTCCAGATAGAGAGGTGGAATTTTCTATTGACTTGATTCCTGGCACTGCACCGATATCTAAGGCCCCTTACAGAATGGCACCGGCTGAGTTAAAAGAGCTCAAGGAGCAGCTCCAGGAATTACTTGATAAGGGCTTTATTAAATCAAGTGTCTCGCCTTGGGGTGCACCGGTGCTTTTTGTGAAAAAGAAGGATGGGTCGTTGCGACTCTG
>JARFYH010000036.1:0-100000 GCA_029582165.1 Portulaca oleracea
AAAGTATTTATCCATAATCGTTATGGTCATGAAATAAAATAAATTCAAATGATAGTTTAATCCATAAAAAATAATATTTTTAGAAGATTGGATTAATAATTATTATAAAATTACTCTAGAAAATAAATAACATAAAATTATTTATAGTTAACAAATAAGTCCTTGGAAAATTAATTTTTAATTAATTATACATAATTTTCACAATTTAAAAATAAAAATTTAATATTATTGAAAATAAATAAAATCGACGTATGAGATTCGATCATGCCACATGTACGGTACACATCGCGGGAATTACCGTAATTACCGTAATTGCCAAAAGCTGGAAATTACCTTACCTTTTTGGTTAAAAATAAGTATTAATTTCACGGAAGCATGTATAGCGATTTCCAGCTTTTGGCAATTATGGTAATTACGGTAATTCCCGCGATGTGTACCGTACATGTGGCATGATCAAATCTCATCCATCGATTTTATTTATTTTCAAATTCTGAAAATAGTTAAAACTATGAGATTTGACTTGCAACCTATTTTATAGTAAACAGATCCCTACCCATTCAACCATGTGTCTTTCACTAATTATTTTTGCAATATTTTGGTATTGTATACAACATGCCTTAGAATTTAAGTTTTAAAACCCTTCTGCCTTCCACGATTGACGATGCCCTTGCTAACTGCCTCCGCCGTTTGACTCAGCATGACTTCTCACCACCGCTGCCGACCAGTTTTCTAGTACCAATTTTCGAACGACCGGATGTCACCAGTGCCGGAGAACAATGATGTTCTCAAACACCGGCCATGCAGAGGGTGATTTCATTTCGTTTTTTCTACAATCGGTTTTGGATGACGGCGAAGGTAGAAGATCGGGAGTGCCTGGTCTCGGGATTGCATCCGAGCGAGGGAGACTTGGCCACGGGAATACTTCTTGCAGTAGTTGTATCTCCAGCGAAAGGTTGCCGAAAACAATAGGTCGGTCAATTTGTTTCAATCTTTTCATCCGGTATCCATCATAATCTATTAAGTATATTAAAACACAAGCTCCTAACTCCTAAGGAAAATCTAAACCTAAAAGAAATAATTTAGAAGGTTTGATGAATTCCAAACCAAATTCCAAACCTACATAATTTATTATTACATTCATAAATATAATATTAATAAAAATGAAAAAAATACATAGAGTCATTCATAAGTTACCAATATTTAATGCATAGAAAATTAGAACATTTTAATTTTTTCAAAAAAAAAACAAAAGGTCATACATACATAAATTACAAATATCAAATACAAAATTAGAGCAATTTTTACTTTTCCTTTCATTAATTCACAATTATAATATTAAGACCAGAACCTTAGAAATAAAATATAATAATAAATACTAAAATAAAATATTCATGAAAAAATTGTTTCGTATTCTTTTTAATTACTATTTTAGAAAATAAAATTTTTGATTGAAACTACTATATATATTTTTAACAATAAAAAAATTAAAATTATATGCAAGCTACCAAAACAAGAATAACAAATTGGAATAAGTAAAGATTAAAAAGTTGAATAAGAGGTTAAAAGCCACGTAATATATAATGGAAAATAATAAGAAAATAGAATTGTCACGTAATTGTTGTCGTAACAGTTTTTTCAAAAAAAAAAAGCATCCTTCTTAAGACGAAAAAAATTAAAGTATTTATCCATAATCGTTATGGTCATAAATTAAAATAAACTCAAATGATAGTTTAATCCATAAACAATAATATTTTTATAAGATTGGATTAATAATTATTATAAAATTACTCTAGAAAATAAATAACGTAAAATTATTGAAATATTATCCGTGCATTGCACGGGATATTATAGACTAGTTCATAGTTAACAAATAAGTCCTTGAAAAAATTAAATTTTAATTAATTATACATAATTTTCACAATTTAAAAATCAAAATTTAATATTTTTGAAAATAAATAAAATCGACGTATGAGATTCGATCATGCCACATATACGGTACATATTGCGGGAATTACCGTAATTTCCAAAAGTTGGAAATTACCTTACCTTTTTGGTTATTTCACAAGGAGCAAGACACTCCAAGGCGCATATTGTTGCTAGCCTAACTAAAGCCAACTATTTTTTTTCATTAAAAAAAAAGGCTAATTAATTTTATGTAAAAGGTTTTCCTTGACAATTTTTAGTATAGTTTTACCCTCATAAGATTTGAAGAATCCAAATATAAATAATCTTTTCTTTATATACATAAATGTGTGAAGATGTTAATTTTGACATATCCAAAAAAATCTTTGAAATTTGTAACAAGACCATGTTGAAAATCAGTTGAAAATTGTTTGGGAAACCAAGACAATGTGAGAGAAATGATAATCACATCTGACCAAGACAAAAATAATCACTTGGCAGTATCAAGTTGTATATGTCTAGGAATTTGAATCCCGTGTAATGAAAGAAAGTACTATTATGAAATAATTATGCCTTTGTAATATTGTCAATTTATCTAATTTGAGAAGACCAATATATATTAAAAATAGAGGTGAAAAGTTTATAATTTGCCCAAAATGTCCATACTTTAATTGAAGATAATAGTTGTTGGACGTAAAAAGTCAAAAATGAATTTATTAAGGCCCTGTTCTTTTCTGCGGTTGGCAAACTGCGGTGCTACAACATGCCGCAATTTGCCACAACCCACCACACTTTACCACAAATCATTACTTTTCTCTCTCCTCACTTTTCTCCTCTACTTTTTATATTTTCTCTCCTCACCTACTCCACATACCAATAACCCGCCACAATTACACCACAACTCGCCACAATTTCACCACACCATACCGCGTCATACCGCAGAAAAGAACATGGCCTAATTAGGGGTAAAAAAGTAATTACAATTGTTGAAATTATAAGGACCTGTAAATTTCATGGGTATCTTGAGGTAAGGTAAATGATGAATTTTGGTAATATTTGGTAACTTTTTGTAATTTTTGGTAACTTTTGGTAACTTTGGGTAAATTTATATGAGTAAATTTGTGTTTTTGAAATAAAAGGAAAAAATAAAAAAAACCTACTTTACACGTGTCATGTGATTTTCGATAATTTTAGTAACTTTCGGTAATTTTTGGTAACTTTTGTTAATTTTTGGTAACTTTCGGTGATTTATGGTAATTATCTACTTACCTCAATTAACCCATAAAATTTACAGAGCCTAAATGAGACAAATATTTTCAAATAAAGAAGTTAAGTAAAGGGATAAATATTTTGAATGGAGGTAATATTAACATAGATAGTAGACGTAGTGAATACTTTTACTGCATAGATAAATGAAAACTTACAAAATTACAGTCTGGATGATGAGGCCACATTCCGCATAGGATCCAAAAGCCCATGTGACTAGCGCAAAAGGCCAAGGTGGAAAACACAAAAAAACTAACCTTGTCCTGAATGCAGTAAATCGGGAGCATCAAGGACCACAGTAACAACTAGCAAAGCTATACTTGGGAATTGCACTTAATTGACTTCATTTAGACTCTTCCTTTCATCGATCTTATCCAAAAGTATTCATAAGTATTGAACTGTTGGTGGAGTAATTTGAGTATATTTCAAAACAACAAACTCCAATACATTTTCACTAGTGTAAGTTTCAGAGGAGCTAAATATAAGTAATCTTAGTTGTATGTATGAAGATGCATGAAGAAGCTGATTTCGAGGGGTTAAAAAATATTTTGAAATTCAAAAATAAAACCAATTTCAAAAACCATTTGAAAATTGTTTGGGATAAAAAATAAACTAGAGAAACTGGGACAAAGAAAACTTCTTATATAAGTGTTTTGTGCAATGATTACTTAAACATTAGACGTAACTGAAAAACGCATAGCTAAGTCTTCATGCTTTGAACATACGTATGCTCCATGAGAACACAAGAAACACACAGAAAAGACAAAGTAAGGTGTCCTACAAGCAACCTCTTACCCCCTCACTTGACTGATTCTAACCTGGCAAACATCTCTATCAAGTGTCATGTCATTTACTAAATTTGCATGCTTTAAATTGCCCGAAATCACCTCCTTCATAAACTCCCCAAGTCTTTCACACCCACGATGAAGTGGTGCAAGTGTAATTTTTTCACGTCTCTAAATGAGAGCATCTACATTCCTTTTGTACATACAACTAGACTATCGTAGCATATTTACTAATAATTATTCTCAATAGATGTGACACTACCCTAATTTATTGTGACACACATCATTCCTAATTCTATCAAACCTGATGGATCCACAAAATCACCAAACCATTCTAGTTAAGTAAATTTTGATAAATTAAAGGGGTATTGGATGAATATACCGACCTTTTGGGATATTGGATTGTAATATACCGAACTTTACTATTAGACAATAATATTTCTAATTTTTATACTTAGGTGGTATTATTATACCAACAGTGATTAAGGGGGTGGCGACTGATGAACTGGTCTCTGTGCTGACATGGCGGGCTGAGGGAAAAAAGGGCTCTTGCCTAGTAACCCCATTAACCCCTCTGTTTTTCTCACTAATCCACGTTAAAAAGTCAGTCTGGACATAGTGATTTAGGGGGTGGCGAATCGGTCTCTGTGTTGACGTGACATACAACCAACTAATATCTTGTAATATGGGCTAATGAAAAAAAATGGAGAGATTAACAAGGTTATTGGGGTAGGGTTGGTCTTTTTCCCTCAGTCAGTCACATCCTTACGGAGATCGGTTTACCACCCTCTCAATTATATAATTTATTATAAAAAATATATTTGGGTTACCCTTTTAATTTCTATCACTCTTACTCTTCTCTGTAATCATTCATTCATAAATTATTAATTATATTTATATTAAAAAATAATATTAATACAACTCAAAATATTTACAAGATTATCTCGAAAAGGGCCCGTCTCTCATGTGAAATGGTTTCATAATATATTAAAAACTTTCAAGTATTTAATACCTGAGAACACACATTATATTAATTTTTTATTTGCAAGAAAGAAAACAGCTAATGTTCATATATATAAACTAAATTGCTATAGTTGAATTTGTGTTTATGATTGTTACACATTATTTGGTGCACATATATCATATCTATCGTATAAAATCGTACTGCGCCAAAGAAAGATTAAATGAATATACATCATACAAAAAATACAAAATTATATTTGCATTAGCTACTCAGCATGATATGAGTTAACCGTCCCCAGGCCAATGATCTGAGGGCCGTCATTGCCATAATTTAATTTAGTGAATATGATATGAGATTTTGACTAAAACAGCTAACGTTCATAATTCTGATGAGGCGTACCCTTCTCAATCTCTATCATTAATCTCCAATCATATTATTCTTTTTAATAATGCAACCCATGGGCTATTGCTGTTATCCTCGTAACCTATATTATTATTATTGCATTTCGAATTAAAACTAGCGTTTTAGCCACTTGAAACAAAGCAACCCTTTGACTTTGTTAAGTTATTAAAAGAAATGGACTGATGATTCGTATTTTGCAGATTTGAGCTAATAGCGGTAATAACAACTACTTTAGCATTTCTACAGCGATGTTGAGTTTAATTAGATTCTAACATCATATGTTTGAGTCTTTGTATTTCTTTGTCTAGTTCCATTAAATTTCTATATAATCAAAATCAAGTTAAGAGTTAAAGAGGGATTGAAACTAATTTTGTGTTTTGATCTCACATCTCTGGTCAATTTGTATCCCACTTCACAGTGTTTGATTCTTTACAACATACATTTTGATTTGGTTTAATTCATACGATAGGTAGTGATTGGGAATTTCCATCCCCGTTAGGCTCTGTCCCATTTTGGAGAAAGATCTTCATCATTGATGGAGATTGATAGGGATGAGACAAACCTTTAAAACTCTAGCTGCATAGAGAGATAGAGCGGAGATGAGGATAAAATTTGAAAAATTTTAGAAGTTAAGTGACATTTGACAAATTTTGAAAGTTAAGTGAAATATTTAACAAATTTGAAAGATTATTGGTAAAATAAATAAAAATTAAGAGTTTTGTGGCACCCAATTCATTTAACTCAAATAGATACTGATAAATTATCAGTTGTTAAATTGGTCGCCGCCAATTTTATCGATAGTTAATTCAGGAATCATTACTTATCGATCTCCCGTATTGCCAAGCGGCCAATGAGCAGTGACTGATATTGCAGCGACATATAATATCAATAGCTAAGAGACATGAATGACTGATAAGCTTGTAGAGAGACCAATAATATCGGTTGCTATAACCGCACTTTATTGTGGTGTTATGATCTTTAAGATGTCATTTACAGTCAAAATTTATCTATATACAATATTAAATTATATTTATATAAAAGTACTTTTCATCATAGGTTCCTTAGTAAGCATAATTCAAATGACAACTAATTTGTGGGGAGTACTTTTTGGAGAAAGAAATTCAAATTTGTTTCTTATATATGAAATAGTAGGTAACAAACTATTTTTAAATTTTAGATAATTTTGAACTAGTTTTTCTAAATTATAAAATTTACAATTAGACATACCTCGATTGAGCGGAGTTTCAAAATATGAGCTTTGGTTCAGGTAATTTTTTGAAAAAAAATAAAATGTTAAACTAACACATACACATAAACAAAGTGTGGAATTTTCTCCATATCTCTACTTAGACTACTTGTATAGCTTTAATAATGATAATCCCTCAAACCAAAATTTTGTGGATACGTTTCCATGCATTGCCCTTCTTCTATTATTTATTTTTATCAATTATTAAAAGCAATATCCAACATATCGAATATTTGAAGACAAAATTCTATTTGCCTACCTTGAAAAATTTGGAGCCGCAAATTAAACACAAGCCGGCTGAGCCATGAAGCTTGAGCCAGCCGGTCATAAAAATTAAAAAGTGGGAACCAACTAGAAAATTAAGTTGATGGCAATAATAATAAAATTAATTTTGTGGTCAGCAACACCAACAAAATCCGACGTGGAAAATTATGACTGGCTATATTTCGCTGCGTACTTTTGTGGGGGCCCAGACCAGCTAAAAGCCCCTTAAAGCCAGTTGGGCTTTTTTAGGGCCCTTGTTAAATGACTGAAATTAGAAAGTTGAACTCTTTTTTCTTTAACAACGATGTTTTGTTTTTTGGAAGTTTATTTAATATGGGAATCAATTCTGCACCAATCAAATTGTTATTTCTAGAAAAGAGTGGGGATTAGCTCTTTATTCTTTACCATATTTTTTTTCACTTAAAAAACAAAAAATGATGAAAGAAAATATTTAGTGATTAACTAATCAATTAATTTCTTGTTGTGATGGTTATTTGAACCATTCTATTTTGTGTTATTTAATTCACTTGATTTAGTCATAATTAGGTGCCATTGTTTGAATCATTGACCTTGCTTCTGTATTGATAGTAAATAGTTTTGTGTTTAAGTCTTCACCTAACTATATTAAAGAAAAAAGAAAGTTGCACGATTCATTAGTTTTATGTTTGGCTAGTAACTTTTCTCAAAATTTATTGTTTTTCAGTACTTATTCTTAAGAATATTACTTTTGCAAAGTAGAAACTTTAGAAACTTATACAAGATGGTGATTATGTTTTCAAATTGTCTGTACATATACGTTGGGCACATGCACATCTTTATATGTCTAATGTTAATGGAATTATAGTGGAAATGAGTCAAGTGAAGTCGCGAGTTAATTAGCTTGACAGGAAGCTCGGAAATCCTAGCTCAAAAAAGCTCGAAAATCTTGGATCAAAAGAAGCTCGATAAGGTTTGGACTTGAGTTCTCACATAAGCGAGCCAAACCTGAACCTGAGGAAGCTTGGTTTACGAGGTTCGTAAAGCTCGCTTGAAGAAAAATAAAGCGACTTATGTTAACTTTGATAATATAACTTCAAAAATTAAATTATATTATTAACATAAATATTGACGTGTTTTTTGGAAAATTATTACTTTTATGTATTGTATATGTATTGCCCATAACCATGAATTATTTTCATTCGCCATAAAATTACTTTGCTTCTTATCCTAGCATTGTTCTTTCATATTAATTAATTTTCAATCTTGCATCGTAATTTATCTTTGTTATAAATTCTCTATTTTTTATAATATTTTCTATTTTAGGATCTATACTTTTTTTTTCACTTTGTAGTTTATCCAAAAAAGTGTCAAGAAACAAAGTATGAGTTTGTTAAACTTCGTGATGGCTCATGAGTCATTGTCGCTCATGTCACAAGTCTAACTTTCTAGGCCCATCAAGCTTGCTAGCTAGCCGAGCTGAACCTAACCTACAAAATAACTCACGAGATAAGCCTCGAGCCTGCCAAGCTCGGTTAGCCGTGATTTTATGAAGATTTTTTTTTATACTTAATGGTATTGTTACTCGTACCCATTTGAGTTTATCAAACAAAATGAGACACAAAGCTTGTCAAATCAAAGTTTCTACTAGTACCAACATCGTTTATAAGCAAAAACATCTGTTCCAAAACTAACTAAACCGTATTGGATAGGCTCAATTTTGATACACCCTTGGTTCTCGGCTCGCCCCAAACCTCCCTACACACCCAACAATCCAACCCCAACTGCGGGGTCCATTTCAAGGTGGATTTGAGTCCTTAGAGGGTCATTTTGATCCTCATTGTACGTGGCCTTCACTTCAAGGTGGATCCCGGACCATATGTGGGGTGAAGCTTCGAGTCTAGAATGGGACCCTCCTTGAGCCTTTTAAGGGCTCCGGGAATGTCAAAACGAATAACGAGCTGGTTGTTCCTAGGGAGGACAAAGAAAGGGGCGTTCCCTCATCAAAGAAGGTTCCAAAGGATATTGACAATTGTGAAGAGGCAATCGAGCCCAGTGAGAAAGTTGGGATCATCCATGAGCTCACTTCAACACTCGGTGAATTTGAAGAGGCTAAGAAGGAAAAAGGGTTAAAGGATGACGTCTTTGTTCTTGTGGCAGATGAAAGAGAGCCTCTTGAGCTCTTTGAGGCCCCATGAAGATCATGGTGGAGATGCATGCCAGGAAGAATTAGTTGAGGAGACTCACTTTGATCTCCCATCAATCCCCAATGAAGACGACCAAGAAAGAGCTCCACTGAGCATCATGGCGCTACTTATTGAAGAGTCAAACAACCTTTGAGATGACTCCCTCGATCAGCACTTCAAGGGCCTCCTTGATCATCTTCATGAGGAGAGTGGGGAAACCGATCGAAGACTCCCATATGAAATTTAGTGAATTATGTTTGGATGATGGGTGTTGTTCTATGGAGTCTTTGCGTGAGTCATGTATGCTATTTGGGAGACATTAGTTGGTTGATACAGTGTCCCATATTTGGGTGTTGTTTTTTGTGACTGCTCGGAGCTTAGTGTAGAGTCTAATATTTGTAGGAGGTAAAAATTTGTCGGCAAATCAGAAAATGACACGTTGAACATAAATTAAATTTATTTGGTCAATTATTATCCGCCATGTGTAAAATTATTTACGGCGGTCCATTTAATCAAATTTTAAATTGAAATATATCTTGGCTAATAACATTGTGACACGTGTCAATTATGGTGCAGAAAAGAGTAATAATCTCTTTGTTTTAAAAATAAAGGAATAATTAATTAATTTGGGTCCAAGCTCAAAGCCCGACTCAAACCCTAGGCCTCTAGTGCCTATAAATAGGGGTCATCTCCCTCATTTACAACAGATTCTGCAGTTTACCCCGGGCGACATTCGACATTTTGCTCTCCAGAGGCTTCAGAAGATCAAACTGCAAGTGACCTCAAACTACCAAGCATCAAGGATCAAGGCTTGCAAAAGCTCCAAGTCTCTACCGCGTCAAGATCAAGAACTATTACAGAGTTCTTCGACGAGACCTACAAAGCCTTCAAAAGATTGAACTACAGATGCTCCCCAGCTACAAGCGACAAGGACCAACATCAGCTAGTTCAACAACTTCTGCTCTTCGCATCAAAGGCTGCGATCGTCTTCCTCGTCTGGTTCATCGATCGAGGCCAAGCACTCAACTCTCGCATCCAAAAATTGAAGAACTGCAACCGAGAGTCAACCTGCAAACGGTTAAACTTCGAGCAGCCTCTAGCGACCAAGCATTAAGGGGATCAACGCTCAAGACCTTCAACTCAAGAACTACTACAAGAGTCCTTCAGCTAGACCTGAATTCGAGATCGAGATTAAGTGTCTGCGCCCTCGACTCACCCAAGTTTCAAGAGATCGAATTAGAGAACTACTTTGTTGTATTTAATACAGATATTGTACTCGCATACATTCAAATATTAATACAAATAATTTGTTTCTGAATTTCCTGTTGTTATTTATTTTAGACTCAAAATTTGTGTTTACAGGTTCCATGGTCCTTTAATGCAAGATCAAACATTAGTTAGAGGCTTATACCTACCATTTTGATTGACGCCCCCTGAATATTATTTGCATGCTGTTGGGTTTGGTATTGACTCTGTGAAAGGGTCATACATGTTATTTGGTTGACATTGGTTACTCGATGTGCTTAATGAATGTAGACTGAACGTTTTGTGAAACTAAGTTTGGCATGACTGTTGGGTGTTGTGTTGAATGTGAAATGTTGGTTTGACTTTGATTTCTTGAGTCCTTTCGAAGTTCCATTGACTTTCACCCACACAAATGAACCCAGGGTGGGAAGCGAGTTGAGCGAACCACCACATTTTTTTTTGATCGAAAACAACTTCTCATTAGACATTAACTGCCATACAAATATCCTCTAAGACCAGATCATGGATAAAATCTGGACTCTCCTCAAACCAAGTCCTACGACCCAGCTGAAAAGGTTATAAATGAGCTAACTGGTGTGCCACCTTATTCCCCTCTCTACGAATATGAGTAAAAGAACAGAAAATAAATGCTTCAGCCAAGACGAAAATTTCTGCAATAATAAGGCCCAACTCTGTGTTCGGGGTACTATATTTCCGCAGTTTAGATACCAGTGTTAGGCAATCTCCCTGGGCTTCAACTCTTGTGTACCCGTATTCCTTTGCTGCTGAAAGAGCCAAAATGCAGGCTCGTGCTTCCACCATTTCCGGTCCTTCAAAACCTATCCTCTGTTCTACCACTGCGAAACGCACGATCCCGTTTTCATCTCTCCCTACTCCGGACAACCCCATACCCCAATCTCCAAGTTTCGCCCCGTCAAAGTTGATTTTCAGAATACCCGAATTTGGTGGCTTCCAAGTGGACTGAAGGGTGCTCCGAGCCTCTGTTTTTTGTTTTGCTTGTTGGTACTCATGAATCACAGTTCTTGCCTATGTAATCAGCCGATCCGGATGACCACCCCCTCTTCCGAAAAGGGTGTTGTTTCTGTCATTCCAAATGACCCAAGCAATTCCCACAAATTCTTCCCATAGATCTTCCACCTTCTCTTTGGCATTCCTGAAAGCTTCTAAAATGTCATCACCTCTGGGGTGCCATAAATCGTATGGGAAACCGCTTTTCTCCTACACTAGCTCAGCCCGTCTGCAATGGAAAATTACATGAACACTTGATTCTTCCTCTTGCCGATCACATCGATCACACCAAGGTTGAATAGAATTAATTCGTTTTGCCAAGCCCACTCGAGTTGGAATAGCTCCCACTATGGCTCTCCAGGTGAATAAGCGAAGTTTCGGTTGTGTATTGGCATTCATAATTGCTTCCAGAAGTTGCCCAGCTCCGAGTTTTTGCTTACTGAGCGTCGGTCAATTTTCTCCCAATTCCGGATTGCATGGTAAGCCGATTTCACCGATACCTCTCCATCTCTTCCATAATGCCACATGAGTCTGTCTTGGGGCCATGCTGTCGAGAGGGGGATTGAAAGGATGATGTCTACATCCGCCTTCATGAATATGGTATTTATCATATCTTTTCGCCATTCCCCCTTCTCGTAGTTGATAAGATCTGCTACCCGCAATAGAGAGAGATCAGCCCTCCTTGGAGTGATTACACGGAATGTACTCGGCCGGGGTAACCAATTTGATTCCCAGATATTTAGTGAGTAGCCATCTCCAACAAGCCAACGAGTACCTCTCTTGATTATCCAAATCACACTCCAAAGGCTCCTCCAAGTATAGCTGCTGTCCCCGGGATTTGCCGCATCCAAATTTCCGGTATTCGGAAAATATTTGGCTTTTAATAATTGATAAGCCAATGACTCCGGCGCATTCATCAATCTCCATATCTGTCGAGTAAGGAGAGCTTCATTGAAGTGTTCCAGTGATCGGAAACCCAGGCCCCCATTGCCTTTAGTTTCACATAATCTCTCTCTGTTTACCCAATGGATACGTCGTTTCCCTTCTTTGGCCCCCCACCAATATTTGAGGATGGTTGATTGATTTCGATTGCAAAGCGAACTAGGAAGCTTGAAGACGCTCATCGCGTAGGTGGGTATCGCCTGGGCAATTACTTTTATGAGGACCTCTTTACCCGCCCAAGATAAGTTTCTTCCCAACCATCCATGGACACGCTTTGTTACTCTGTCACAAATGCCCGCGAAGGCCTTCCTCTTAGATTTCCCGATGTAAGTTGGTAGACCCAAATATTTCTCGTGAGCAAGGACTTCCCTCATATCAAGGATGATCAAGATTTCATCCCTTCTCGTTCTGGGCACCCCTTTCCCGAACACTACACTTGATTTATCAAAGTTGATCTTTTGCCCAGAAGCACATTCATACTTCTCTAGTAAGTGCTTCAGGCTTGCTGTCTGGTTGACATTTGCCTTAGTGAATACAAGAGAGTCATCGGCAAACAGAAGGTGGGTTATTTCTGGCGCATTTCTGCAAATTTTATGCCCTGTTAAGAGACCGGTACTGGCTGCGTTTGTTATAAGACTCGAGAGTGCCTCTGTCACAAAGAGAAACAAATATGGCGATATCGGGTCCCCTTGGCGCAGTCCCCGGCTCGGCTTCACTAGGCCACACGGTTCTACATTCACTATAAATGAGAAAGTTGCAGATTCTACGCAGTGCATTACCGTACTGACCCACTCCTGCCTGAATCCCATTCGCAGCATGATCTTCCTAAGGAACTCCCACTCCACCCTATCATAGGCCTTTGCCATGTCTAGCTTCACTGCCATACTACCATTAATAGCTTGATTGTTCCGCATAGAGTGAAAGACTTCAAAGGCCACCAAGATGTTGTCAGTGATCGATCTTCTCGACGTGAAAGCACTTTGAAACGGGGAAATAAGAGACGGTAGCCAAGGTTTCAGCCGGTTAGTAATTACCTTTGTGACGAGTTTGTAAATAACATTGCACAAACTTATCGGTCGAGAGTCTGACACTGCTTCCGAGTTGCTCTTTTTGAGGATGAGGGTAACGTGTGTGTGATTCATCCCTGGCGGTATATCTCCCCCATTGAGCACAGCAAGAACCGCGTATGTGACATCTTTTCCCACTATGTCCCAATATTTTTGGAAGAAAAAAAGGTTTAGCCCATCGGGACCCGGGGCTTTGTTTGGATTCATCTGTTGTAGCGCCTCCTACACTTCTTCACACTTGTAAGGCTTGCACAACTCCTCGTTGATATCCTCCGACACTTTCCGATCAACTAGCTCCAAAATATCCTCCATGGCTTGCGACTGTTCAGACGTGAACAAAGTCTGAAAATAATCAATGATAATCTCCTGTATGTCATTCAAATCCTGTCTCACATTGCCTTGGTTATCCCTTAAAGTCTCGATAGCATTAGTGCTCCTTCTGCCATTTGCCCGTTGGTGAAACCAACTTGAGTTTTGATCGCCATGAGTCAGATATTGCACCCTAGAGCGTTGCCACCACATCACTTCCTCCCTTCTTCTTGATTCTCTCAGGTCAGCCAACAACTGTTTTCGATGACAGGGTTCCGTCACTAGCTTGAGGGAGTTGCTAATCTTCGCTATTTCAGTTTGAACATGGCCAAATTCAGTCTTGTTCCATACCTTAAGTGCTTTCATGCATTCCCCAATCTTCCCCAAGCACGTTGATTGATCATCACCCCTCATCTCTCAGCACCACACCTCTTGAATGATACCCTGACATCTATCATCCAGTGCCCACATAGCTTCAAATCTTATCCTCTTGGTCCTTCTTCTTTGAGAATACGAGCCAAAACATTTCAGAATAATAGGAAGATGGTCAGAGAGGTCTTCGTCTAGATGGTATACTTTCGCTTCCGGGAATAGCCCCACCCAGTCGCCTTGAGCGCAAAACCGATCTATGACTTCTTCAACAGACCCTCCTCCCTCTTGCCCGTTCCACCAGGTGTATTTATGACCCACTCCTTCCAGCTCCAACAGACCGCAAGAAGACACCGTGTCGCGGAATGTTTCTATGATAGTATCTGATTTAAGCGGCCCACCTCTTTTCTCATGGTGATAAAATATTTCATTCCAGTCCCCCCCCCCCACGACCCTCAAGGCAAATTTGAGTGAGTCATGAGGTCTTGCAAAAGAAGACATGTTTTGTGCTTGTTCGTTGATTCGGGATAACCATAAATTCCAGTGAACCGCCACCAGTCCTCCATGTTCTTCCATCTAACCTTTGTGTCGATATGGTTTAGTGAGAGTGAAAGGATCTCCACCGACACCTCCCTTTTCCACCACAGTGCAACTCCACCTGCGCGGCCTCTGTGTTTAGTCCCATTTTAGGGGCTAAATACCACTCGTTTACGCTCAAGTCTATTGCCGTTCCCTAAGAAAATGGTTATTTATTACGTGTTTTGTGATTTTTAGGCTTTAAGTTCGGAGAATAATAAAAGGGGGCGAAGTTGCGGAAAAAGGCGATAACTCGGTCATCCCGAGACCTTTGGAGCCGATTTGATGCCGTGGTGAAGACCCGGGAATCAAGGGAGACCAGCCGTGCGTAAAGGAGAGGGATTTCGAGCCAAAAGGCTAAGTATGGGGGCATCTGTGCTCGTGGCGTTACATAACACCGGTATGCGATCGCTACACCCCCATACTTGGATGGATATCACTTGAAGAGCGTAGCGGTCGCTACGCCTATTGTAGCGATCGTTACGAGCCCAGGCAGAAGGTTCCGCCCAAGGCCGTAGCAGTCGCTACCCCATTCATAGCGCCCGCTATGATGAGACCCTGATTTTCCAAGTTTTCCCGCTGAGGTCGTAGCGTTCGCTACACCCTCCGTAGCGTTCGCTACGGATGATTGACTGGGTCGCGACACTGAGCATAGCGGACGCCTTGGAGCTGAAACGATTCGCCTGCTTTGGGTCGTAGCGAACGCTACGATGACCGTAGCGTTCGCGACGTCCTTATTTTCTGCTTATTTTACGGCCAAAACGACTGTGTTTTGGCCCTTCTTCCCCTAGGTATTAATGAGGCCGTCTTGTAACTTTAAAAGACAGTTTTTGGGAGTTTTGAGTAGAGAGTTTTTTAGTTTTTGCTAGCTTTATTTTTCTCCCCCTTTACATCTTCTATCTTTCAAGAGTTTTAGGATTAGCTTTTGGGGATTAAATTCTACTTTGTTGATTAATTACTTTCTTCAATCAAGGCCAATTGCTCTTCATCATTTGGGTACTATTGCTCTTCATTTATTGCCAATTCATTGCTCATCCATTGAGGTATAATCTCTTTTCTCCTCATTTTAATTTTTCCAAATGCTTTGTTGCTTGTGTTTAGTGTAGTATTATGTTGTTAATCGTTGTGGTTAGTTTTAATATCCATCTTTTGAGTAGAATCATGCTAGAGTTTTATTGGTTGTGTGTTGCTAATTTCTCCACCATGTCTAGAGGCTAATCTTCTCTGAGGTGAGGGGGTGATTAAGGCCTTAATGGGTTTTGGATAAGGTGTTTATTGATTAAAGTGTGTTTTAGTTGGAGGAGTCTATTTTCACTTAGTGTCTTCTCATTGGAGGTGGCGGTTCGAGGTCCGAGAGCTCTTTGAATCGTTATACACTCAATGAGAAGCCTAGAGTGGGATAGTTAGGTCTACGCTTACGAGGGTAAGTGTAGGGTTAACTAGGAATTAACGCAACTCTCAACCCCGATGATCCATGGTGGACATAAGGTAGTTAATTTGAATCTTCCTCGAGGGAGGAGATTCATCGTGGCTCCTTTCCCGCGTTGTTCCATGGATAAATCCAACTTTATGCGCTTTAGTCATGAAAACTCCTTGATCCGAGATTTTGTTAAGTGCCTAAAACCCCCGAACCTCTCTTTGTCTAATTATCACCTAGTTAATCATCTTTCTAGCTTTAATTTTGTCATAATCAAAGTGATCTTTGCTTCATAATTTATTCCTTGATTCAAGGCTAAAACCGAAACAAAATACGAGATTTTAGGCCACAGGCTCCCTGAGTTCGACAATTTACACCGGCCTGCAAACCGGTGTACACTCTGCAGTCTACCGCAGCACATTCATAACCGTCGAACCGTTTTACCAATACCAGCATCTCTCTTGCTGTGAGTTTAGTCTCCGAGAGAAAGACCAAACTGGGCCTTTGGGTCCCCACCAAGCGGCGGAGATCCTTGACTGCCTCAGGGTTACCCAGACCTCGGTAGTTGAGGCTGAGGATACTCATTGTTGTAGGTGGGGCTGCCTCACAGCCTCCACCTTTCTCAGAGTTGCACCAGCTTCACTGTCTTGCATGTGTTCCGAGTATTGTACGTCACCATCCTGGAATTTCCTCTTGAAAGTTTCCGACCCCATATTAATCTCAACCTGGTAATCAAGGGCCATAGCTTGAGGTCTGCTTCCATCCCCCTGCATATCAAACCGCAATTTTTTCCTTGCCTCCTGCTTCATCCTTCCCTCCTTGAAATCTTGTAGTAACCTCTTTTCCTCCTCTTTCTCAGCCTCCCTCCCTCTCCTTTTGGATTTCAGTGGTGATGCTCTAAGGTTTGCTCCATATGCTAGATCTTTCTCCGCTTTGTCCTCATCATACAGATCACACCCTTTGTACGTGTGCCCTAATCTTCCACAATCATAGCAGTAATCTCCCAGTTTAACGTATCTCACGTTGAACCATATCAGCTTCCCCGCTATCTTGGCTTCAATCCCCCTTCGAAGGGGTTTATTCAAGTCTACGTCGACACAGAAATTCAAAGACTTGTCAATTCCAATCAGATTATTCTCATCAGCACACACGTACCTTCCCATGGTCCCCGCAAGACTCTCTGCGAAAGTTCTGGTTTGTTTCAAAGCTGGTACATCGTAGACCTTGACCCAGAAGCGTACTGAGTCAAAAACTACATCAGAGTATTTTTCAACCCCCGTAAGTTCTTTCAACCATAGAATATGTCCATCAAACGTCCATGGACCCTCCATCCAGACTGCCATCTTGTCCGCTTTCGAGAAAAACTGGAATATGAACAAGTTTCTATCAAGTTCCTTCACTATCAACCCTTTTGTCGGCTTTCAGATATTCTTGAAAGTAGCCTTCATGGCTCCGATGTTAAACAAATGGTTCGTATGCAGTTTGCCGATGAGGCTCAGGGCAATCTGCTCCGCCTTCTCAACGTCTTCTTCCTCTTCACACTCAACCACGATTTCCTCCTCCTCAGTGAGTCTCAGATCTCCCACTGCTAACTCCAAATCCCGCTTCAAACTTCCAACAACACCTCCCGCCCTAGCAATCGCCGTCGACAAAAGCCCTAACCGCCAGTAGCGTAGGGGACAAGCCTCCGCACAAAACCCTTATGGGAGGTTTTGATTAGAGAGAAAGGGGAATAAATAAAAAGGGATCACTTTATATTTTAAAAACGAGCGAACCACCACATTGACTTTAAATAAAATTAAATATTGACACTAATTTTTCTTTATATGTTTTCTCTAAACCTCTTCTAATTGTAATTTTTTTTCCAGATAGGTAAGATATATGCAAATAAAGAAAGGAAGATAGTAAAATTGTTTAGACATTGATAAGTAAAATAGTGCACAAAAGGTCACATAATAACATTACTTATTAAATATCTAAATTTTAAATTATATATCACATAAATTAGATAAAAATACATTAAATAAAAAAATAAATTAGGGTGTATTTGGTTAGTCAAAAACCAATGAAAAATGATCATTTTTTCCGAATTGACTTATTTTTCCCATATTTAAATGTGAATTGACCTTAAAAATTTTTTTTACAGAAAATATACCATTTTTTACGTTTTCCTAGAAAATTTTTTTATAGAAAAATCTTCCCATAAAAAATTATCCGCCTTAAATTCTCCCGATGTTCGGGGTGGGGGGTTAATTTCTCACCTATATATTTCCTATCTGATAAAAGGTCAGGCCTTATCAAGAAAAAACTTGATATGGTATCATGACTTTTGGTCCAACTTGAATTGATCCGGCCTGATGCAAAATCAGCCGACGCCGAATATTTACAGTGATAGCACTCCAAAACAAAACCGAGAAGTTGAGGATGCCACCTCCATATTCCACGTAGTGCAAACTCAGAGTCCAGATGTCAGCATGCTGCTTGAACAAACAGTACTGTTAGCTAGCTAGCTAGCTATGTTCCCGGCCATTACCCAACAAAATCCCTCGTTTGTTTTCACTCTCCTTTTGCACCCACTCAATTCATAAGGTGAATTAGGAGGTGGAAGGGTTTTGGAACAAACCAAACTGCAAGAAAAGTAAAGAAAAGAAAAGAAAGCATCAATGGAGGTTTTTGGTGTGTCAATTTCTGAGAATCTGGGAGACACTGGCCATGCCCAGTTGGTGCCCATCTCTGTTTTTGTCGCTGTCTTGTGTTTTTGCATGGTTATTGGTCACTTGTTTGAAGAAAATCGCTGGGTCAATGAGTCCATCACTGCCATCATCATTGTAAGCTTTCATTTCATGGATTCTACATGCAAAGCAGGAATCATTAGGGCTTTCTTTGTTTTCCTTCATATATTTGGGATGCTTGAGGAGTAGTTCAGAAGGAATGGCATCTACTGTTTAAGTTTTGCTGTCAAATGAAACTCAAGAATTGAAAGTTTGTTCTATGATTATGGAGCCTTGGACTACCTTAGCCTTATTTCATCACTAAAACCCCAAAAGGGTTTTCCATGAAGGTTGAGTCTACTTTTGGAACAAGGCAGTACGGATGTCAAATAGATAGCAAAGAGTGATGCTGTGATCCTTTTTAAACTCTTTGATCAATCAAAATGAGTCACTGAAACTTTTAATCTAAGACAAAACTACCACATCAAGGACTTTTCGGGTATTGGATCTAGATGTGGAGCTACTAAAATGTTGTCTCTGTAAATCTAGTATTCGTTGGGAAAACTCTTCTAAAATGATAGAGGTTTTGAAGGGTTATAAGTTACTCTTGGTTGAGCAAATGTATGCTCAAAACTTGTCGCAAGGTTTCTCCTATTTTAGATGCTTTCCATTTGAACGAGGATAATTGTTTTAGTGGAAGGACATGTAGTGTAGATATGCCTGAGATGAGAACACTGCAAGTTTAGTTGAACTATTTAGTCTTACTCTTCCTGACTTTTTAGTAGGAGAATTCTTTGCTATACTCTGCTATAAATTTGATTCAGACCCTTCTACATCCTTCACGCGATATAGTCTCCTAGGATTCATTCAAGTTAGGTGTGTTCTTGCCTTATCATTTATTTGACCATAACCAATGTTCAGAAAGGAGAGTACACATTCACTTTGTTCTGAGTTTACTGTCTTGGATTTCCACTCATGTGCGATTGTCTTTACGTCTCGCTAGGGATGCCTGACAGGAATGATAATATTGTTCATAAGCAAGGGTAAAAACTCTCACATACTCCGATTTGATGAAGAACTCTTCTTCATCTATCTCCTTCCACCAATTATCTTCAATGCTGGGTAAGATTTTCCCCTGAAGTTTTTGTTTTAGGATACAAAACAAGACCATATGATCTGTTTTGAGATACTGAAGCATAAATCTACCTTCTGTTGCCTTTTTGTTCTGCACAGATTTCAGGTGAAGAAGAAACAATTTTTCCAAAACTTCTTAACTATCGTGCTGTTCGGAGTTTTTGGTGTTTTTATCTCAACATCCATCATTGCAGCCGGTAACATTTGCACCAACTTACTTAATCCAGCGGCCGAGAGTGATTACTAATTCCTGCACAATCTGTTTAATTGTTCAGGCAGCTGGTGGCTGTTACCAAAAGTTGGATTGCTCGGACTGACAGCACGCGAATATCTCGGTAGGCCATAATGTCACTTTGATTCACTTTGTCCATGTTTCTTTCGAAGCGGGAATTATGTGAAAATGATGTTTTGGTTTGAAATTCAGCTATAGGAACCATTTTCTCCTCCACTGACACCGTCTGCACGCTTCAGGTGGGTTTGATCATGTACTATTAATTTCTCTGTGTAAGAGAGTCGGTATGACGTCTAAACTTTTGTGTGCTTTTCTTATACATAGGTTCTTAATCAAGAAGAGACACCGTTGTTGTACAGCCTTGTTTTTGGAGAAGGGGTGGTGAACGATGCAACATCAGTTGTTCTCTTCAATGCAATTCAGAAGCTAGATGTTACTAGGGTTGGTCCTTGGACATTTGCACGTGTCGTTGGAGATTTTCTGTATCTTTTCTTTGCAAGCACTGCCCTGGGAGTCGCTGTAAGTATTGGATTCATGCCTTGACTACTCAAAATAGGCTTTTTCCCTTAGTTAATATTGTTCCACAATTGAGCAGGAAATTGTTGCAAGGCCAAAATATGATGTAGAAAATTGGATCTTTGTGTGTCGAGTATAAGTATGTTGGTTCTTGACATTTGCTTTGTTCCTGCAGACTGGCCTGGTGACTGCTTATGCTCTGAAAGCCTTGTACTTTGGTAGGCAAGTCCCTAGCTCATGAACTTTCCCCTTTTTTTCTTCCCTCTCTTTTTATTTTCTATTTTTTTTCTTCGGGAAATGATCATGAACTTTTCTCGACTATTGTACAAGTTGCAGAAGGTGAAATCTTAACTTCCTGTCTTTTGCCTGGTCTTGATAGGCATTCTACTGATCGTGAAATCGCCCTCATGGTTTTGATGGCTTACTTGTCCTACACATTAGCTGAGGCAAGTATATATAAGATTAGTCACGAAATTAGCAAATGCCGTTGTTTTCTCGAGATTACATCTTCCTTCTAAAACACCAGTGCGGCTTGAATGAACTCACTCGGACACTTTTTCATTTGATTTTGGCAGCTGTCCAAGTTGAGTGGGATTCTGACTGTGTTCTTCTGTGGCATTGTAATGTCACATTATGCATGGCACAACATCACTCATAACTCTAGAGTTACAACGAAGTAGGTCTATCAAAATCAATAAAATCATATTCATTTGTTAATCATTAATCAATATCGCACCGCATCCATAATCATGGACTTTCTGCAGGCATATTTTTGCTACTATGTCATTCATAGCGGAGATATTCATTTTCCTGTATGTGGGTACCGATGTTTTCGACATTGAGAAATGGAAAATGACCAAGCTGAGGTATGATTCTATTTACTTGTTTCTTTTTGTGTTTGCACGGGGCAGCTTGAACAGCGAATCCTCTATTAACTTAAACTCTCCTGTAGCATAGGGAAATCAATAGGTGTCTATGCTACTATAGTCCTCCTTATATTGGTTGGCCGTGCTGCTTTTGTGTTTCCTCTATCCGCCATATCGAACTACACAAACCGGGAGCATAACTGGAAAACATCATCCATTACTTTCCGGAAGCAGGTAAGATTACTATTATCAATCGCTATTCACGACATTTAGTTCTTAGAATAGAAGTGATGACTGGATTGTGTAATCTAGGTGATTATATGGTGGGCGGGGCTTATGAGAGGGGCAGTCTCTATTGCTTTGGCCTTCAAACAGGTTTAGCTACATCACTTGTGTAATTTCTATTGTCCTAAATGAGTTATGCTCTTGTTATGTTATTTCTATATTCACATTTTAATGTGGTTTTTCTGATCAATTTTATCTGATTTTGATTCATGAAGTTCACATATTCGGGCATTACTTTGGACTCGGTCAATGCCACCATGGTTACTGTCACCATAATTGTTGTACTCTTCACGACTCTGGTGAGCATGGTTCTAACCCTAACTTCAATCGACAAGTTTATCGGACTACAAATAAAGGCAACGCTAAACAACTAGACCCAAAAATGACCTAAACGAAACCCCCGAACCCGGCATGATGCAATCTGATCCCGACCTGAAGGAGCCAATTGCCAGAAAACTCGAATGACCCAATCCCTGTGTCTAATTACTATATTTTTGGACGTGACGTGAATGCAGGTTTTTGGGTTCCTAACGAAGCCGCTAGTACTTCACCTGGTTCCACATAGTCCAAGCCCGGGGTCCCGGGAGCCCAAGTCACCAACTGAAGATCTCACTCTGCCAATGCTTTCAATGGATGAATCGACAGCAACAAACTTGAGTAGAGCCAAGGATAGTTTGACACTGCTGATGGAGAGACCGGCTCACACCATACATTCATACTGGAGAAAGTTTGATGATGCTTATATGAGACCCTTGTTTGGCGGACCGGCCAGCAGCAGTAGAGGTGATACCCGAACTTAAATGATCCGAAGGGATCGATAGGAGGAAACCGAAGAAGGCACTCTTGTTATGCGGGTAAATCCCTTCAATGGCCGAGTTCATAGGTCTGTCTAAGAGGGATTAAACAGGAGTTACACTTCCGTTGCAGAAGCCGTATCTTAAAACCAGCATTGGGGACAATGTGGCCTTGATATTATTGTACTACTGTTTTAAAGTATGCTTCTTGGATATGAACCTCCCAAGGAGCATTCTGGCAACAAAATGATGAAAGTATTTTCGAATGTGATCGAGACAGGTGAGGGTTCAATCGTGTATTTCTTGTCTACTGTTTGCCTGTTCTGTATGTGACAGTATTGAAAATTCTGTGTCATATGATCTCCTATGAGGCTTCAAATAAAGCTTGCCTCTTATGTATGCCATATGATAAGAGTTTTTGTGCCTCTGATGTAAGTTATGCACAGTTGTTCAAGTTTAGTAGCCCTTTCATCATGCATTTATGGAGAAGTGGTCAGTAATTTCATCCTCTTTCATGCCTTTCCTTTTCTTTTCATTTGTTTTCTTGTTTGATCAAACAATTGGCTCAGCAAATGTTAGCAACAGAACAGAAACATGAGCCCTTGAAACTGAAGAGAAAATGTATGCCACAAATGGTACCAATAATATATAAACTGGTGAACAAAAGAGTAAGTAAGCAGATAGAATCCAGCTTGTACAAATTCCTTTTGCAAAGGTCTTTGAAGATCTAGGCATCCATCCCTACTGAGAAGTCAGAATACTTCATTTGGTTAATAAAGAAAAGAAAAGAGGTGCACTCTACAAAATAAACAAATAAACAGAGCAGAGCAGCATTCATCTTCTTCTAAGCTTCTTCTTAACCTACATAATCATAATCCTCTGGCATCAGCTAATTACAATCATCAACCCCCCCTCCCCTAACTCACATCAACTTACATACTGATACTACTACCACTACTATCCAATACAACTTCCCTTCAACTATTCTCTAACATTTATCCAACCGTCAGTTACATGAGAATCACAGCTGCTACCTGCCAACAAAAAAACAGAGGACCAATTAAAAGACTGTCTAAGATACTGCATGTAGATCTGCAGATTATCAGCAAATCTCCAGAGATTTATTTCTATTATGGCACAAAAGCAAACCAAGGGATAAATTCAATGCAACACTGCTCAGGTCTACTACCATGCAAACCTAAAACAGTTTTCCAGTCATGATTCCCAGGAGCAAAGACTATCACCATAAGTTTTCATGGTTGTCCTGTCCAGTTTCAGATAACCTAGCTGAAATTTCTTCATGTTCTTATACTTCCAGCAAATTAAACAATGGGTGTCCGCGACCAAATGAAGATGCTTGCCCGTCAAAGTCTAAATTCGTTGGTGAAGAATATAAAAGTGGTTCTAGATTGGGTTACACTACTGAGGAGGCTCCAACTTGTGACAACCACTCCCTCCCAAAACACGCAGGAGAGGAGTGTTGGATTGTGAAAGTCTGGATTAAGGAGTCAAAATAATTTGCCACAGAGGGTCAGAGCTTGAATATTAAAACAGGTATAAATCCTAAATGGTGATAATAAGCACACACACTTGGTCAGAAGTGCTTCAACAATAACCTAACAGGATTCCTGTCAATATGATCTAGAAAAAAGCTGGCTGGTTAAGGCTTAATTGAATTGCCAGAGGCCCAGAATGATTCAAAAAAAATGGAAATAAGTAAGACAGAGACATCATCCTACAGAGCTAAATGTGAAATCATTAGTTGGTACTTGGTACTAACCACATATTATGTCATGCTCACTGAGAAAGATGATTGCGGGCAAGTGCTTCTCTAATCCCTGGTGTTGTGATGCTCTCACATCCAAAGAGTTCCTGAAGCTTTGTGTCACATATGACCGTAGAATTCAATGGATCCTGGAAATTCCATGAGATCGTCAGTTAGAAAATTATAAGCAGTCTGCCCATAGCAGATACTCAGAACTCAAGCACACATGTAGGCTGTAGCAAAGACAATGCATCAAACGCTAACAAATTTCATATGTATGCTTAACAGATGGGAAACTATCACCCACAACACTTGACTTGGCCTTTGGTTATGAATCAGGAAACTGCGCTGTAATGCAGTAAGTCAGCATAAAGAGGCCCCGTGCTTATACCAAAGTACACTTCATCACTCTTAGTACAGGTCATAATCTCTAATGAACACATAAAATTATCTTTTTCAGCCTGCACATCTATTTCCTCAGATACCAGGTTTTCAGCTTTAGAAACAAGCAAAACTATCTACTAACATCTAAGAAATCCATATTCCATGGAGCCTGTACATGGATGCCTAGAACACATCTTGGTTCAAAGTCATGCCGTAACCTTCTCACAAGTTACAATGACGCCCTCTTCACTTTTCAGCTTTCTTACAGTTCACCTAGTCACTACAGCCTTAATGAACTCTAGCAATGAACTCCAAGGATAAGCAAGTATTTATTAGAGAACAGCACTGCAACAAACACACAACCCCTAGCACACATGCCTTAACTACTCAGAGCACATCGGATGTTGAGAGGTTATTCAATTGCTTATTCGTAAAAATGACACCCCTCATTAATTGTAAGGGAGGATTTCTGGAAAATGAATCCTTGTAAGGAGAATCTCATGTTTAGGTAGGACCAATGCCCCCCCCCCCTTTTTTTTTTGCTTTAAATTTGCCTGTCTTTGCATCAGAATTTAAAAGATTTGAAGACACTATGACCTATGTCATTTACTAGATTATTTCCAATCTTAAAACATATCATAGTCTTTAAGGTTCTTTCCAGTTTGTGTCCCAGAAGGACTAGCAACACTTATTTCTTGAGATAGATCTGTTCTACTCCTTTCTCATATCCTACCAAAACATATCATGAGCAAAGAATTTTTCCATAACATTAATAAATTGAATTAAAGTCATACAGAACCTAAAGAACTTGAGAGTTCTAAGAGTAATGAAGGCCTTCTCACCATTGAAAATATGTCTAACCACCAACATGGAAAGTTCTACTACAAAAATCACTCATGTCTAAGTTATCATACTGCACTATGAAGGTAAGACCTGATGTAAGGACAACTGTCGTGCAACTATGAGCATATTTACATCAGACAACAGCTCTAGCAAGAAAAGGGATATGCTCATATGCATGATACTGTAGAAGTTTATTTGATAGCAAGTCACTACTTGACATTTGTCTTTGCTTGAGCAAAATGCTGCTGCACTTTAGTAGTATACAAATATATTAAATCATCACAAGCAACAACATGACATATTTGCTTAACCTTCACAAACTTCAGTTACAGAAATGTCACACGATGGATTAACAAGTCAAAGAAAGGTGCAAAGCATCAAGCAAAGTACCCACCTCCAAGCCTTCCACCTTAATGTACTCTTCAATGCGCTTATATACTTCTGATTGAAGCATCTCCTTCTCATTAGTACCAAAGAATTTTGCAAGTGCTTCAGAGATCACAATAGGAGCGGCTTCAGTGCTTGGAACTTCAGATTCTTCAACCTTAGCTTTCTTGGACTGTTGACCTGAATCCTCTGAAACCAGTAGAACGCCCATCAGAATCAAAGATTTCAGCTTAAGATAAACTTTGCATTATGAATATCTCTTGTCACATTCTTACTTGTAGAATCGAGAGGAACAATATGTTTTGCCAGCAGCTTGTTCATCTGAAACATGTCTGTAGAATCAGTCTCAAAGACAAGCCGTAACTCATCATTGCAAACTATCTTTCTTTTGTTACTTGGATCTTGGAGATTGTGTTTCCTTATATAAGCCCAGAGCTGCTTAACAATCTGCATTGTATACACAAACAGAATTATTAGAGAGAAGCAAACATGCGGGCATGAGCCAGGAAGTAAAAATAAGAAGAAAAATCAAATGAAAAGGCACAGTACCTCAGTTCGAGCCATAGTAGGTTGGCCAACAATTGCTTGGAGCTGTGGCGAAACGCCACAAAGTTTATTCAGACCACCCGGACCCCCTCTTCTCTTGGGTCTGCTCTGAGCACTGGAATTGAAATTAAGCGAGCAGGTGAGGAAATAATTCAAAAAAAACGAGCAATAGAAAATATTACAGGGAGTGAAACTACTGCTGTAACCCCCCCCCCCCCCCTCCCCTCCCCTCCCCCAAAAAAAAGGAAGAAAAAGCACACAAAGTCGCACACAAATACAAAATGCATCCAAAAGAGAGTGAAAAGGCCATGCATTAACATTACATATGAGTAGGACTGTAATACCCAGGCACATGGTTAAAGTATGGCTTAAAAGGACTGAAATGACTACTTATATCACCAAGGTGTGTCTTCTTTTTAGGAAATTTGCAAGAAAACTGATTTACAAAGATCAACAAATCAACACGGAAAAAGCCATGCCCTTACAGAAATGAAGTTCGAAAAGGGGCTCAATGTTATTGCCAGTAAACATAAGCTGCTATCATGCCAACAAGACAGATATTGTCCTTGAGCCTAAAACTTATTGTTAGAAAAAAACTTTACTAAAGAAGTATTCATATATAACAAGAAATTTCAAACTATCACTTCTCCTAGTTAGTATGCAGAAAACTGTAAGAAACATTGTTACTATCCCAGCTACGGGTGCTGATACAGAAACCTTTCATGCTCCTGCTCAAAAGAAACAAGAAATTTATCGTGCTTGCAACTGGTCCAATGAAATTACCAATGAAGGTGTGTACAATTAATCACTCCAATTTGAAATTACCAACTGTTTAATCACAGCTCACAGGAAAGCTTCTCACAAGTGACCATTCAACAATAAAATTCCAAACCCCAATCAATTTTATTGATCAATTACAACAAAGTTGAAAAATCACTTGGTTTAAACATATATTAAATTCAAGTCTAATTAACTCGAATTTAACCCAATTAATTTTGTCAATCAATAAATCCAATTTGATTTACGTCACAAGAATATATTCGCGGTCCCAGGTAAGCCAACTGTTTATGCATTCAAGTTTATCACAAGTGCAAAAATGCAGCAATAAATTCAAACCCCCATCAGTCACGGGTTACTACTGGTAAGGAAGTTACTTGGGAGCATTTTGTAAAAGTAGTCAGTAATTTTGGAACTTGGGTTGCCCTGAGGTACTTGGTCATTTCAAAAGCACAAAGAAGCACAGAGGCAAGAACCCTAGATTTTAGCTGATCCACAAGATACTTCAAAGCCTGAAACTCTGAGGAAAGGAAGAAACCCCAAATGAATCACAATCAAGAGAAAGAGCAATTTTTCCACATAAACACTGCTTAACTTTAGTAAGAACAAAAACAACTCCTGCCTCTTCTACCCCCCCTTTCCTCATAAATCAAATATTCCTCCTACCCTAATACCCAAATGTCCCGAAAATAGGCAAATCTCTGAAAATGATCCAAATGCCCGAATTTGAAGCACAAAAAGGAGGAATGAGTACCAAAAATCAGAAAAGATACTAAATTCCCCCAGCCCACCAACTTTCCAGATTAGGGCACAAAATGCGTACACATGTAATGTAACCGCATCATCGACGCAGTCAACAACAGGAGATGCACAAATTTCTCAATTCGGAACACCCCCTAAAGTCAAATTGAAAAATTCGCAAAACAAACCCGAAAGCCCTCAATTTGAAATCAAAGAGATAACCCTAAAAATTGAACGACTGAAAAGAGCAACAAAACCCCAAAAATGGAGATAAAAGAGGGAGAAATAAAACACAAAACCTCTCCTTTGGCGGCGCCGAAGAGTGAGAATCAACAACTGCACTGGCACAAGGCTGGCCGAAACTGATCTCAGTGGGCCCCCGATGTCCGGCGACTGCTCCGCCGAAAGTGGGCGGGAAATGAGAGTGCGGAGGATGGTGAGGATGATAAACATGGTGATGAGGGACAGGGTGAGGGTGGGGACTGAGATTAGGGTTAGGGTTAGGGCTAGGGTTAGGATTAGGGTTAGGGTTTAGAATATGGGTTCTGGGAATGAGGGGAGGGGGATTGAAGAAAAGGGTGATCTGGGCACGAATGAAATCGAGTTTACTGGAGAGATCGAAGCCCAATTTGGATTGAAGACGAAGAATAACGTCGTTGAAGGAGGTGATAGTACCAGGTGTAGTCTCTCGCAAAAGAGAAGCTAAAGCCTCAACTATTTCTTGGTCCGACGCCATTTTTGAATTGGATGATGGGGAATTATATTTTGTCTCTCTCTCTCTCTCTCTCTCTCTCTCTCTCTCTCTCTGTGTCTAACAGAAAAAAACGGATTCTATCCACCCACTACTACCCACCTTCTCTCTATCTCTCTCTATCTGAGTCGCTGTCTCTCTCTGTGTGTGTCTGTCTGTGTCTTTCTCTCTCTTATTTCTATCTCTCTCTCTCTTTCTCTCAGAAACATACAGGGTGGGCTTCATTCAGACTGATGATAAGTGGTATTTTAAATTATATTTTGACAAAAAAAAGCCCATCTTATTCTACGCCTTCTTTATTTATTCTTCAGGACATTCTCTCGAGTCTTACCCGACACAAATCTGGGGGCTTTCGACTTTTTGAGGTGGATGTGTGAAAAGGAGCTTAGTTTATTTTGGATTTAATGGAAATATATTCAATTTATAAATTTTGGATATTGTTTTTAAGAGCAAGGTTTTTAAAATTAGGATCTTAATGTGAATTGAATCTGGAGTAGTTGACGGATCATAGAATCATAATAATTCATAGATTCATAGAATTATCAAAATCTAGATCAAAATCGTAAGATCATAAGATTTTATCATAAAATCGATTTCATAAGTGAGCATGAGAAATGAGGTAAATTTTTCGAAAAGAATTGAGCATTGAAAATATAGAAAAAAATGGAAATTGAGTTTGACAAAGCGAGCATCAATCCTATTAAAAAGAGACATTTGATTAATATTTAAAAGCTCTTTGCTTTCACGTATACGTGGTGTATCAAACACTATTCATCAAGATTTCATTCTATGACAATTCACCACACTCCACCACACTTTATCACAAATCATTACTAAAATATTTTCTTATTTTTCTCTCTCCTCACTTTTTCCCTCTACTTTTTACATTCTCTCTCATCACCTACTCCACCTACCACAACTTCCACCACAACTTACCACAATCCACCACACTTCACCACACTTATTCAATTTCCACCGCATGAATCATAGATCATCGCATCAAGATCGTATAAAAGAGATAAACGGGCCTAAATTTAGGTCACTATAGGCCCTGTTCTTTTAGGTATAGGAAAAATATAAATAAGGTAAGGCAAAATTACATAAGGAAAAGGTAAGTAAAGTAGTGGAAGTAGTAAATGTCGCGTCATCTATTATATTTTATTTTAAATAAATTTTGTGAGCTAAATAAAAAATTTTGAAACTAAATTATCTAAAAGTACAACCTTATTATTTTGGATGATAAGATAAGATAAAGTAAAATTTTACTTATCTTACAAAAGAAAGGGGCTATATAAGAATTTTACAATTTTAAACAAGAATTTTTGTACCCAATTCGTTAGAACTAGTGAACCATCCTTTTCTTTTTTATGCTTATAGCTAATTATAAGCTTGACATTTTAAGGGTTTTCTTTCATAATAAAAAGAAGAAGAAGAATAAAAAAGAAACCTCCTTATTTGTTACACTTTCTGTTGCTTAGAATCAAATGCAAGACAAGACAACTACCACTCTAGTGTCTAAGCCCATTGGATGAGGTAATGATATGATGAATAATGAATAATAATATAATATATATACTAAACCCAAGTTGAGTAGCAAAAGGTTGCCTTGTCCAATATTGGCAATGGGAGATTGATTCCTTCATTTAATTTAATATTGACTTAATATCAAAAACATCCCTGTTTAAATCTTTTCTTTTACCATGGTAAGCAATGTAAATCGTTCTGAATCAGATAAATACTATATTAGATTTGATAAAAATCTACAGACCTACAAAATCTTGTCATTCAAGTCTCCTACTTTATAGTGTGTATATATATTTGCGCATGTGTGTGTGGTAAGAATGTAAATTCCATTCCATTAGCAAGACACTTCTAATGTGGAAGATCCAACTCGTACAACTAATAAGAGCCATAACTAATGTAGTTAGAAACTTAGGATCCAACTGAGTATAAAAACTATACAATTTGTCTAACTTTTCAGACAATTTTGCAACATACAACAATGTTTATAAAAGAAAATATTGGATTCCTTTTGGTATATGAGCTCAAAAGTGTTTCTCTGAGAATCAAGTTGTTTTTTATCTTTTATATAGAGTTGAAAATGGTCATTATAAACACACATACACACATACAATACTTATATATATAACATTCGACATGATTAATTATTTTTCCTAAAAGAGAAAACTAGCAAGCTTAATGTGGACGATGATGTCAATTAAAAATCTTTGGTAAATATTTTTAAAAACATGTCAAAATGTTGATCCATTACTTATGGCATAAAATAAAAAAAATGAAGAGAAAATTAAACTAGTAATTTGAGTTTTTTTGGGTTCTACCTAAATTGACTCTATTATGCTGATCATTCTTCACATTTATTGGATCACCACATGATGAGTACCCAATTTAGTACAAACTCCCCCATTTATCTCTTTTGTTATCCTAATTAGGGCTCCTTCAGTAAATTCCTTCTTTTTCTCTCCTTTTCTTTCCTTCAATTCAAGGCAAACACCATGTTATCCAACACCTCTTTCCATCCAAACTTGCAAATTCTTTAACTCTTTTCCCCCCTCACCTTTTTCCTAATGAGTTATGTTTCTTTTACCACAATTCTAAACCTCTCAATCAAATCATGCACATAATTTCCATGATAAATCCTTAAGGAACAACTATTCATTTTGATCTCAAATTTCACAAAGTAACTTGCTTGATCAAATTTTGTCATTCTCTTTAAAAACAAATTAAAGGAGGAAAATTGTTTGAAAGCATAATTAATAAATGGGTGGTGACACAGAAGGTTCCCACAGCAGACATCCCAGTGAAGTCTCATTGGCTGGAGAAGAAGATGAGGAAAACGTTGCCTTGCAATTGGGCCCTAAATGCAGTATTAGGGAACACCTTGAGAAAGATAAGGTTTTACTTCTTTCTATTTTTCTTTTTAAATATTTTATTATACTTATTCTAATGATGATGAGTATCAAAATAAAATAACTTCTTGTTAATTTTGTTTTAAATTGATTGGATGAAGGATTACAATATGAACTAAACTCAAAATTGAATACTTAAAAACTGTTTTATAGGTCTCCTTGAATCAACCTACAAACGATTATGTTTGTCAATGATAAGATTGTCTACATCTAAATCTCCTCAAATCCGTAAGGTTTTGACCGTACGAGTCCTAAATAGTGGCAGTGTTGTAAAATTATGTTTGTCAAGGAAAAGGGTCCCAAAAAATTCAAATTGCTTAATCAATTATAAGATGTTTTAGTAACATGGCAGGATGATGAGAGTTTGAGGAAATGGAAGGAACAACTCCTTGGCAATGTGGATATCAACGCAGCTGAAGGTATATGTTAATTATTAATCACTATCGCACATAGTAACATCTGTCTAGATAAGACTATCAATATCTAAATCATAGCAAACCTATACAAGCGAGTGTTATATTTTCTAGCACAATCTTATATGTATTGAAAGATGGGGGTTACAATATGATGTGTTTTTGAATGTAGAAAATGTTGAGCCAGATGTGAAGATATTAAGCTTGACAATAGTTTCTCCTGGTAGAGAGGATTTAGTATTACCATTGCCTGAGGATGGGGATCCAAAGGGGTTGTGGTTTACCTTGAAAGAAGGTAGCCCATACACTCTCCGCTTTTGCTTCCAAGTTAGCAACAATATTGTGTCTGGCCTTAGGTATGTCAACACTGTCTGGAAGACTGGTCTCAAAGGTACCCTAATCTACTCTATTATATTATTACCCCAATTACTTATAATCTATTTTCACATTTCATTATTTTCCCCTTAATTATTTGTTACAATTAAGATGGTCTCACGATGCATTACCTACAAATGAATGAATAAACTTATAGTTGATAGCACCAAAGAAATGCTTGGGACCTTCAGCCCTCAGCCAGAGCCATACACACATGAGATGCCAGAAGAGACGACTCCTTCAGGCTATTTTGCAAGAGGCAACTACACAGCCAAATCCAAGGTAGATCAATCCTCAATTTGAAGGTCTTTTTTTGATACTTATTTACCTCAACATTTGCGACTTTCTGATTGTGCACCTATGTTTTTCCAAGTATACATTTAGATAAACACTTGTTTAATTAGTAATGTCAACATTAATTCCTAAACTATTGTATCATAATTTTGTGTGTTTTCAGTTCCTCGATGATGACAACAAATGTTACCTAGAGATCAATTACACATTCGACATCCAAAAAGATTGGCCATCTAAATGATGAAGGATCCAAGTTTATTTATGCATTTTTTTTTATCTTCTTCTTACTATCGATCGATCCCCAGCTAGCTAGTTATCCTACTGCAGAGTAATTTCATGAGCCAAGATTTTGTTCAAAGTCCTCTCTATTAAATTCTCAGAAGAGGAGTATATTATGACGAAGATAGCAATTAATGGAGAAGCTAATTAAGCTAGCTAGGTAGAGATATATATCACATGGCTATTGGTTTCAATAAGAAGCTCCAATCCATATATTTTTATTCAACAAACTATAGTAATTAGTGTCATATTTTACCTAATGTAATCTACTTCTTGTGTGTTTAAATTTTGGGCGATAGCCTTACTTTTTCTAAACAATATTCATAAGCATTTTTGTACAGGAAATACAAATTTTTTTAATTAAATAATAATTACTCCCAAAAATTTTTCTCTCTGTTTACTCTTTTAGTATTTGTCTTATTAAGCACCTGACCAAGTTCAGAAATAATGAGAACCAGGCAACATAAAAACAAAATAATCAAGCTTTGCTACAATTGCAGTAAACCCGAGGACCTGTTGGGTTTGATGGCCCATTTTTATTTTTTTAATTAAGCCACTTAATTGGATAAATAGTTAATGATTTATTTATGTGGGTAATTACAATTTTTCAAGTGGCTAATTAATTCTACATGTACAACCCACAATCCTAGCTAGCTAACAAATTTTGCTCAACATACAATGATTTCAAGAGTTCTATTATGTCAACAAGTTGTATCCCTATATCTCATGAGTGAGTTTGTTGATAAAGACTTCTAATAAAAGATATGTACTAGACATGGCTGGATCAAATTCTTAGGGTTATTTTACCGGTGGTATATATTTCTATTATAAATATGGGTTATTAGACCTATTCAAAAGTCGGGCCGGGTTACGGGTCGGGTCGGAAGTTTTTGACCCGGCAGCCCGAGCTCGACCCGACCACACCATTGGGCCACGTACCTTCGGCCTAAGCCTTGACCTTACGGGCCATGGGCCGGATCAACGGGCCGACAAATATATAAAATGGATTTTTTAATTAAAAAAGTCTAAAAATTTACGCGTTTTATTTATGTATTTAGTCGGGTCACAAAAACTAAAACTTAATGTAAGATTTGCTTTGAAAAAATTTGTATTTAATCAGGTCTTCGGGCCGGGTCGGGTCATCGACCCGGGCCCGACCCGACCATACTTCGGGGCCCCGACTTTTTTCGGGCCGGGTCACCTTATAAAATTGTGACCTTGACCCACATTTTTTCGGGTTGGGCGGGTCCCCGGCCCGTTGAACAAATCTAGTTATTATCAACCTATTCAAGCACACTTGTATGGAGAACTTCTTCACCTCTACCCATCCCTAGGTTGTGAGAGTATTTTGAGAGTTGTTATTTTGCTTCAGATTATTCCTGTTGTGCTATACGCCGTTTAAGATCTCTCTTGTAATCTCTCTCCTTATACTAGTGGATTATTGTTGCATTGCTGTCCGTGATTTTTTCCACTTTGGGTTTCCATGTAAATCTTGTGTCCTTATACTCTCTATTTTAAGATTGATCTTGTCATATTTTTTTTCAATTTATATGTCCTGGTAATTTTTCTTCCGCTGCAAATACTAGGCTCTTTCTTTCAATCTTAACATATCCAAAAAGTATTACTCAATTTCTGCATCATATTTATATAGGTTCAACAGTAATGAGAATAAGGCAACATAAAAACAAAACAACCAAACTTTTGCGGAGCATTTGAGATGTCATTTTAGCAGGGTTGACCAAGAAGGCCACAGTCAAACTATTTCCATTGGAGGTTCAGTTACTCCTAGTGTGGATAAATTTTAGTATTTGGGATTTGTCTTGCAAAGCGATGGTGATATTAGTGAGGATATAACTCACCAGATTGAGGCGGATTGGCGCAAGTGGAATGCAACTTTAGGAGTATTGTTCGATAAGAAGATCCCACCAAAACTTAAGGCTAAGGTGTATAGCACAGTTATTAGACCAGCTTTATTGTATGGTTCGGAGTCTTGGGCAACAAAGAGAGGGCATTGTCAACAGTTGAAGGTGATAGAAATGGGAATGGTCCGAAAGACTTGTGTGTTTACCAAGTTGGATAAAATTTGAGAACGAGGTGTGTCGCAATATCTTAGGGTTGTCCTCTATTGAAGATAAACTACGTAAGAACAAACTAAGATGGTTTGATCACGTGCACAGAAAGGGTGTGAATGCTCCCATACATAGATGTGAGAGATTGATTGTGCTTCCGCTACTTTGTCATAGACGTGGAAGGCTTAGGAAGTCTGTGAGGGAGGTGATTAGAGTTGACTTGAAATATATGGGTTTAGTGGACGAATGAGACTGGATATGGGTGTTGAGTGAGCTAAGGTTAGTGTGTTAGGGTGAATGAGTGAGAGGTTGTTGGTAGGTTGCATTGTCTTTTCTTATTTGTGTGTTTCCGGTGCTCCTCATGAGTATGTGTATGTAGGTGATTTCCAGGCATGTATGATATGCATAATTAAACACTCATTACTTGGAGTACACATGTATATAGTTTCTTTGTCCCTTGATTGTCTTGTTCTTTTAGTTCCCCTAACAGTTTTTAAATTGATTATTGAAATGTTCGTTTGCAGTTTGCAAAAAGGTAATTATTTTGGTTCATCGAAATCAACTTCTTCCTACCCTTTGTGTATTAGGGGAAGACTGCTACATATAGATCTCCCAAACCTCGCATAAGCGAGACTACATTGGGATATGTTGTTGTATATCTCAAATTTAACTCGCTTTAACGGATTAGATTATTTAATCGTGAGTGAGAATTTAACATTAATCGACATAAATTTAATCTGATTAGATATTTGCAAGTTATGAATGTGGAACCGCTCACCCAAGTGTTCGCTAAAGTAGTACACTAATTAATACTAAATACTTACTTTTTCGTATTGGTTTAGGAGTATAATGACAAAAGCTTAAAAGGGGTTTTGTTTTGGTCGGCTAGGACGGTGGCTAACACCAAAACCTATAATATAAAAATAAACCTAGGCAAAAAAAAAAGAAGAAAAGAAAAAAGTAACATGTAAAAGACGAAAAGGCCCTTGATTGTGGTGCTTGATTCAACATAGGAATGAACGAGGGTTTGGCATTTTCCAGGAGAAAATCCGATGGGATGTCAATAATGCCATGTGATGCATACAGAGCACAAGGCATACACGTCGGTGTCACTGTCACAAAGAAAGCTCTCCCTTACTTTTTGCAATCTTGCAATTGTACAGTAGTATAAACAATCTAATATCTGGGGGGGCCTAATTGACATTTAAATCAATTTACAACAACCACATATAAACCTGGTTGGTTAGTCATGGAGGTGAGCCTCCTGCCTCCCCCTTTTTATTATGACCACAAACAACTATCAAATACAATCAAAAGGGAAAGCAAATCTCCAGGTTTGAGCGAATTACGTTTGCATTTTTTTAATGTGCCTCAAAAAGTAAGTACCAGATCCAGTACTACTGTTGCTTCATGCTCCTGATGAATGATGATTGTGTGCATCATTGATCTCAAGCTCTGGAGTCTCAACGTATGTTGATTCATTGGCTTCATCATTGCATATCAACATTGGTTGGCTTCCTTCTCTAAGGTAACCAATATTCTCTCCATCCTAAACTATCATATTCCATCTCTTTTACCTTGTGTATTACATTAGGGTATGTCGAATTTATGGATAAAAAGTTAAATTTTGATAAGTAATTTTTAGTAACTTTAGTTAATTTTGGTAAGTACTGTCAAATTTATCATAGGTTCCGTTCTTTTGTGTGGTTCCACACTTCCACGCCGCATTTGTCATATTTTCCACACTTTACTACAATTTTCCTATATCATCTACATTTTACCCGACAATCATAACTTTCTCTATCCACCATTTTCTCTCTTGTCACTATTCTTCTTTATTTTTCACATTCTCTCTCCTTACCTATCACATCAATCGTTTTTACCACAAATTTTATCATATTTTACCATACCATATCACATTTTCTACAACACTGTCATACCATACCATTTACTGCACCAAGTTTGCCGCACAAAAAAACAGGGGCCATAATATATCAAAATTATTATTTTTTTATTTTTTGAACTTTGGTAAATATTGATAAATTTAAGTAAACATTACCTAACCTAGTTTACTCGTCAATTTGACACACTCTAAATTAGAAATTGTCAAAGATATCGTCAAAATGAGATAAAAATTTTATTCATTCTGAATAAAAATAAGTATTATAATTGTTAAAATTGTAAAATTAGGTAACAAATAAAAAGAGATAAAAAAGTTAAATAATTCAACAAATAAAAAGAGACAAAAGAAGTACCTCTTTAATTAACGATTTTATATGAATGCAATTTGTGATAGATAAGTTTAAATACTTCCATAATAGAAGGTGCAAAATGTCTAAGGGTAAGTTTGTATTGGAAAACAAAGAGGGGAAGGGGATTTTTTTTTATTTTTTTATGGGAGGGGGAGGGGATTAGAAGGGAAGTTCTTAAACATTCTCACCTTATTTATTTTTTTAAATTATTAGAAGCCATAAAAGGTTGCAATTCACACCAAATATACTACAAATATTAGCAAAAACAGTAAAAACAACATAAAAAAAAACAGCAAATCAAAACCCAACAGCTAAAGATACAATAAAGAAAACCCGCAAAATAATCACCTAAATTGATAAACACTCCAAGTCAAAGGTCTTGTTGAATTAGAAATTTGAATATTAGTTTGTTGTTAGTGATAAATTTTTGGATTAATTTGACTTTAACTGCTTTTAACATAAAAGGATGTAAATAATAATCCATGATAAAAATTTTAAACTATAATTTTTATCATAAAAATATGTAATACTTTTGTTAAGGTCCAAAAGTTGATTTTATTGGTTTTTTTAAGAACCTGGTTGAACAATTAAATACAACTTATAACAACAATTTATCAGATACTACATGCATTAGTAATTATCATTTTGACTTACTCAAATGTTAAATATAAATATCTATTTAAAATTAGAATTCAATTGTATATTCAATTATAAAGTAATAACAAAAATTCTTATTTTTCATAAAGAGATTCTATTGTTTGCTCGATTAATTGGTAGAAAAAAAATTCCTAAATTGGAGGGAAAAACCAAAAAAGTCGATAAATACAAGGAAAATGCTATTAACATGTTGACAATATGGCATCATCACAAATGGTAAAAAACAAACATGCTTGGAATAAGAAGATAAAAAAAATAGTAAAATCGATGCGGTGGCCGTAAAATGTGTGATGGTCAAAGATGAGAAAGAAAAGGAGCTGTAAAATTGGATGGACGGAGAATTTAAAGAAAATGAGAACATAAAAAGAAAATTGCTAATTTCTTCTAGATCCAAAAATAGTATATTTTTTTGGCACCAAAAATAAAACCCAATAAACTCAGCAATGAAATCTTGCCTTTAGCCGGCCCCCAATATCATTCATTACAATCGTTTTTCTCCTTTGCTATTTGCCTACGCATTCTCTCTCTCTCCCCCCCCCCCCCCTCCCTCTCTTCTCCCTTACCTTCTCTCTCCTCTCCCCCCCTCGTTTTTTTTTGTTCATTTTTTCTTTGGGGGATATTAAATCTGATAGGACAACAAGCCAAGGGTATTTGTTAATTTGGTATGTTGATTGTTGATGATTTTCTTTGCTTTTATCTATCTGTGTTTCATTTATTTTCATTCATTGTCGAGTATGGCCAAAGAAAAATTTTTGATTCTCTAATATTATTCGAAAGAAATTTTCTTAATTAGAGCAAGTGGACTCCGTAAAAAGAATCGCCAAAAAAGGTATCAAATTTATCAACAACCCAAAAACTCTAAAATAATACTCCCTTTATCCCAAATAACTTGTCCAAGTTGACTAATTAGGTCAAAATTTTTAAATTTTGATCGTAAATTTATCAAATTATGTGTTGAGTTATTATATAAGACTATCACTATTAGATTTGTGATGAAAAATATTTTTACCTGAATAAAATTATTAGTCTTGCTAAGATAAAATGTGAAAAATTAGTGGTGAAAATGTTGTAGACGGTGAAAAAGTAAACTGGAAAAAGTTAATCGGGATGGAGGGAGTATCAAATTATTTTTTTATAAACAAAAAGTGTAAGTCAATGAATTGGGTAATTGGGTATTAGTATAAGTTTAAGATATAAATATCTAGTTAATGTGAAATTTCAATTTATTTGGTTGACATATTTATAATGATGATGTGAAATTTTGTTAAGTTGGTGAATATGTCATTTAATATTTATTTTTATTTTTATTGTTATTTATTTAAATTTTATTATTTTATTTTTCAAAATTACTTATGTAATAACAAGTGTATTGGACACCCCTAAATTGAATGTTTGGACCCGCCACTGTTGTCAACTGAATAATGTATATAGGTTTGTACGTTTGTGCATGTTAGTTGAAACAAACCAGAAGTGTGACTGGTTTTTTGATGGATTTGACCCCATTTACGTACGATGTTTGATGAAGTTTGTAATTTGTGGTGACTTTGTTTTGATTCTGGAAATATTTACTGCTATTATTAGATTGGATTGGATTGGAATGTATGTGACATTCTGCTGAGACTTTCTCAATTTTATCTGTGATCAGATTTGACAAATAAAGAGAGAGAGAAAGAGGGAGGGAGGGAGGTAGCGAGGGTGATACTATAATAAGATGACTGGGTTTGATGGTGTTGTTGTTTCTGATCCGGCTCTTCAGAGCCAATTTACTCAGGTCGAACTTCGCAGCCTAAAATCGAAAGTGAGTACCTAACCAAACTTATCCATTTTATTGTTCAGGGTCACTGTGATTCTTTGATATCTATAACGGGGTTTCATTGTTTTTAATAGTATACTGCCGTCAAGAATCAAAATGGGAAGGTTACAGTCGCAGATTTGCCACCGATTTTGGCCAGGTTAAAGGCATTTAGTCAAAGTTTTAAGGAGGATGACATTAAGAGAATTTTGAGTGAATCTGCCTCTGATATGGAGCAGGAAGTTGAGTTTGAGAGCTTCCTTAAGGTATTGTCCTTGGTTGTTGTTTTATCCACATTGTATAATTAGACATTAATGCATCAATTAGGGGAAAAAAATTATGATTAGAAATTAAATATTCTAAGAGTTATAATTTGGAGGAGTTACAAGTGTATTAGTTTACATTTTGGGTGAAATAAACATGACTATTTTGAATAGATGTATGTAAGGTTATATTATTGGTAATGTCAGGTTCACCTAAACTTCAAAGCCCGAGTAGCTGCCCAAGCTGGTGGCTCAAAGAATTCCTCTGACTTCCTCAAGGCCTCAACAACCACCCAAGTTCATACAATTAGTCAATCCGAGAAAGCATTGTATGTTCATCACATCAATAGTTATCTTGGGGATGATCCATTTTTAAGGCAATTTCTTCCCATGGATCCGAATAATGATGATCTATTCAACCTAGCAAAAGATGGAGTTCTTCTCTGGTAATTTCCCCAAGTTCAATTCGAGGGTGATTATCACTATTATACTTTTGTAGTTGTTTGAGTTGTTGATATGTTGAGTTTGGTTTCTTTTGCAGTAAGCTTATAAATGTGGCCGTTCCGGGTACAATTGATGAGAGAACTATAAACACAAAGAGGGTACTTAATCCTTGGGAGAGGAATGAAAATCACACCCTCTGTCTTAATTCTGCAAAAGCCATTGGATGCACTGTGGTTAACATTGGTCCCCATGACTTGGTTGAAGGCAGAGTAAGTTTACATGGGCCACCTGGTTGTTTCTTTGAATTGCTAATAAATCAACTTGTTCTCATGAAGAAAACTTGTGTTCTCCAATTGCAGCCTCACTTGCTTCTTGGGTTAATTTCTCAAATCATTAAGGTATGAGAAGCTTGATGTTTCTTATCAATTAAGACGTCACGGAGATGATCTAATGGTGGAATTATAACACTTTTTTTTAATCTCCTTGTTGTTCCAGATACAACTCTTGGCGGATCTCAACCTTAAAAAGACACCTCAACTAGTGGAATTGGCTGATGATGCTGATGTAATTCCTTTAGTTCAATTTTTGTTCTTGATAATGTTGTCTTAGCTAGATTATGAATGATACCTAATAATATGGCATTTCACCATGCTTATAGGACATTGAGGAGCTTATCAGCTTATCCCCAGAGAAGATCTTGCTGAAATGGATGAACTTCCATCTTCAAAAGGCTGGGTACAAGAAAATTCTTACAAACTTCTCATCAGATGTAAAGGTATCGTCTTAAGGTTTTTTTTTCGTGGAGTTGGTAAATTATCATATGGAGAACATTACTTTAAATTTTACATTCTATGTCGTAGAAGTAATTCGTTGTGTTTGGCAAGTGTAATTTAGCTTCTACTTACAATCGTTGTGTTGTTGACTTTACTTCTTTGTTATATGGGATATCAATTACTATTAAAAATGCTTATTTTGGGATTAAGTTCCAGTTCTACTATCTAAAATCCGGAGTTTAGTTATTATCTTGCGGCGAATTGTTCAATGTTTGTGTCTGTAACTCCGCATATATTACTGTATACAGGTTATTTTTCAGCAGTTTTTCTTGTATCCAGCATTTGTTTACAGCTTACACATGTTTCGTTTTAATGAGACTGAGAACCTCTTGTGTCGTAAGTAGGCTAAAGAACTTGGTGTAGTCAATTTAGTCCCACTGTATACTCACCATGAACTCTTTCCCTTTGACTTTTTCAACCCATAAAAAACAAACTAGATAATTTGTTGTTATGTAGTATATCAACCTAATAGTTGCACTAGTGTTATTGTACTTTATTTTTCTGCATCGTTTAGTTATACGTGTTTGATGCCTTTGCAGGATGGCGAGGCTTATGCGTACCTGCTAAACGTTCTTGCTCCAGAGCATGCTGATCCAGCCACATTAGATGCAAAGGATCCCATTGACAGGGCTAATCTGGTTCTTGACCATGCAGAGAGAATGGGATGCAAAAGATACTTGTCTGCCATGGACATTGTTGAAGGCTCTTCGAATTTAAACTTGGCATTTATAGCTCAAATATTCAAGATGAGGTGGGTGTCTAGGATTATGTTTATAACCCACGCTGCTTGAGGCTCGGTTTATCTCCAGGTCATATATTATACATGCTCACAAATGTGGACGTGTTTTGCAGGAGTGGTCTATCAACGGATGGCAAAAAGGTCTCTTTTGCAGAGATGATGACCGATGATGTGCAAACTTCCAGGGAAGGAAGGTGCTTCAGATTTTGGATGAACAGTCTTAGCATTGCCACATATGTCAACAGTGTGTTTGAGGATGTCAGAAATGGGTTAGTGTTTCCTTCTACTTTGTTTTCCTTGTCTTTTGGGGCTGGGACATGTGGGTTCCTCTCGAGTACTATCGTAGATCCTTCTGTCGTGTTGGTAATTGAATGTGAAGACACTACTCTTAGCTTTTAGAGTTCTCTGTTATAGAGTTCGTAGAACTTGCATTATAGCTTGCACCACCGAAAAAATATTGCATTTAGGTAAAATCTTACATTCTGAGCATGGGGTTTTCTCCTATTGGAGCATATTCTGACTGCATTTTTCTCAATAATGTTTGATCACTCAGATGGGTGCTTCTTGAAGTTTTGGATAAGATATCTCCAGGTTGTGTCAACTGGAAGCATGCAACAAGGCCTCCTATTAAAATGCCGTTCAGAAAAGTGGAGAACTGCAATCAAGTTGTTGACATCGGGAAACGATTGAAGTTTTCCCTTATCAACGTGGCTGGCAATGACATTGTACAAAGAAACAAAAAGCTAATCCTAGGTATTATTTTCTTTACAAACTTGCCCCAGTTGTGTTTGTGCTACTCTTCAGCAGTATATGTTTTCTTGGATACTGCTCCATATTGCATGTGTATTATGTTAGAGATTTTTGAACTGTTCTTTCATCCCATTTTCCTCCTAAGGCTCTCTGTCTCAAATGAGAAATACATAGTTTTCCCATGCTTAGATTGAGACAACCACTTTCTTAGATATAGACTTACCGATAACATTTCTTGTACTTGTCAGCATTCCTTTGGCAATTGATGAGATACCACATGCTCCAACATTTGAAGAACCTGCGATCTTACTCCCATGGAAAGGAGATCACTGATGCAGACATCTTGAGTTGGGCAAATAATAAGGTGAAAAGCTCGGGGAGAAGGTCTCGCATAGAGAGCTTCAAGGTTAGTGCCAATCTTCTCATTCCTCTATCTTGCGGTGCAATTTATCCATAATTTGAGTTTGATTTAAGGATTATGTTGTTCACAGGACAAGACCTTGTCAAACGGATTGTTCTTCCTGGAACTTTTAAGTGCTGTTGAACCGAGGGTTGTCAATTGGAACCTTGTCACCAAGGGTGAAAAAGGCATGGCCATCGCGACCTTTGATGCTAATCATCTATATCTATGAGAATTGGGATGTAGTTACTTTACTGATCTCCTACTTTTCATGATTGCAGAGGAAGACAAGAGACTAAATGCTATTTACATTATCAGTGTTGCTAGAAAGCTTGGATGTTCTATCTTCTTATTGCCCGATGACATTATGGAGGTAATTTGGTGAATCTTCCGCTGATCTCTTGTATTTTGTAAATTATTGCTCAATGCATGTTTGTTTTAGGCTAAAATGATATTGGGGATTTGGTTTGGTGTTTGATTACAGGTAAACCAGAAGATGATCCTAACGTTGACAGCTAGCATCATGTACTGGTGTCTACAACAGGAGGATGCATCTGAGGCTTCCGCATCGGCCTCCCCAGCTCCCTCAGAGGCTGCCACCACCACTGACATTTCCTCCTCGGCTCCGTCCATCTACAGCGAGGACGAGAGCTCCATTTGCGGCGAAATCGCATCCTTGAACATCGACGATGTTGACTCTGACTCTATCGCCTCATCTGTGGCTGAGAATATCGAAGATGATCAATGATACAGTTAGAAACAACTCGGGATTGTGGGTCCAATTCGTAACCACAAACCCACCCCCCGCCCCCCACAACCATCAACCAGAGTCAGTTGAGTTTTATAGGGGACAACAACTTGGTTAAAAAGGGTGCAAGAGGGGGACGATGAGGGTCTTTTTGTGTTTGTTGAGAAAGGATAAGGATTAAGGAGCTATGTAATTTGATTTCCTCTACTGATCCCCAATATATACAAGTCTGTTTCCTGAGTTGCAACTTTGTAAACAGGTCTCTACATATGTTAATTTTGTACTCACCTTGGCATGGCAGACAGATTGAGTGTATATCATTGGTGATGTATGTGTGTATTTCACGGTCCTCTTATGAAATGGGAGAGGGGGTCTGCTCTAAATTTCAAGCTGATTTTGTGTTTATCGATATGGCTTATATGTATGGTATAAACCTAACTTTTGAGAAATATTGGAATTGGAATTTTATAGATTTAAATGAATGAGATTGAGGTTGCTCTGTTATCTTCGTGCCATTCAAATATGCTCCTTCAGAAGTTTGGTATATGGCGACGGGGGGGCATTGGTCTTGAATGACACTAATGCAAGAACTACTTTTTTTTATTTTTTTGTTTTTGTTTTTTTACAAAGGTAAGCGGGTACGAGGCAGACTACCGATGTCTTCTCACAAGAAATTGGTCCGCCCTATCAAGATTAACTAGATTACAAAGATTGGTATTATTAAGGATTGTCATATCTTCACCAACCCCTCTGGAGTGTCCTTGATTAGCTAACCAATCAGCGGCCGCGTTAGCCTCGCGGTAAATATGAGAAATTTTAACTTCTTGAAACCGCTGAAGAAGAATTTGAGCATCCAGAATAAGACCTTTGATTTGCCACGGAATTTTATAGTTACCCTTTAGAGCCTGGATAACCTAGACTTTCAATGTAAACTTGCATGGAAAATTTTAACCGGAGACTCACTCTGGGCAAAAGTAATGTTTCAAAAATACCTTAGATCAACAGATCTATTTTCGTACAACAGTAAGAATACGGATTCTCCAGTTTGGAGAAATCTGTTGAAATTTCGGGATATTCTAAAATAGAGCTTAAGATGGAGAGTCGGAAATGGTAAATCCATTAACTTTTCGAAAGACAATTGGATCAATGACAAACCACTGCAAGATTTGTGTGGGCAGAGAGGGGTAGATGATGAGGATATAACTGTTGATAAGTTTATTACTCAAGCTAAAACTTGAGATATAGGAAAACTGAATAGCTTAATTGGTGACCCTGTTATTATTACACTATGACCTTCTCTTGTAGTCCTATGTTATCATTTACTTCCCCCTTTTTTCTTTTTCTTTTTTTAATTTCAAAAAGCATATTTTCAAAATGCCTATCAGATTACGTTTGTGATTTTCAGCTTTTTCAACAAGAATAATGTAGAAGTGTAGGAGCTGACCTTTGGGTTTTATTTAAAAAAATAACTTAATTATTTTGATAAAACATTAATTCTTGCAATAACAGTTCTTTTAGTATGAATCTTGCATACGTGGAATTTTGGGATATCTGAATGCAAGTCGTCTTACTTTGATAATACAAGCATTACTGTTTGCTTGGGGACTAATTCTAATAGCTAGACCAAGAAAGAAAAATATCTTCAAGAAATAAATAGAATACAAAAATATATATTAATGAGCAATGAATAAGCACTAACAGATAAAGGAAATAAAATATGAATCTTAAAAATAAAAATATTACAATAAATGGAATAAAATCAATTAATAGTTGTATGAAACAAAGTATCAATTATAAAACAAATAAATAATAAATAAGTAATAACAAGGCATAAAATAAAATAAAAAAACTTTTGGTACAATGGCATGAAGATTGAAGATCTTGTAGAAGTAACAATGGACCATGATAACTTTTATTAATATTTTCACACTTTTGTAACTTTTATTAATATTTTCTTTAATACCTATATTTATCAATTATAATAATATAATGCTTATTAGTTAGGTGAAAAAATATAATTATAGCCTAATTTTATCAATCATAGTAGAAAATCCAAATTTTATACATAGTTTTATATTTATGAAATAAATATAAATAAAATAATTATTTTTAAATTGTTTATAAGTTGTAGTAACCCAGAAAATAATGAAACATACCTTTAGAATGATTTAAATACACTTATATTTCACTTTATTAGTGATTTAAAAGAAATGCAAGATGGTTAAGAGTCATCTTGTGTCAAGATGTTTATCATTTTCGAGCAACAATATACAATGTCGAAGCATTGGGCTAAACAACTGACTATCCAATTTCCGCAACTGTAATTCTTGTCTTCCCCGAATTTCGATATCCGTCGTATCTATTAATATATAATAGTAGTATCTTTGAATTTTGAAATCATCACTTGTGAGTGAATTTCGGTCTTTCTAGTCAATGAGAATTTAGAGAAATAAAAATTAGTAACCACGTTTTCCGCCCATAAAAAATACAGTATTTTACCCAAAATCAAACTCTAAACCTTTGCACTTATTATCCCTTGAATTTTGCAGTTATAACCACCTTCAATCTTTGATTTTATTATCTCTTGATTTCTACAGTTATAACCACCTCCAATATTTGATTTTTTTGCAATTATAACTCTTTACATTTATCCCCATCAACAGAGATAGGCTTCTTGACAGTTTTAGAGTCGTCTCCCCATCTATGTCCTTTCACGCTCCTCTTTGTCTCACTCCTCTTTTCAGACTCGCCAAAACGCCCAGTTCAGAAACCATCCCTCCTATTCCTGTTGGTGACCATTATTGACAATCCATGAAATATAAAGTCATCATCATTGCCTGATTGTCGATGCTTATTTGCATTTTGCATCGTCATTGTCTGATGATACAATGAGGTTTAGTGAAGGCAATGATGACGACTTCCCCAACACAACTATTAAATTATAAGTGTTGACATTAAAGTCGCAAACTACTTCCATTTTGGTGGTTAATCTTAAAGGTAATTGGTCCAGCTTAATAAAATGTCAAACATCAATGGTGTTTTGAATGAGTTTTGACAAACAAAATTTCGTAAGATTTTGGTGCTTACACATATTTTTATTTTTGTTTTCTTCTTAGTTTTTTTTTTTTACGTAATTGTAAGTGCATAATTTGCTCCTGTTTCTAGGGTACTTTAATGGTAGAATTAGGGTGGTTTTAGGCCGAAAATGTATATAATCTTCCCCATTTATCTATTTATGCATGGTCTTTGCGTTTTTGGTGTTAATTTGCATATTTAGGAGCAAAACATGGGCTTTATGAACAAATCTAGCAAGACCAAGAGCACCACGGGCTTCAACCACTGTTGAACAAATCGTGTTAAAAATTTCAGGAGAAACCGACCAAGAAAGCGCAAGGCAACGCCTACCACGATCTGCCCGAGGTGGCCACCACGGACTATGGTGGCTGTTGACTTTGCGCAGTGACGGTTATTTCTGGCGTAGATAAAAATGGAAGAATAGAGAGGCAACAGATCATCAAATTTTCCCAACAAAAAGAAGAGAGTTCTTGAGTATTTTCATCACAAATTACCTCCATCCACCATCCACCATCGAGAATCGAATCGAAGAACTCAAAAGATCGAGGTTCGAGAAGAAACGCGCGACACTTGTGAAGACAATTCCGCTCGGAGATCGAGAGACTTTACTGAATCCGCCTCACTGTTTACTCTACTCTTTTCGCATTTCTATCTTAGTTTCAAGATTTGATTGTCATGATTAGAACGCATTTCATGTTTTCAATGACTATTAGCGAGTAAATTTCGTTCTTTCTAAGGTTTTACGAAGCGAAACTATGGTGTTTTGATTAGAATATTATTAGTTTGTGTTTGAATTCTTGATTGAATCAATAGAAGGTTGTGTTTTTCATGCTTATAAGTGTTCTTAAGGCCTTGGATTCTTGTAATTTCGAGATTAACATGAGAAATACCGAAAGGTGAATTAGGATAATCTGACTACCAACCTTTTTGCATATATTTGCGAAATTTGAGAAAAGAGTAATAAACTAGGGAATCAATTTGGTAACCTGACCTTCAGGACCTTCAATTCTGATTAATTTGAAGAGCATACGAAAATTGTTTATTAGGTTGATTAGGATAATTCTATTTAGCATCGAAAGAGCGATAGGATTCAGAGGTTTTTGATTTTTGATTCGTTTGAGAACTTCATTGCACAAGCTGAAAACCTATTTATCAAACCCTTTTGTTAGGTAAGTAAACCCCTAGAAGTCTTCATCCATCGATTTACCCTAGACTCAATTCTTTTTGTTGGCTTTAGTTTCTATTAGCTTATAAAAAACTTGCAAAATATCGAAAAACCCGATTGGCTTAGCAATTAGGTAGAGGGCTAGTACATTGCGCTGTTAGACTGAGTTCCTGTGGGATCGACCTTGACGTGCTACATCGTACCCGTGCGCTTGCGGCCCTGTCAGTCATTTTCCTTTTAATTTGTTACTTTATGGGTGTTGATTTATGCATGTCTCATGCATTTTGATAGTGGTTAATTGGTTATATATGCTTTTATGATTCGTAAATTCGTGCTTTCGACTCATGTTGTAGGATATATTACTATTGATATGAAGATAGCAATGATATTACCGTATTATGTTATAGCCTCGAGTTTCTTACTATAAATTATCTTTTAGTATTTGAATCAAATTCCCTATTATCATTTGATGACTTTTTGAGCATTAAGCACTTCAACTCATTTAAGATTTGTTCATTCCGGGCATTAGTATGGTAATTGGCCCAAGATTGGGAGGAAAAACAGTTTTACAACGAAGTTTGTAACTTTCACACATTAAATTCAATCCAAATAATTTGTTTCATGTAATTACATAACTGAATAAATGATAAATTTTAATTGCATGTATAAGAAGTATGACATGATTCATCATTGACGCCACTTTATTCAACACTCGTAGCATATAATTTTCATTAGAATATTTTATTATATCATTATTTTATGTGGTGATATTATTTTTGTCTTGCTCCTTCAAAATTTGTACATAGATTATATGTTAACCCTAATGATATTATTTATGTATTTTAACTTTATAATCTCATGAATATTTATATTGTTGTTGTCTTTTTATTATTAAATTTGTACTTTTTAATACATTTGTGAATTACGAGTATTGTTACACGTATTGCGAGTAAATATATATTATACGATTTATATCTATGAGTTTCCATTATAATTTTTATATGCATTTATATTATAATTGTCTTTTTAATTATTAGACATTTACTTTTTAATACACTCATGCATAGCACGAATTTAACACTAGTTCTCTTGAATGCCTAAACAAAACCATGTTTAGTTACATCTTTTAAGCTCTATTTAATTCTCTCCCTCTCTCTTTTGAGTTATGAGATAGTGGTTATATCGCATCTCATTAAAATACTTGCATCCCTCATATCAAACCACCACCATACAATTTTATTTTTTTTATCCTCTATGGGTGTCATATTGTCATTATTGAATGACGACTAATAAAAAAGACATAACTTTAAAGGCTGCCAGACAGAGATGGATATGAATGTATGGTCATATGAATGGGTTGGGAACAGATATATAGAAAGAAACAAACTTATGTGAACTAGAGTTGGGTTGATGGTGTTGGAGAATTTGCTACAATAATTTTTTTAAAAAATGAATTTAGAATATGTTAAATTCTATTAAAACTAAGTTAGAGGACAATAGTTTCATAATGTTTTATACCATTATTATATAATAAAAAAACACAATGCCACATAAATTAAAAGCTATTAAGATATTGCTTTAAGATATTTTCATTATCAATTTTAAGTGGGAAAAGTACTAGACGACAACGTTGATATGCCAATTTTTTTTTTAATTTATTCTTTTATTATCAAAGAAGTGGATGTCAAATTTACAAAAGATCACGATGAATGAATTAAGTTAAGGTATCCAACCCTCATCAATGGGCCTGTTAGATATATACTCAGTGCGAATGTTGTCTATTCGAATAGAGAACAAAACTCGCAGAAGCAAAACCATCACGCTCTATTCATTCTACATGATGTGACTAAAATTTAGCCAACATTGCTCTTATCTTATGATATATTGCTTGATTAATTGTTTACAGAGAGGTCCAAGAGTAGAAATGATAATGCATACAATTAAATTAAGAACTTAGTTGGAGAAAAACTATTTTTGTGGTCGTGTTCATGTCAGTGCTAATCTAGTATTTAAGGTTTTAAAAGTCCATTATTTGTTGTAAGTTATATTTCTTCTTTATCCAATCAGTGTTTTTTTTTTTTTAAACTTGGAAACTGAAAAGAAACTTAATAGTTCAAAAAATAGTTGAAAAGAGTTGGTCATTGCCGTGACATTTGATCTGTGAGCCGTCCATGAATTATCATTCTTCTTCTTCTTCTTCTTCTTCTTCTTTTTTTTCCGTTTCTTCTTTGATCCTCTTCTTTCTCTTTCAATAATCTACCTTTTCTATTTGTGCAACTATATCACAGGTTGCAGTCCCCCACCATTTAACTTAAAATCAGGTATCAACCGTCCTAAATGAACTTTTATGGGATATACTTGCTGGGCCGTCCTTGAAAATCAATAACCTAGATTAAATGGAAACTCCAAGAAAAGACCCAAAATATTAATACAAGGGAGCCCACGCGTCTAACCCATAAATCTCAAGACATTTTTTTTAAATATAAAATACATTATTGTTTCAATTTTAAACTTAATTGAAAAAATTTAATAAAAAAAACTTTCAATTACACTTCTACCGTTCTAACTTCTCCGCAGAGTCCCAGCAGCTTCAAGCCTTCAACTCTTCTGTGTTCTTCGACGGTTCGACCATCGCGGCTGCTGCCTCACCGACCTTCGACCACCGCCGTCAGCCACCGCGCCTGTCTTCTGTGTTCAGATTCTATCTTCTGTGCTCCGTCTCTGTCTTCAGCCGCGACCGAGTCTCGATCCAAGGGCCAAGGCGGCAACGCCGGCAACCAAGCGGCCAACGTCCGGCGACCGGTGAACGGAAATCCAACTTGTGAGTTCTCTGATTTTTCAATTTTAGGGTTTACAATTAACTATTTCAATTTTAGGGTTTTCATTCCAATTTGGTAAATTATTGAAATTTATAATTTGTGATTTGTTTGTGAATAATTGAATATTTTGTGATTTGTAAATTTTGATTTAGTAAATTACTATGAGTGAGTCACAAAATCCTGAGGTTTTTCACTCCAATCTTAGGGTTTGCTGTGACCGTCACTGGTTTTCAATTATAGATTTTTCATTCCAATTTGGTAATTGGTAAATTATTGAAATTTATAATTTGTGATTTGTTTGTGAATTATTGAACATTTTGTGATTTAGAAAATTACTGTTAGTGATTGTTTAGCAAATAGATTTGGGAATGTTGAGTATTTTGCTGTGATTTGTGATTGTTGTTTGTGTTTGTATGTTTTTGTCAGTGAGTAGCAAAGTGTTGGGTATAATATGGATCGTTCTAATTCAACTACGCCTCAAAAAGAAAAAATTCTGTCAGTGATAGTTGACTATTGAAGTATTTGACAGTTAGTGTAATTTTCTTTTTCAAATATATGATGGTTATTAGTGTAAGTGGACACCCCTATTTTGGAAGTCGAGATCCTCCACTGGATGTTTAGAAAGCAGTTACACTTGCACCCAAAAGAGATAAGGGAGAGTGTCAGTTACACATATTGGTGGTTAATTTTTTTAATCTAATGGCTGGGATTTTATTTGAATAGAATCAATGGCTATTAACACCCATTGCATCAAAGTGCACAGTTGGGGGAGGGAAAGAATTACGGAGACCCATTCTACAATTTAATATATATATATATTATATATATATTATATATATATATTATATATTATATATATATATTATATATTATATATATATATATATTAATATATATATATATATATATATTGATGAAAATTGTTGTCAATCAACTGTAGTGACCCCTACTTTGTTGATCCTATTTGAACTTCATGACTGTGGCAGAGGTGCTATGTGAAGATGTGATTGCACTCATTATTAAGTTGTTGGAATTGTAATAAAGTTGAGAGTAAACTCACATGCTTCAATCTTGTTTTCTGTTTAGTTATGCCGTATTATTACCAACTCGGCTTGTTTATACTGTTCAGGGCTTGTGAATAGCTTCTGATTTTGGGAAGTCAAAAGATGGCATATTCTGATGATGAGGCGGAGGACTTGCCCGAGTTCGTCTCAAACTATTTCTTTGAAGATGATAGCCAGGAGCTCATTTCGTTTGTAGTTTTGCCTATCATCTGGAATACAAGCGAGACCTTGCAGAATTTTAAAAAGCAGATATATATAAAGGGAACTACTGATGATGGGCTTCAGTCAATATATAAGCCAGTGAAAGCTTGGAAGTTTGATCTTTCAGGAGAAAGACCCGAGATATCTGTTCTTTCTAAGGACAATAATTGGATGAAACTTCAAAAACCAAGGAAATCCTTTGAAGCTGAAATAAGGAATATTTTAGTAACTGTGAGGTTTCTTCATCTTGTGAAGAATAATCCGCAACTGAATGGGAAGGCCATTTGGCATAAGTTGTCCCGGATTTTCAGGTATCAAGCTGTATGATGCCTTATTATACCTTACGATTACTCCAAACTTCTTGTGAGGTTGTTGCATATGTTGGCCAGTGGTTTTTATTCATCATGTTGATATTTCTCCCTACTTATATTCCTACTTTCGGAGTTACATGTGATTCTTACTGTTTCTTGAATTTTGTAGCTCCTACGAAGACAGGCCATCTGAAAATGACCTTTTAGGTTGTAAGCCGATTATTGATGAGGCTGTGAAGCATGATGAGCTGCTGATGAATTCTGAGGTCTGTTTGATCTTATGTGCTACTTGCATCTATTTTGTGGGGATGCTTTTTCATTTTACTTGTTTGGTTGTTCTTTGCTGCACCTGCACCAATGAAACCCGAAGATAAAAATTAGCTTATTCTATGAAGTTTAATGGACCTATTTAAGTTTGTAATGACTCAGAGATATAAGGCTGTGGTGTTTGAAACTATCTGCTTCATCAACCCTGTCAATTTATTTAGCTTTTTTCTATTAGTGTTTCTTTGTCAGAAAGGTAAGATTTTTCCCTTTGTAATCTGGGATTGGATATTTTATTGCCTCATGACGTGGGTTGGAATTCTTAGTAGGAGTTGTAAATGAATTACCTGAATGGGATTTTTGAGGATCTATATGTCTGAGCAACTCTTCTTGTAGCTAAGCTATGCCAGTGATTGACAGTGTTGGTCTTCTTTTGAGTACCGATGTTCTTTGATATGTTTTGGAACTAGAACTTTAAGCTTGTTAAAGTACTGTTTCTCCTTGTTTGTTGCATTAATTGATTTCCTTGTGATATTTGAGATGGGCTGGGGCAAGATAAATCATTACACCTGCTTGCCTTGCTTTAGAATATGCTGATGAGTTCTTTGATTGGTTGCTTTATCTTCAAGCTTATAGTCTGAAACAAAATGAGTACTGTTTTTCTGTGCTGTACCAGCAAACGGGTCTTATGCTGAAGTCATATTATACCACTATCCCAGTAATCCCACTAATGCTAATCCTTGAATGGTGTGTGCTCATAGGTGCCGTTGTCAGGGTTCCCCCTTTTTGTTCCATTTCATCGCCCCCTACTCCACTGCACCCACCCACCCACCCACGTCTTTTTTTTGGGTTTATTTGGGGGGTGGGGTGTTGGGTGGGTGGGGGGGGGGGGGGGGAAGAGAAATGGAAGTCATGTATTTGATAAGAGCTCTTTGGAACACGGCCAAGAACCATTACCTATGGGGCATGGCTGTAGGAGGTTCACCTTTGCTCCCTAGGGTCCTCTAGTGGCTACAATTTCCTTGGTGGAAGTTGTGTTGCTTCTGGGGTCTCCTTGTGGTGTTAAATTGTGTTGCTTCCAGGGTCTCCTTGTGGGTTTTATTTATTTTCAAGGCAAGGCCTCTGTTGGGCAAATTGTGGTGGTAGACTGCTTGTGTTATCCCTTTCTCCAGCTCTCTACAATTCCAAGGCTTGTAGCGTTTAGAGGGGTCTGGTTGCCAGTGAGAGGGCCAACTTACCGCTTTAAAAAAAGGAAATAAAGAGCTCTTCGGGAAAAAAAAGAGTAGATTTTCTTGTGCACTGTTGGACAACGGGCTGATTAATCTGTCCCAATTTTGTGCTACGAATATAGTAGTATTAGGAGTGCACAGTTATGGAACCAATACACTCCAGGCAGGATTTTGATTCAAACTTTGATGTCTATTATAGTCTGATTATAATTTCCTTTACGTTATCTTATTTGTGCAAAAAAACTTTTATGGGCATCTTACTGGAGTGAAATGTTCCAAGTAATTTTTCTCTTCCTCAAATTCGTAATTTTTGTGGCTAATTGTGTTTCCCTGCAAAATGTTTCATGAAAGTTTATCCTTTGATGGTGTCTTTACACAGATTGGAGAGGGGTTGGATGTTTGATCTTATGTATCACTTCTTTGAACCTCCTGTTTAATTCATTTGTCTTGCTTGCTTAAGTTGTGCTGAAATGTTCCATTTCAAGCTCAGTGACAAATTGTTCCTTTTCTATTTTCAATTTAGTCTCATGGCATCTGAATGCTTTCTGAACAGTATCTCCTGACTTTTCTTGGAAAAAGGCCTCAAAAGCAAAAGAGATCTGATGAGGTTTGCTTGAATTCTCGACACTTCGTATTTTCATATCATGCCTTCCATATTATCCAGAAAACTATATTGCACTGATTTGTCCTAAAATGATGTTGCAATGCTGAATATCCGTTTCATTGTTGCACAGGATGCATCAAGTAAAGGGAAAAGAGAGTTCATAGTTGATGACAATGATTTTACAAATGACACAGAAAATGCTTCTGATGAATTAGAGGATGATTCAAGTGAAGAGGAAGATGACGATCAAGAGGCCTTTGATTCTGTTTGTTGCATTTGTGATAATGGTGGTGCGCTTTTGTGGTATGTATATTCTCTTTTATCTTAGTAGTGTTGAACAACCGCTTTCTTTCTGAGGGACAATATCAATAATATATAGATGGAATTCCCTTACTTTGGATAGTGTATGTAGATGTGGAGTGCGTTTGGTAGAGGGGAATAACATTTTCTAGGAAAATGTTTACCATTTTTCTAGTGTCTGGTACAAAATAGTTTAGGAAGACAATACTCAAAGAAAATTATTTTCCTCCAAGGGAAGGAAATTTCATTCCTTTGCTCAGCGGAGGAAAAATATTTTCCATATTTGGTTCGATTGATTTCCAAAGAAGCTTTATAATATTATAAGGCCAATTATAAAAGTATAAGTAAAAATTTTGAACTCCATTTTTTTTTATTTGACAACATATATGGTAACAATTGACATTTCCCCCTGCAAATAAATCTAACTAAAGTTTAAGAGTGAAATTCAACTTCAGTGGTTTGGCTTGAAATTTTGTAATATGATAGTATATGTTAAAAAAAAGCTCAAATATGATTTTTGGGCTCCAAATATTTTCATGTGATAACATATATTGCCACATATTCCAACATTTTTTGCCACTAAAATTGAATCATTAAAGTGAAATTCAATTTCCACGGTTTTAATAGGAACTTTATGATATGATAGGATGAACTAAAAAAAGCTCAAATATGAATTTTGAGCTCCAGTATTTTTATTTGCAACATATATCGACACTTACATTGATGTTTTCTCCCCCTAAATTTGACTGAAACTTAAGAGCAAAATTCAATTTCAACGGATTGGATCAAAACTTCAAAATACGACAGGATAGTTTAAAATAAACTCAAGTACGATATTTTAAGCTCTAATGTTTTCATTTGTAACATATATCACCACTTTTGTAGACATTTTTCACTGCGACAACTAACTGAAACTGAAACTTAAAAGGCAAATTTCAATTTCGACGCTTTGAATTGAAACTTTATAATGTGATAGGATAGATTAAAAAAGTTCAAATATGAATTTTGAGGACCAAATGTTTTCATTTGATAATATGTATCGCCACTTATGTCGACATTTTTTGCCACTAAGATTAACTGAACTTAGTATAAAATTCAATATCTACAATTTGGATTGTAACCCTATAGTACGATAGGATAGATTAAAAAAAGTTTAAATATCAATTTTGAGCTTCAAATTATTTCATTATTTATATATATGACACATGGATCATCATTTTTCGAAAAACGATTTTCCTCCTACCAAACAAGGGAAACTTTGACATAGAAAACTATTTTCCATGGAAAACAATTTCTCTTGGAAAACCATTTCCTTGGCAATCATTTTCCATCCAACCAAACACACTCGAAACGTCTCGTCTTTATCATTGATCTATGTCTTCAGCCTGTGTGGACTGTATATCTAACCTTTTTCCTTCATGCGGAAGCTAGGCTCTGTCTAATGAATGGCTGTAGTAATGTAGGAGACTATGTGGGGTTACAATGAAAGAACTAGTTGCTAGAAGTTTGAGCTTTCATTTGGACTTGAGTGACAATTATTTTTTATCCAGTGGGAAAGTCTTTTGAAGAAAAGAATGTCATCACGTGTAACTGAATAGGTGATGTGTCATGTGGGTTCTTCATATTTCAATACCTTGAGGTTTGTAACATTGATTTTTTTGAACCCCGATAACTTCACCTTCATCTTGTGGTCCCTTCATGGCTTCACCATGGGTGTATTTAGTGTTTAGCCCTCACAAATGATGACAACCGTTTGTTTCCTTTCAGTTATAAAAAGTAGACAAATGCTTTTACCTTTCCCCGCCCCCATCAATCCACTACCGCCATGATGTTCACTGTGATAGCAGCCTGGCAGCACCACGGTCGAACTAACCGTGCCCCGAACTCCACTACAGGGTCATTGGGTGCTAGTGTGCCCAACAATGGCCCTTGTAACAACCCTCTTGGCCCTATTTTCTGTACTCCTCCCAACTTCCACCTCTGTCTTGTATATTGGAGGATTCCTCTTCGCTAGGGAAATGGAGAGAGGAAGTGGAGATGAAAACAATTGGTGGATTCATATGATGTAATTATTTACTAAGGAGTGGAAATAGAGAAGGTGGAGATGAAATCAATTGTGCACTGGCTTGCTTCCCAGAGATGGAAGTTTCACCAACATATACGCTATCTCTAAGCAACAAATTAGTCCAACACTCTCCCTTACCCATTCTCTCTCTTTTATGGTGGCAACACCTCATGCGGTCATGCCTGAGTTATGTATAAAGCACCTGCCTTTGCAAATGTGGGCATGACACTCCCATGAATTCAAGCCCCAATTTAGTTTGGTAGACAGCATGTGATTAAATAAGATAAATTTTTGGTTTGGGAATTGTAATTTTAGCTCTTTCACTCTGCAGTCTGCACGCATCACCTCTGTCTCCTGTATTCTAACCATTTTCCTATCAGAATAATTGGACTGAAGTTAAGTGTGAGAACCAAATGTGAATCAAATTCTTTTTCTAATTGAATCAATCTGGAAAAATTAACTCCACTCGAACACCTCTTGATTGTCATTGCCTTCTTTCTGTCTAATTTTCTGGTAGAAGTCCACAACTGGCTTCCAAATCTTCAAAAGTAAAGTGAGATCCATCAATGTAGGCTGAGAAAGAGGTGACAGGGATGGAGGGATGTAAAATGGTGGAGCGGGGGGTGTAAGTGAGAGCCGAAGTGTTGCATTGTGATACATGTAGTTGGTTTCAGGCTGCTAGGCACTGCATTGGTAGTTCAATGGCTGGTGTTTGTTTGTGATATTAGGTAGCCTTGGGGAAGAGAAAATGAAGTCTGAATCTCAAAAAACGGCAAGCAATCCAGAAAGGGGGTTTATCTGGATTCCAGGTCTTAAAAGCAAAGTTTGTGAGATCCATGGTGGAGGTGAGATAGACAGTGACGATTGTAAAACAGTAGAATTGGGGAGTAATGAGGAGTTGAGGACCGAAGGGCTGCATTCCGATACATGTAGTAGGTTTCTAGCCACTTGCACTCTGCCAGTAGATCAATGGCTGGTGGGTGGGGTTATGGTCTGGGGTGGCATGACAATGAGGGGAGGAAGGGGGGAAGGGTTATAGGTTTGGAATGTTTTATACAATTATCATTTTAGGACTAATTAATAAATCATTATGAAACGGTGAAGCTATGGCGAGATGGAATTTGAGCAAGAACGGGATATTTTATGTTAGTTCCTTTTACTCAAAACTTCTTAAGCCACAACCTTCTTCGTTGTATTGTTTGGAGGATGGTCCTTTTTCTTCCACCTTTATTTGAAAGTCTTTGGCCCCTTTGATGGTTGTTTTCTTCGTTTGGGATGTGACGCATGGTAGCATCTTGATTTGTGTAATTTACAAATAAGAGGGAGGACTTTGGCAAATAGATGCTTTATATGCAAGGGGGATCTTGAATCGCTGGATCATTTATTGCTTCACTGTAATTTTGCTCGATCTCTATGGAGTTGGCTTTTGGTTGTGTTGGTGTTACTTGGGTTGTTTCCTTTCAATTAGGAATCATATTCTTGCATGGGAGGGTGTCTTAGGCTGGAAATCGAAGAAGAAGATATCCTTGGTTATACCACATGATTTTTTGGCAGTATTTGGAGAGAGGAACCAATCGGTTTTTGAGGGAGTGGAAACTCCTGTTTGGGTATACCATTGTGGCCTTGGAAGCCTTGATCACTTGCTGGTGAGGAATGCGTGGAAGCCTAGGGTCTAAACAAATCGTGTGGATGATGGAAATCCACCCATAGAACTCATAAACACTAGGAACCAATTTTTAGGGTTTTTGGATTAATGGAGATAAACATGAAATTAAAAGATATGGAAAATTCTAAAGAGAGAAATCTCACCAAATTGAACTTAGATGTTCAAACACTTGCACAAGGATCTCCGACAAGCAAAGAGTCTTGAATCACCCAAGAAATCTCACAAAGAGTAGAGGATAAACACCCACTCACAAAGAAGAGAAATCACAAAGCAACTTCCACCCAAAGGATTAGCTTTCATTGCAATAGGGTTTGAAAACCCACAATTACAAACTCTCTAATTGAGAGGATTTTGAGTCTAACCTCAAAACTTCATAAAACATTCATTAACCTAGCTTAACTAACAGAAAAGTATCATAAAAGAGTATATATACAAGGGGTATTAAGCCACTAAGCACAATTGTTTAATTGCCGCAAAAATCATGCGTAGACAGGCCGTCGCGGGCGCGAAGGATGGATCGCGGGCGCGACCTAGCGAAGGGAAATTAGGCGATTCATTTCCGCGTGGGGTAGCTGGCGCTACAGTGGATGTTGCGGGCGCGACGGAGGCGTTGCGGGTGCTACAAAGGTGGTCGCAGGTGCGACAGCCTCCTGCCCAAACATCAACTCCTCTTCCAGTGTCGTAGCGTGCGCAACAAAAATCTTCGCGGGCGTGACAACGTTTTGGGCAGTTTTTCTTCTGCCGACTTCAAACGCGCGTAACTTTTTCATCCGGACTCCGTTTTAGGCCCTTAAGGTATCGATGGAAAGCTCTCGGTGTGTACTTTAAACTCCCAAAATTTGATGTCCGTAGGAGTTGTATTGAAGGAGTTATGATTGAAAGAGTGAAGGCACGCCCTTTTCTAGCCTTTGAATGCCTTCACCACCTTGTGTTTATTCTTGCCGATGGTTCCGGAGCCCCTTAGAAGGGTCGGGAATGGTCCGATAGAGACCCTAGAAGAAACATAAGTGAACAGATCCCCATACGGTTCATACTCTCCTTCTTCGAAAAGAGTTGTCCTCAACTCTTGAGGGTTGAAAATTAGCCGCATACCCGTGCAAACCGATAAGTATGTATTCCAGCAGTCGAAGTAGAGTGACGCTCATCGACCCGTCCTTCTAAAAAATGTAGCAATTCCGGCGGAAAGGAGGGGCCAGTTCGACATCATGAAGGACCCGAACACGCCTAGCACCCATCAACTTGTTGAAAGCAACAAGGAATTCGTTACATGAGAGCTTGAGGTCAAGGCTAATGGAAACAACCTTTCCTTGTTCAACCTTGATGTGGGAGTAATGGAACTCGGGTGATTGGTTAAGGACGTGTCCTTATGCAACTCAACTCCATGGCGAGGCTCGGGAGTGATTGAGCACGGCTCAACACGGGAACACTCTATGCGGAGCTCGGTAGGAGTCGTGGGCAAGGGTGAGGAACAAGGGAGGGAGGTTGGAAAATTTTGTGGAGCTAAAGATCGCTCAACCGCACTAGGGTCGCTTCTCCGCAAGAGTAAAGCCCGATGTGGCTTTCCTTTGCTCAAAGCACTCTCATCCCGTGTTTCACTCTTTTGGAGGTTTCTCTTCTCACTTCCTACCCCGGTTTGTGGTGTATCGGTTTTGAAAGGAGGTAAATGAGTGAGTTTAACTTTCTTTTCTCCCACTGGAAAAGTGTAGGTGTTCTTCCGGCCATCGTGGATAGCATGCCGATCAAATTGCCAAGGTCGACCAAGTAGTAAATGGCAAGCATCCATGGGAACATCACAAAGAACACTATCCTCATAAATGCCAATGGTGAAAGAGACCAAGACTTGTTGGGTTACCTCGAAGTCACCACCATCTTTTAGCCCTTGCAAGTTATACGGTCGAGGATGAGCCGAGACCGACAATTGGAGTTTCTCAACCATGTAGGTAGTGGCCAAGTTGGTGCAACTCCCACCGTCGATGATGACTTTGGCTTACTTCTCGCCGATGGTGAATCGGGTTCGGAAGATATTCTCCTGTTAAGAGTTATTCCGGGAATCTTTGGTCATGATAAATGATCGCCTAGGAATCGAACTATCCCCTTCTTGCGCGCGAACCTCAACACTAGTCTTTGGAGCCTCCGGTGTGGCTTCATCACTTGCTTTGGAGCTTTCAACCATCATCGTAGGGCATTGGGCTTGGTAGTGACCATAAACCCGACATGTGAAGCATTTTCTACCCTTGAGTTTCCAAAGATATTCCGCACTTTCCTTATGAACTCGTGAAGATGGTTTGGGTAGCTTTGAAGTTAGACTTCCCTTGGATGAAGCCTTACTCCAAAAGTGAGCACTTCCCTTTCTAGAAGGCCATGAAGCAACCTTCTCCTCCATTCTCCTACCTTGAGAACCACCATGTCGATAATCATCAAAATACTTCGAATAGCCACTATGGTGAGTTCTAGGAGCCCGAGTTGAAATACCACGATCCCATTTCGAGGACTCTAGTTGCGTAGGGGTCGTAGCGCAGAGTATGTCAAGGTTTGGGTTTAGGGAAAAGAGGGACATCGAGTTTGTCCGAAGCATAGGACTTGGAGGCCATTTGTGAAGCCTGGTTTTCTTGTGGGGTGTATAATTTGGGGTGTATAATTTTGAGGGGGTTTTTGTGAGGCTAATTTTGTGGAGGAAGATGGGTGAAACCGACAAGGGAATGCACCAAGAAGAACAAACTCGGATGGGCACACAACCATCACCAACAAAATCCACCAACAAAACAACAACCAACACAACAACCAACTCAACAAAATCCCATAATCATTTTATCGAACACCTTCCGTGTACTATCTCCAACTTTAAATCAACAATCAAGAACAACAATAACACCCACAACTATGGATGAACATAGGGAATGGGGGTACTCAAATTGCTCAACAATATCAACAACACCAAGAACACCAAAAATCACCACCACATATCAACAAGAACAATTTCGGGCACAAACAAGAAATTTCCAACAAACTATGAGTTCTATGCCTAGCTCTGATACCAAATGGATCGTTACCGTACGCGCGGATGGGTAAGATTAGCTTGAGTGTGTGAATGGGAGTGATAATCAACACGAACAAGGGCCTTGAACACCCAAAGGATGGATATGACCTTGAGCAAGGAGAACCACAACTCTAGGCCTAACATCCCACCATGATTATCCAAGATAATCCACTAAATAATCACTAAAGGAATGACTTGAATCACCACCAAAATTACTTGGATAAAGATCACAAGGTTTGAGAGAAACAAGGGAAAACCCTTACAAATGCTTAAACATCAAAACACAATCTGGAAAAACCGTGCAAAACAAAGCCAAGGGGTGGGTATTTATACAAAAGGAGGGGGAAAATCAAAACACAGCGTTTTAAGCAACAAAACACGTGCAGGAGACAATCCCGTCGCGGGTGGCACGCCTATGTCGCGAGCGCTACGCTGCAACTTGGCGCAGTAGTCAGCTTTAGGCAGGGGAGGCTCGCTAACGTTACGTCGTTTGTCGCGGGCGCGACCAGCTGGGGCAGCAAGACGTCGCGGGTGTGACATGGCTGGTCGCGGGCGCGATCACATTCTGTCCAAAATCCTAACCTGGCCATCTCACCATCACGGGCGCGACTTACTGCTGCCCTGGGCTTCCTTGCTCCATTCCTTTTCCCTTTGTTCTTGACTTGACTTGGGACCACTCCCGGACCCCTTTACCATGTAGTCCTACGTCTCGGTTTGACCCGGCACGATCCCGAGGCCCCTGGGGTCGGTGGAGCAAAACTCGAGCCTCTCTGTTCCCCGACAAGTGACGACCCGAACCTGACACGGTTCACTTGCTAAGACATCACTTTGCTAGAGCTGTGCATTAATTTTGCTTGAACATACCTGCAGTTATCCAAATATGTTGAACTAAGAACCTATCATGGTTCGGAAAGGTCTCTTCACTAGGAAAGTTAAATTGTTAATCTTTTTCCTATAAAAAAAGGTTAAATCGTTAAAACTAAAAGGAAGTCTATACCTTATGGTGCTCAAAGACCATTACAGCAGTATCTGGTAGGAAAAAGAGGGAGCTAGGGAGGGGGGATTTTGTGACTGGCTGACTGATGTCCCAGGAATCAGATCGACTTCCTCAAGCCATTAGCTGCCATCCCATCTGCAACAGCTCATAAAGACCGGAGGGTTTCTATGTTTGTTTTCCTTCTCTATTCTGGATGTGGTTGTTAGTGACGGATGGGTTGTTGCAGACTTTGATGATGGGAAGTTGGGGATGCTTCATGAATATCTTGTCACTTTGTGTGCTTTAATGGTGTGAGTAACAGAGGGGTATATGCTATTCATGAATATAGTTTACAATTCCATGTGAACTCTTTGTACAAGGGGGTGCTAATGGATATTTGATTCAGTATTGAGGCTGTTCTCACGGGCTGAGCAGCTAAAAATCAATTAGATTTGTGTCAGTTGCTATGTCTTTGAATTTCCTGTGGTACTTTTATGGGTCCTTGTATTTGAAAGGGACACTGATTTTCCTAAATGCAGTTGTGAAGGTAGCTGCATGAGGTCATTTCATGCTACTCCACAAGCCGCTGAGGAGGCAGAATCTGAATGCAAGTCTCTTGGTTTTACTGAGAAGGAAGTTGAGGTCTGCTGCTTGTTCTTGAGGCTAGATGTATTTCTATTGAACTGAGGCAGTTCTTTCTGTTTCTTGCCTTTATTGGAGATGTGAATTATTATTTTTTTGTTTGTACTTGTCTTTGATGCAGGATATGCCTTACTTCAAATGTAAGAATTGTCTGCATATGCTTCATCAGTGCTTTTCCTGTGGGCAGCTGGGCTCCTCTGACAAGTCGTCTGGTGCTGAGGTAGTAAGCTTATATGAATTTATGATTTTCAACTAGGAAAAGGGCATTGCATATTTGCATCTCTCTTATTGAGTTTGCTGCTAGAGATTTTTAACACTTAGTGCTCTAAGAGAACATTTGTTGCTTTTGGGTCTGAACTTGGATTTAAGGATTTTCCTAGACAGAATGCAATATATGGAATGTTGTCTTTATTTATCTATTATTATTATTATTATTATTATTATTATTATTATTATTGTTATTGTTATTGTTGTTGTTGTTGTTATATTAATTGTTATTGTTATTATTATTGTCTAGGTATTTCAGTGTGTCAATGCAACCTGTGGGTATTTTTACCATCCTCATTGTGTTGCCAAATTGCTGCATCGTGATAAAGAAGTTGCTGCTAAGGAGCTTGAGGACAAGATTTTTGCTGGAGAGTCATTTACTTGTCCCCTTCACATGTGCATTGTTTGTAAACAACCAGAGGATAAGTCAACTGCTGGATTGCAAATGGCTGTCTGTAGACGTTGTCCCAAGGCATATCATGAAAAATGCTTGCCTAGGTAAATCTTTATCAGATGATACATATTGTTTGGCTAAAGAATTCAACTTCCACCATTCCATGTTCCCACTAATCAAGATGATTTTTGATGCTTCAGAAAGATTGCATTCGAAGAAGATGAAGACCAGGGCATTATCCAAAGAGCTTGGCGAGATCTGCTGGTGGACCGCATTTTGATTTACTGCTTGTAGATATCTGCTGCCGAAAGACTTGCGGTTCTTGTTGTTCCATTTTGTTTGTTGTAATCTTCTAAATTTTACTGAATTTGTTATCTGATGTTTTTGTATCCAGAAAGCATGAGATTATTGATGATTTGGGGACTCCAAGACGAGACCATATTAAGTTTCCTTATGACGGCAAGGAGAGACAGTCTTCTGCAGCACTGAAAGATATTATTGGATCAAAAAAGAAAAAGCCATCAATGGGAGAAACATCTGAGTTGGGAACTGCTGCTATACAGTTAAAGAAAAAGGCTGTTCTGGAAAGCCATTCAGATAAATTGAAGGCTCAAAACATTTCTAAACTAAAATCCCCTGACACTTTGAGTTGCTTACCGACTGAAAAGAAGTCTGTTCTAGTAAAGGCTGGGGGATCTGTTAAAGCTGAAAGTAACAAGACTTCCACTCAACAGTTGGAGCGAGTAAAGCCTGCCAAGTTTGACAAATTGAGTGAAGGTGAATTGATGAAAAAAACAAAAGCTGATGTGAAAAAGTTGGAGCCTCAGTTGGATTCAGATTCAGAGAAAAGGTACAGAATTGAAATATCTGTTTTGTGTTATTTGGAATTTTGGATTAAGGAGTTTGTCAATTTCTGGTGACTGTTTTCCAGACTTTAATCAAGGAATGCTTGCGTGTGTTCTAGCATTGGGTTATGATGTTTATACATAAAATGCAGGATCCTTGCTATAATGGAGGAGGCTGCGTCCATTATCACGTTGGGTGATATCATTGACAATCATGACAAACTAATTTGTGCTCGCACATACACCCGTGCATACAAGTCGAGGGCTGATAAAAATAAGAATATTACCCAGGGAAAAGTGGAAGGTTCTTGCAAGGTAATGTTGTTGACATCTTAAGTGGATACTTATGTCAATGCATGTGTGGTGAAGACGTGGAGTTGTGCAATGTGGTCAGAAACTGCTACGCCCTCCATTTTATGGAAATCACCTGTGTTTTGTTGTTTCTTTGATTTGGGACATGTTATTTTCTATTTTTGTTAGTTTTGAGGTAAATGTCCTTGATATACTAGCTAGATTTCATGAATAATGCGTAAAGTTTGATTATTGGTTTGTGTCTGACTTTCTATCCTTCAGATCTTTCATCGGGACAAGTACTCTCAAATGGATAAGATGGAGGGGAACATTTTTTATTATGCGGCATGTAATTAGTTTCCACCGTTCTTAGGGACATTCCTTCTTTAAGTCATTTTGCTAGTTGCTTGGCACAAAATACGCTTAGAGCGTAGCATGTTTCATGAATTTACTCCTGTCATTCGTGAGGTGTGCGTCCTCCATTCTATATTTGTGTGAGGTGTGTGCTCTCCACCTCAAGCTTTTTAAAGTAAGCATTGCCTTCATGTCTGGTTAAAGGTATTTGTGCTTGATGCTGTTCCTAACTGGAACATGTATGATGTAAAACTGGTAGGGACAAATGAACCCCAATCCCCCCCCCCCCCCCCCACCACCATCACACCCACCGACACCCACACAGGGGAAAAAAAAAGCACCCACACAGGGGACAAGTAGGACATGTTTCACATAGCAAAAAGGTATCTCATTCAAAGAAAGATATCAATGGGATTAGTGGTTTCTGTAGTTTGTTCTGTCATCTCTCCATTATTGGGAGGCAGATAACCAAAGCTACAGAAGATTGCTATTATTGCATTGTAGTTGTACTAAAAGATTGTGTTATAGTTTAACGAATCTTTAAGAAGGCTACTTTTGATAATCAACTAAAAGATATGTTATTGGACCCAATCATGCTGGTTAGGTGAGGCACAGACTGGACTTATCCATTATTGTCGGGCTAGATGAAAAAGAACTTTTTATGTAAATCAGGCTTGGAAGGGTTTTTGTTGCTTGAGGTCATGACATAGACAGCATAGTGGATAAACTGCACCCTTCATTTGACTTCTATATTGCAAAAGCAAAGCATTCCCTGAAGAGGGGTTTGTGGAGTTTGTCAGAGTGTTCTTTTGTTGTATAAGTTGTAAGATGAAGTCCCTAGGAAACATTTTATGGGTTCTTATTGCATCTATGGTATGATCTTTAATGGTTAGAATTGGAGTCATTCATTCATGTTTATTTGTAACATTTTATGGTGTATGGGAGGACACTTCTAGATGATGGTCAGGTTCCATTTCATTTCTCCTATCCTATGTTTGCATTAATTCTCGTGACCTCATAGATCCAGTCTGGAAGGATCACTTTGCTTGGTCTAATGGTGGTGAAGAAATGTGTCTCATGTTGATTGCTTCTCCTTCTAAATTGGATGTCAAGACCAATTCTGGTATGCATCAAACCATTCTTCTGAATAATGAAGAAGTTTCTGGTCATTTCGCCATTTGTTATTTTCGTTGGGGTAGTTTGTGAAACTCTGAAAGCATGAGGTTGAATTTGAAAGAAGTGATGATCTGTATCTGATTGGAGAGAATGTGATGTTTCTGATTCTTGTGGTTTCTTCCTCTTTTGTGATGTCTTCTATTTTGGGCATCTACTTGCTTGTTGCTAGATGAATAGCTGTGGTCTTTATTCGACTTTTCAACTCCATGATACCTCTTTTTTCCCCCCCTCCCCTTTATTTTGGATAGAAGTGAGTTTTTATAAAATTGTTTTTGTTCCAGTTTAGCACTCCATATTGTAGATTACAGGTGCATACTACTGTTTCATATCATCTGTTCAGTTTTTACTTTGTTTTTTGATCGTTTCATAATGTTTGTATGGATGAGTGTGAGTTTTTGTCTCGCAAGCTCAAACTGTGAAAACTTGATGTTTCATGCTTGTACTAGTAAATGGCAGTACAGCTTGGTTTTCTTACATATATACCACTTCATGGATCATATCTGTTTTCCAATAAATCGTTGTCTTTTCTAGTTGGGGTTACTTCACTTAATTGTTTGCAGCTTCACACAATCTTTCTAACTACCTTTGACATGTGTATTTCTATCATCCATGTTTAGGCCGTTCGTGCAGCTGTTAGGAACCTGGCTACAGGTGGTACCATAGAGGAGGCAAAATGTTGTTGTGAGCCAAAGGTCCTGGTGCAGGCGGCTAAGTGGAAGGTATCACCTATAAGTGAATTTAGCTTGCACCACTTATGCCAATGTGTATAAATTCGATGGTAGAATGTTAGGATTTAGAAGTATGTGACACTATGTTGTGTCTCTAGTGTCTTTTATGTTGTTATCTTTTATGTGCTGCTGACTAGTAATTTGTGGCAGCTGGCAATGTAAATGTTCCTATCATGCTTCTGGTAGAAGCTCAATGGCTCAATTGTTTCATGAGTTCTATAATATCAAAATGCATTTACATAACTATTATCTTATCTCTAGTGAAGTTAGGTGTTTCCACTGGCTTGAAAAACACTGAAAATATGTGAGGTCCGGAGAATACATGGAGTTAACAGTGGATGACTGGTTTAGCAGTATGACTTGACAGGTGGCAAAAATGAAGGGCTAATTATCAGGCAACGATACTATAGGTTGGAATTTTAGTTGTATATTGCTAAATCTTTAAATGCTTTCTAGGAGTCTTCTGTGTCATATTCTTCTATCGGGGAAAGTCGAGTTTAAGAACAGATCTTGGTGATTTTTCAATTGACACGCTTGCTGTCCATTATCAATGGGGTGCAAGTATAGAGGAAGGGGTAGAAAGGAAACAAAAGGGCAATAGGAGGGAAGTAAATGTTTGAATAATTTCTTATTGTTGTAACTGGTGAGCTTCTCGCTTAATCTACTTGGTTATTTTAGGTCTGGGGCTTTTACTTTTTATTTTTGGCTGTGTGAATCTTTGGACAGAGCTATGATGGATGCATGTATGAAACAAGGCAATGCCCTGGCGAGGTTGCCTTGTACATTGGTTTTACCATTAGGGAGGTCTACTAGATGATAATTTCTACTAACGATCGTGAATTTCTGACATTTGCCCCCATGTGGAGGCTTTCTGAAATAAAGGATATTATAACAAAGAATTTTATTAATATGTATTTGTTTCCTATAAAAGAAAAAAAAATAGTCCATAGTCATTTCTAATTTTCCTTTCTGAGCCCCCAGTCCAAGAATTAAGGAATTCTTGTGGTCTAGGAGTACATCTTCACCGCTATGAAGGCCCCTCTTGGGATGCCTCCCCTGTGGAGAAGGGAGGGGATGTTCATAATGGCTGTGCATATAAAATGTTTCTAATTCAAATGTGAATTGCTCGTTCATTTGTAAAGGAATACAAGGCTGCACATGCATTTGATTTAAAAAAGTTTCTTATCTATCATGGTATTAAACAAATGAGAAAACTGATTCAATATATATTTGTGGATTTTCTTTTGATAGAAGGTCACTTTGTGGTTAGTTTATGTTTTGGATGATATAGCCTTTTGTGGGATGCTTTTGTCGGATCCCTCTTTGATCAGTTTATGTAACTTAAAGACTAATTTTCTTGTTTAAAAAGAATAAAAAAAATAAATTAAAATCTAAGAACTTTACTAGGTCTTGCTATCTGGTTTTTCTTCATTATAGTGATCTGGTTGTGTTACAGTGAATTCATGCTACTCACAGGAAACCTAAACCAGTAAATTGATTATTGTCTTGTGTAATGAATTTGTTGCAGAATGATCTCAAAGTTTATCTTGCTCCTTTTCTGTGCGGGATGCGCTATACATCATATGGCCGTCATTTTACCAAAGTAGACAAGCTGAAAGAGGTAACTCTGATTACAGCAGCCATGATGGTGAACTTTCTGGTGTATCGGTTCTTCATTTTGCTTGAGTAGATAATGGATAACATAATTGCTCTACTTTGAAGTTTCTAACCCCCCCCCCCCCCCCTTCCAGCTTGGTTAGGATTTGTTTGAAATCATGGCTGTGTCTAAGTTCTTTTAATTTGGAGTTCTTGCTTCAAAGCATAATTTGAAGTTAGTCCTTTCCTCAGTATTTTATTTATTTTCATTTGTTTACATGCTTGGTGTCATATCCTCATGTGAAAATTTTCTTTCCTTAATTCTAAGAGCATGAGTTTTTGTGCAGATTGTTGATAAAATTCATTGGTATGTCAATGAAGGTGATACGGTAAGATAGTTCTTTTATTAACTTGATGAGTAGATGGTATTGCCCTTTGTTCTTCTCATAGAGTTGGTCCTGTTTTGTATTGAATACTCACCTGGTCTTTGAGTGCCTGATCTATGTATGAATAAAGTCAGGTTTAGGAATGATTTATTTACACATTAGAAAAGAACATATAGAGTGGTAGGTTGATGGTGTTCATGAATTCATTTGTAACTAGCATTTGTATTGTATATAATACTATATGATGCAGGAATTTGTTTAAATCTGATTATGACCACAATATCTGATACTTTTGAGGGAAGCTCTAAATCTCAATTGGGAAAACACAATCTATAAGCTCACAATATAAAAAGCAAAAGAAAAATACTAAAATCAATGGGAAATTGGATTTATATAATCTGAACTTTGGGTCATAGTAGACTAAATAATCTGAACTTTAGATTTGGTCCTAAATAATTTGAACTTTGACCTCCTTGGATTCTAGTAGCATGCCACCGAGTTAAGTTGAACTTAACTCGGTGGTGGGATGACAATAGCAAGCTGATATGGCACAGCTAAAAAGCCCAGGCACGTGCCTCTGCCGCTACGTCATCCCGCCGCTGAGTTAAGTTCAACTTAACTCGGTAGCGCGCTACTAGAATTCAAGGGGGCCAAAGTTCAGTTTATTTAATCTACTATGGCCTAAAGTTCAGATTATTTAAATCCAATTTCCCAAAATCCAATTTAAAGAGAAATTCATGAAATTAAGTATTAGCATGTTTATGACTAATAATTGGTATATTCTGGAATATTTAGTGTTTGCTATGTGGTAGATTTTGTCGATAGTTTGTTTTTGGGTGGTCATAACTTTGTAGGATGCTAAGTTGATCATATAATCTTTGATCTTATTATTAATTTATGTGTTTGTGTGAGTATACATATAGATGCACACACACATATTTGGGAATAAATCACACAAGCATTGCGCTTTGATGTCCGGGTGATCCATTTTTGCCATTGTTATTCATTTTAGTGGTGGAGACCTTCAGCCAATTGGTAAACAAAGCAGTTGAGGCAGGATTAGAACGTTGTCCTTACCATTGGAGATTTTTGGTCTCCCATATGCTTTTTGCCATTGATACCCTAGTTTTTTGTATACTGGACCATAACAATTTGGGTTATTTGAGAAATTGAGAGGTACTCTCCTGTTTTTGAAGCTATGTCGGGCATAAGGGTAAACCTTTCAAAGTCGCTGCTTATTCCTTTAGGTGAGAATCCTCACTGTCAGCGTTGATGAATGAAGCTTTAAAGTTCATTTGGTTTGCTAAGGAGGATGATGCATTGTGGAAGAAAGCGATCAAGGCTAATTATGGAGTGTTGATGATTTGGGATGGTGGAGCAATATTGGTTTTAAAAAGCCAGCATAGGCTCAGAAAAGTGTCAAGGCCGAACTGTTAGTGCCTCAATTGGAGAAGTCCACACTTTTTGGTACTTTAAACCAAGGTCAAGATTTTGTTTTACAATGACATCAACCCCTCTTAAGTTTTCATATTTTTCTCTTTTATTGTAAAATATCTTTCTTTCATTCCTCTCTGTGCCCCTGCTAACCCAAAAGTAAAGTGTGTGCTAAAGCATTAGTATAAGTGCACCTCACATCTAAAAGGCCGCGCCTTCACCTTGAAGCCTACGCTATAGGCTGCAGGACCCTTTTGTGCTTTTGCACGCTTCGAGCTTTTTTTTAACCAAGGGAGTAAGAGCTCTCGTCCTCATGGAGTGGGCTGCTCGAAGTCCATCTCTGTGATTATGGAATGATTCAAGTCTCTGGTGCATCTTGATGTAAAGAGTGGCTCAAGGGTTCTTGTTTGGCTCCGTGTTAGGTTTGGCAATAGTCTCTTAAAGAACAGCTTCCAGTTCTTTATAGGATGGCTAGGAGGAAGAGGGCAACTATTGATCAAATTGCGTCAAAAAATGGAGATTACTATCATTGGGATTGGGATTAAGCTTATCGGCGGAGAAATGGGTTTGCTGGAGGCTAGTGATGGGATTATCTGGCTATACGACTCTAAGGGTCTATTGCAGTCAGGAGTTATTGCAATACTATTGTTGATGACCACAATCGAGTTATTCGAGTGCACTTCCCTACAAGCCCATTTGGCGATCTAAGCAGCTCTCCCTCCCCCTTAGCACAACAAGCTTGTTTCTTTGCTACTTGCTAGTGCAGCCACATATGTGAAAATACTAACGGAGGACATGCTTCAAAAAAGAAATTAAACCTTCCTAATAGGTGTTCTGTGTGTTGTAAGGAGAAAGACTCTGGGGATCATTTTCTGGTCTATTTTTGCTTGTAACCTTGCTTATTTGTTGACGGGGTGTGCCCAATCAACAAAGGTGTAGGAAATGTTGATACGTTCAAAGAGAAGGATGAAGAAAGGATGGATGCGAGGGGTGTGAATCTAGTTCCTTTCACCATTTGGTGGACCGTGGACCACATGGAAAGAAAGAAATTGATGGATCCTTTTGTTTGGGAAGCGACTCACGAGAGCATCTTGACTTGTGGTAATTTACAAGAAAGGGGGAAAATTTTGGCTAATAGGTGTAGCATGTGCAAGTGGGATCTTGAATCTACAAATTATCTTTTGTTGCATTGTGACTTCCTCGGTTCTCTTTGGGCTTTAGCACTGAGTTGTCTTGGTGTGCATTGGGTGTGTCCGATTCTATAAGTAATCATCTCCTATCTTGGGAGAGTTTCTTTGGAAGGAAACCCAAGAAGGCCTTGGTTATTCCTTATGTGATTTTTTGGGTTATTTGGAAGGAGAGGAATCGAAGGGTTTTTGATGGGGTTGAAATTCCTATTCAGAGATTGAAAGACAATTTTGTCAAGTCTCTTTCCTTTTGGGTTAATGGGAAGTTTACCTCTTCCTATATTGATGTGGTAGATTTTGTGGATAACTTGTTTTATGGTTGTACGGAACTTTGCTTGGTGCTAGTTGAGCGTCAACTCTTTATCTCAATTATTAATAGATATCTTTTTCCTACCCAAAAAAGTAAAATAAAATTGATGGATCCTTAGTTTAAAAGTTGCATCCTAGTTGCAGTCGCGCAGGCCTTGGCACCTCAAGGGGGTCAAGCGATGCCCATTTCAGAAGCCTCGGAAGGCACGTGCTTTTCTGGACTTTATTATGAGGCGCACGAGGCAACCACCTTCTGATTCCTCGTGCCTGTAGAGTCAGAGAAAGGAAAAATTGAGCATAAAATTGAAAAAGTATCCTCAAATTGATACTTAGCTCACTCATATAACCATATTTCAAACAAAATCCCTCAATCAATTGCATGAAATGGCTCAAATTCAAACCCAAATTGAAGAACCCGAAAATTCGAAAAACCTTAGGTCTAACAATGGGGGAATCAATTGATGGGTTTTTATATTGCGAGCAGAGGGGTTCGGCCGGTAGGGGTGGGGGTCGGTGGGTTGCTTCCCACCACCAACACTGGTCTGCCGGCATTGGATTTTTTCCTTCTGTACTGTGCCTCTATTTTTTTTCCTTGTTTTCTGTTTTCTTCTATTTTGCCCTACTTGAATACTTGGTTACTCTCTTCGTCTTCCTTTTTCTGGGGGCTTGGAGATTAACCTGTTTCTTTTTTCTTCGTCTTTATGGCGTTTTTTGTTTTTTTAATAAAGACAAGGTTAGCGTGGGAGAATATTTGCATACATATTATTTTTATATATTCTGATTTTGTTATTGTATTAGTATCAAATAATTTTTTATATACGACTTTATGACTTAATATTTAAGAAAATGCGTTATGATGACATAATATAATATTATAGTCTGGTGTGTTTAATCACATATTTGATGATGTATCAGTTATTGTCAAAAACATTTTAGAACTATTTTAAGTGTTCTGATTATAAGTGCGCCTCGCGTCCGTGAAGCATTTGTGTTTTCACCTTGAGGCTGGCTCCTCGGCTCCTGGACCCCTTTGTGCTTCAGGCTTTTTGAATCTAAGGATGGCTCTCCCTGACAGTTCTCTGTCCCTTGATGATTTTGAGGTCTACTTTTTAAGGATGTTGTATAGTTGGAGTGTGGTAATTAAAAATGATAGAAAATAGATTTTTTTTTTTTGGTTTTTGTTCATAGTATTATTGGTCAAGAGGTTGATGGCTTGAGTATTTCTTGTATTTGCCTCTTGCAATATACCATTTGATTATTTATCACAAGAAAAAGTGTATGATAATGTATACAGTTATACTTCATTTGGGGTATTACTAATGTCAAATTTATCCTAATACACTAAAATTAAATTTTTTTTTGGTTTTTTAACTTTGGTACTGTTTTGTAAGTTTTGGTAAATTTAGGTTAAAAACTACCCAAACCAGTTTACCCATGAAGTTGAGAGGCCCTAGATCTGATCAACTGATATTTGTATGGCCCTGTGCTGTCTCGAACGTTTTAGTTTTCTGCTGTTTTGAGCAGTGTTAACTTTTTAATTATATGCTGAATGGGTTATGGACGCATGATCTGCCCTGGACAGATAGTTGATTTCTGCTGTGGAGCTAATGATTTCAGCTGGCTTATGAAACAAAAACTTGAGAAGATGGGAAAAAACTGCTCTTTCAAGAACTATGATTTGTTTCAACCAAAGGTATTTTCTTTTCTTTGAGTTGCTACTCTGTCAAGCTTTTCTATGGTGAATTGCCTCTGTAAGCACTGGTATATGGAATTCCTCCTTTCATATTTAATGTGCCTGCGCGCACGCACACATACATGTGGACAACCATTGGTAGACTGTTATTTTTTACAATACAGAGGCATCTATTAGGTTTAGTACTCCTGTTGGAATCTTGGAAGGTTAGAAAGATCATGTATCTACAGCTAGAGTCTACAGCCGACAGGCTTAGTGGAGGCTTGGGGTAGTGTCGATTTTTAAATATACCTACTGTAATCGAAGGAGATGCTGAAAATAGCATATGCTTAGTAGGGGTTTAGACTCCCTATGTCCAGATCCTGCCATTCAACTTCAATGTGGGGTTCGAATCAGGATCTATTGTCATCGTTATGTTAGATTATATAAATAATGGTGTCTCCAATGATCTGAGTTTCCCTACATATGTCTGCGAAGTTAGTTTTCAACAGCCAAGTGGTTTTGAAGATTCTATAGCAAATAGGATATAGAGAGGAAAAGCTGTAGACGTGGCGAGACTGACTCAAGACCCGAAACACGAACCGGAAAAGGCCGAACTCGGACCTCAACCAACACCCGGATGGATGATCTGATCTTGACCCGAGCCTGAAGCGTGACCTGAAAGATCCAAATACAACACGAAACATGGCCCGATTAGGATCCACAAGCAAACTCACCCAAAGTCAACCCGAACCAAACCACAGTTGGTTAACCTGATTCCAACCCGACCTGACTGCCAGGTCTGAAAAACAGTTTATGCTAGAGGTGGCAAATACAACAAATACTTGGAATAACAAGTTACCAATGCAGGTTATGACAATAGGATAGGATTATAAGGAAAAATGTAGATTCTTTTCTTCTCTTTGTTTCCTCTAAAAGGATAAAGACAAACTAAAACTTGGTTGTGGGTTTACTCATATTCATGGGGAAAACAAATGCACAAGACATAGAAATGAAAGGAGAAAAGCTAAACTAGGTCTTTAAAATTAATTGTGTTACACGTTGGTAAAAGGATAAAGGAAATATGGATTGCTTCACGAGTTAGGGCAGATAGGGCTATTCATCGGTCCAGTGCTGGACCAAGTAGACCGAGTTTCTGAAAACATTAGGACCAAATTGTCGGTCCGGTCCCTGCTCTGGAGTCAGAACTGAATTTCTGAAAAATTAGGACCGAAGACTGGACCAAATTTATTCGGTGAGTCTCGGTCCAGTATGGTCCTTGGTCTTTTTCGGCATTGACCAAACTCTACACTATCTTGAGGGTGGGTTTTTCAGATTAGAAGTTTTTTCCAGTGTCTATTGTATTCATGATATTACTATTCCCCCCTCTCCCTCTGTAGGGAGTGGGAGTTCTTGGTGCAGAATTCTACCTCGTTTGCTGTTGTTGGTTCTTATTATTTCTATTTTCTTAATGTTTAAATTGTGCAGAATGATTTCAGCTTTGAGAAGAGGGATTGGATGAGTGTTCAACCAAAGGAGTTGCCACCTGGGTCACAATTGGTGAGAAGGATATAAATATAATCATCACTGATTGAAAATATTAATGATGTTGTACTTCAGCGCTGTATCCGTGCCTAAATTTCCACCCTTTTCCCTCATTTTGACTTGCATATACAGATAATGGGGCTAAATCCTCCCTTTGGTGTTAAAGCAGCACTTGCAAATCAGTTCATTGATAAAGCTCTTCAGTTTAAACCGAAACTCCTTGTTCTTATTGTTCCCCCGGAAACAAAAAGGTTAGTTCATGGTGCCCCTGATCCCCATCCTGGCTGAACCCCATGTTAAAGCTCTAATTGCAGCTTCAGTTTTGTTGCGTCAGCATAGAATCTCCTTTAATTCCCCCTCTCTTTCTCATGTTTTCTTTTCTTTACCCCCTGGATTTTTGTTTGAATGGCGAGGGAGTGTCAAGGAGCAATGTCTCTGGATTGGTGCTTATGTAATCAATCCTTTATTTAGGTTGGATGGGAAGGAAACACAATATGATTTGATTTGGGAGGATACTGAAAAGCTTTCAGGAAAGGTAAAGTAACTCAAGCTTGTGTGTGTGTTTTGTGCGATATGTTTAGTTGCACGATCTCTAAAAACCTTTTTTCTTCCTGTGCAGTCATTTTATCTTCCTGGATCAGTTGATGTGAATGAGAAACAAATGGAAGATTGGAATGTAGTAGCACCAGTTCTCTATCTCTGGAGTCATCCTCAGTGGACCACTAAACACAAGGCAATAGCACAGCAGCATGGTCATCTTCCTGGAGAAAGGGGGTGAGTTTAAAACTAGCTCTGATACCAGTGTCATCTTTTCCTGTTTGGATGGTTTTATTTTACTTTTTGATTGGAGTCCTGTTCAATGTTTAGTTCCTTGCGGAAGATGATTAAATAATGAATATTAAAGTATCCCCACAAACCCCACCACTCCCCAACAAATGGAAAAGGAGGGATAAAAGAGAGGATATAAGATGAACTAGTGATGCCTTCAACACGAGGAATAATTTTGCCCAAGTTTTGAGATTTCATTCCTTTCAAATGTGACAACGTTCAATTCTGTTGCGTTTCCCTGCGTCTTATTGTGATCCTTCTATTTTTGTTTTCATATTATATGTTTTACTTTGTCAATTTTGGAGTGGGATCTATGTTAGGCACTACTTGAAATGGAGGGAGGTGGAATATGAACGCCATGAAGTCAGGCTGTAGGACATGACCCGGTGATGCTTTTAACCATTTCATCTAGCAAATGCCTTTCGATGGTGCTTTTAACCATTGTGGCAAGAGATGCTAGGATATTGAATCTCACCATTCATAAAGTTTGTGAGAACTTCGTGTAAAAATGCTATTTTTAGAGTCCCCTAGTATTAATGCGTCCAAAGCTTTGTGGAAATATGGGTAAAGAATTGTAGTGGTAGGAGCAAACTGTAACACCCCGGGTTGTATGGTTAAGTGTGGCTTAAGAGGATTGAAATGACTACTTATATCACCAAGGTGCACCTTCTTTTATGGTAGCTCATCTGTCGGGAACTCTACAATTAAGCGGGCTTGGTTGGGAGTAGTCTCAGGATGGGTGACCTCCTGGGAAGTTTTCTCAAGTAGCGTGTGAGCGAGGACGAAGCATGTTGGAAAGACTCGTGGTGATTTGTGGGGCCAGTCAACAATCCTGGAAGTTGTTCCCGGTGATGTCCGTGGCCCGGGAGGGGCTGGGCGTTACACAAAGGCTGGTCATATAGTTGAGCAATGGAAAGAGCTTACATCAATTAGACTATTACTGTTCCTCAAAGGTCATATATCCTCCCCCCCCCCCCCCCCAACAAAAAAAAAACCCCCAACCTCCAAAATATGAATGCCTCTGCAAACATTAGCCGCTTCTTAGACTTTCAAGAGGATCTCAAGCCCTGCTGAAGTGGGACTCGAGTGGTCGTATCCTTGAAAGTTTACTATGATTGGCATACTAAGTACCGTAATAGACTTTTGAACCCCCTAAAAGCATTTGTTTACCCTTGTATTTATTTCCCCCATTTCAGAATTCTCAAGAACAACAAGCCGGTCCGTGATTCTTCATTGAAGAAAAAACCAAAGATTGATGATGTGCAGAAGAGCTGTGATGCTGCTGTGGTACCCAACGTTGCAGACAGTGCAGCAGAAGTTGGTCCAACTGCACAAGCAAAAGAAACAGCAACTGCAAGAGGGGTGACAACTGAAACCCCAAAGTCCCGGGCTGCCCATGACCGTGATGGAGGACGAAAGCTTCCTAGTGAACCCCAAGGATGCAGCAAAGACAATACGGGTCCTTCGAGAAACAGGAGGCTTAGTGAAGAAAATCGACAGGTAAGGAGGTCTGTTGAGGGTCCCCCAGAGCACAGGCAACAGCAGTCACCTCCAAGCAATTCCGACCAAAGAAGCATCAAAGACAATACGGGTCCTTCGAGAAAAAGAAAGCTTAGTGAAGAAAATCAACCGGTAAGGAGGTCTATTGAGGGTCCCCCGGATCACAGACAACGGCACTCGCCTCCAAGCAACTCCGACCAAAGAGGGCGACACTCGTCATACATGGCAAACCATCATGGTGGACCCCGCCAGTCGCCTGCCAATTCGAAGCTTTCTTTGGAAGACTCCGTACATCAAGGGGCACCCTCAAATGCTGCTGCGGAAACACGAGACGCTAGCTACGAGCAGCAGGTTGACTCAACAAGCTTGGAAGCTTCTTACGAGAGAGGACGCCGTGAAAGGGACCAAGAAGCTGGGTATTACCATGAGAGGAGGGCTAGGGGCTATGGGCAACAACCAGAAACAGGCCCTTATTTAAGTGTGATGGATCGATATGCGGTTGACATGAACCCTCCTCGATCAGGTGAATTTGCACCGGCTTTCCCGAGAGGACATGATCGCTATTCTCTAAACCAGCTTCCTCCACCAAGTGATCCTGAGCCCAGGTATACTTCTACATATTCTATGGAGCCCGGCTATGGCCGAATGAATTATGTGCCTGCTACAGAACGGTATAGTCTCAGACTGGATGAGCAGAACAGGGGGATGGTAGATAACACGGGTCTCAATATGCCATACAATCCCGGAGTTCATCCTTACCAGTATCAAGCCCCGCGCCCAGGATATCCCCGTGATCATATGGGCTATCAGCCGGGCCATTTCAATCCGCACCCCCCTCCTTATCATTGAGCCAGGGCTAGATTGCGTTGCTCAGCTGACGGACATAAAGTTCTCTCAAAATCAGCATCGTAGGTCACTGTGAAGTTCTTTTCTTTTGAAAGGCTGTTTGAAAACATTGTAGTTTTAACACATTTCCAAGTAGATTATAGTCTCAGTAGGTTGGGGACCCGGTTGGGAACTCTAGCAGCATTGTGTTCATTTACGAGCTGTGCATTGTACAGGTTAAATGCAATTTACACTAGGCAACAGCTGTTTTTGATCGATTTACTTGAAGCAAAGTCCAGCATTTTCCTACATTGTGTTCCTTTGAATTTCTGGTTTTTGCTTCCTTTAAAGTTGTAAATAATAATCCTTGTTGGACCGCTTGAAAAATAGGGTGGGAGCCAAGTTTTGTGGGTGAGTAAAAGTGAGGAATTTGATGATACATAGCAGCAATTAAGTGAGCTTCTATTCATAAACTTCAACGAAAGAAAATAGGGACCTTATTTTAGGGTGGCCACATACAGCACAAAAGTGGTAAGAAGTGTAAAACTGAATGCGACTAAAATTTTTCAATTTTAACGGCTGATCATTTGCTTGAAATAACTACCAATAGCCACAACATCCTCAGTTGATCTGGTGTCAACGTGATTCCTTATCAAATGTGGGAAGAACAGCCATGAAGCAGTCACCAACACAAATCCCACAGTTAACGGGGCTGATACGAACCACGGCAATCTCCATTTGGGTCCCAATGCCCTCTTCACCATCGTCTCCAAAACCACACAAACCCCATGCAACACGAAGAAGCACGTGACTTCCCACGTGGGAGTCGCTCGTGTCATGTAGTAAAACGTCAGCTCATGGATGAATCCAGAAACTAAGAAAGCCGCCATGAGGGCTACAACGTTAGCCCACTTCCGACCCACAAAGTCCACAGCCACGGACTTGACGGGCATGTATATGGTGGTACGCAGCGCATCGGACATCATTCGGTTCCACCTCCTACCCCAGAAATCTTGGAGTGACGTGGACAAGTACGGCTCATCGGATGGTGGATCGAGCTCCAACCCAAGAGTGGCTTTCACCAATACGTCGCTCACCCCAAAATTGATGTCAATAAAGAGGCACATCCAACAACCAAACACCACCAAATTCTTGGTTTTATCATGCAGCCAATTGAAAAGGGCAAAGAGGAGGATCTTGGACCATAAGTTCAAGCCCAGTACGGCGTTGAGTTTCTCGTTTTTGTTCCTGAGTTTGATGGGGAATGCGGCGAAAAGGATGAATTTGAAGAGGGAATTTTGAGGGCCGGGCTCAGTTAAGGGGCCCTGATCAAAGGCGAATAGGAGGAGTTTGAAGTTGCAGAGCCAAGTGATGAATCCGGTGAAGGTCAAAGCAGAGAGAGGGCTGGACACTGAAAGTGGAAGGAAAACAAAGAGTGACATAACAGGGAAGAGGGAGAAGAGCCTGTCAATGCCCTTTGGAATGTTAGAGGAAATCAAGTAGCAGTAAAGCAGAGATGCAAAGACTACTCCCCATGCCTTGAAGAAATTCTGGGCTTCCTGTGATTCCATGATATAATATGATCGGATCGATCAGGTCAATGATCAAATTTCTGGGAATTTTCAGGGTTTGGTTTTGGAATTATATATAAGTTGGTTATAAGCTGATCGTTGTGATAGTTTATATAAGCATGCTATACTGACTAACTTATATATATAGCCTGGGTGTGAGATTGAAGAAATACTACTGTAGCAATTATGATTTTGGTACTGTATAATTCTAATAAGTGTTGATTTAAAATGGAGATAAATGAGATTGTAATTAGTCAAAGAAGGAGTGCAGTGTGGAAAAATGGACTGGGAGTGTTTTGTTGAATTTTGAAGATAATGACTTTCCTTTCTTATCCGAGTAAGGAGGACCGGGAAACAGGGATTGCCGCACTCTCTTGTCAATTCTGAATTTTGAAGTAGGAATATTGTACATATAATATAACAAAAAATTACTCAGAGGTACCTAACATTTAGTGAAACGTTTTTCAGATATCCAACTTTTTAAAACTCATTTTGGGTACCCTTATTTTTAAGATTAGAAATTATTAGGTATTTTTTCGATCATCAATATGGTTAAATGACCGAAATACCTTTATCTTCCCCTTAAAGAAGAAGAATAAAAGTATTTTGATCACTTAATAAATTGATAGCCGAAAAAAGCACCAAATAATTACTAACCCAAAAGTAAGTGCGCCGAAATGAGTTTTGAAAGATCTCAAAAATAGTTCCTCCAAATATTGGGGTACCTCCTAGTAATTATTTTCCTAATTTTATAAACTTACGTACGTACTAGGGTCGAGTCTTGTGCACCCCTCAAAGTCAATCAAAACCACCATGCTTGAAGAAGTCTTGAGCAGTACAAGTCAGTCCTCTAAAATACAATGATAATGTATGCTAAGACCAAGTCAAACCAGCAATATATATTGGAATATATATCACAAATTCACAATTTTATACTGGGAAATTATCATGAAATGGACTCCTATTAAGGTAATCCTTTTAATATTTATTATGACTAAGGTAAAAAAAAATTATCATAAATACCTTTCTTTGAAATAGAGTTCTAAATGATAGGGGTTGGGTTTCAAAGATCATGTGATAAGGATATGAATAAGGTAAAAAAAAAAAATTAATGTCACAAACCTGGAGTAGTATCTATACTATCAAATAAAGATTTGTAAGTTTGACTTACTTGGGAGTAGCTTTTGGAGCACATTTACATTATAATCGTTGGATTTAACTATCAGTTAATCATCACCTTCAAATTGGACAAACAAATAAGAATTATCACTACAAGTAAGAATTTTGGAAAGAAAAAAGCTGATTATAGGAAAAAAAAACATTTAGTATTTATATATATATAGAATATATGCGCATAAATACTTATTCATTGAAGGTTAATCCAGTTGTACGCGTGTCTCTATTCTGATGTTGAAGCGTGAGTTTGAGTCCTATTAGATGCAGAGCTGGATTTCTTTAAAAACAATTCACAAGTTTCCCTCCTTCCATTCCTTCTATCTGAAAGTTTAATCTGGCCATCTCCGATCCTTCCCTCCCCAGTAATTATATAGTATACCATGGTTGTTATAATTTTAATATTGAAATATATCAATTTTTATGTGATGAATTTTTGTGAAAATTTGAAAACTTTGCAAAATATCGATGAACTTTTTAATAATATTAATAAATTTATACTAAATTTAATAATTAATATGATTAATTTTTAAAAACAATTAGATATGAGTGGTGCATCTAAATAGGTACACCATGGTAGACCATATAACGATTGCTCCTTGAGCCCACCAACTCAAAAATCAGAGAACTCGTCGCCGTCGACGCCTAACGACAACTGTCTCTCTGCGCTCTTTGCAGCCGCCAACCGTTGTTGCGCTCGATATACTGATAGTCCCTATCTTTCAATCCATCTCTTTATAGCCACTCTCTCAACTCAACCTCTAGTGATTTGTTATTTTCAATTACTCTCTAAGTTCTGTGTTTCTATTATCATGCATTCATTATTCTTCTATAATTCATTCTCAATTCTCGTGACACTCTATTATTTTTCTCAATTTTCTTGTGGCTAAATTAGAGATTGTATTTATTGGTTTGTTAAATGAGTCAATATTCTCAAATTAAGAGTACCTATTCTCGGATTTAATTATAATGTGAATGTTGTGAAAATAGAATTTACTAATTGGATACATAAATTAGTATGTTTCTATTTGACTTCAGAAATTGTCAAGTGCTCAGATTTTGAATGTTTATTTGCTAGTTAATTGAATTATTGTTAGTTAATTAATCGAATTATGAATGATTAATTTGTCAATTTACTTTAGGTGTTATTAACTATTATTTTTTTAGCAAATTGTTATTGACTCCACTGATTCTAAAGTCTGGATCACCACTGCCTTATATAATATGGCTCACACTACATAAGGTCATCCCTACCATTATATAATGCCAAGTATCCCCAATGATCATACATATGGCTAAATCTGCTGGAGTAATCAATTTAGTATAGTACTCCATCCAGTCCTAGATATTTTTTTGGTTAGGAAGTGAGAATTATATATATAAATTAATAACAAATTTCAATATAGTCACGTATACATAAAATTTGAAGGGATGTAGCTTTAGACAATCTTCCCTCACTACATAGGAATAAATGAAGAGACTTATCAACTAACCCCCATATATATGTATACAGTTAATTTTTGAAAATTTTGGTTACTAATGTATATACGATGATCTACATGTGAAACTCATACGATTGAACTTAGAACAAAAAACTATGAAGCAAAATACGCGCGACACATAAAAAGTCATAAGTAACGAATATTGCGGAATTAAGAAAGTATTATTTAATTAATTTCAAGATATATATAACTAAAATTGAAATCAAAATCAAAATCCCAAAGTTCCATTGAAGCGAGATAACAATTTTATTCTTAAGACGAGACATGTTACAATTACTCCAAATTTTCAAAATACATGGAAATGTTTATTACAAGCAGTCGCCAGAGCAGACACTTTATTGCATGCGAAGACGGAAACATGGAAAAACTAAGAAAGTAAAAAATCGAAGTCACGAAGCGTTGAATTTTAGCCGGTAATAATTTGCTTGAAAAACTTGCCAATAGCCGCAACATCCTCAGTTGATCTTTCATCGACTCTATTCCTCGTCAAATGCGGGAAGAACAGCCACGAAGCAGTCACCAACACAAACCCTAAAGTCAACGGTGCTGACATCACCCACGGCAGTCTCCGTTTGGGTCCCACTGCCCTCTTCACCATCATCTCCACCACCACGCACACCCCGTGCAACACAAAGAAGCACGTGACTTCCCACGTCGGAGTCGCACGTGACACGTAGTAAAACACCAACTCATGCATCAATCCAGACACCAAGAAAGACGCCATGAGAGATACGACAGGGGCCCACTTCCGTCCTACGATGTCCTCTGTGACTGACCTGACGGGGACGTATATGGTGCGACGCAGTGCATCTGACATGATGCGGTTCCACCTCCTACCCCAGAAGTCCTGGAGTGACGTGGACAGGTAGGGCTCATCGGACGGTGGATCGAGCTCTAATCCTAGGGTGGCCTTGATGATCAGATCACTGACCCCGAAATGGAGATCAATGAAGAGGTACATCCAGCAGCCAAACAACACCAGATTCTTGGTCTTGTCATGCAGCCAGTTGACTAGGACAAAGAGGATGGTCTTGGACCATAAGTTTAATCCCAGTACACTGTTGAGCTTCTCATTTTTGTTCCTGAGTTTGATGGGGAAAGCGGCGAAAAGGATGAATTTGAAGAGGGAATTTTGAGGGCCGGGGTCAGATAAAGGGCCCTGATCGAAGGCGAATAGGAGGAGTTTGAAGTTGCCGAGCCAGGAGATGAATCCAGATAGGAGCAAAGATGAGAGTGTGCTTGTCAGAGAAAGTGGAAGGTAAAAAAAATAGAGAGATGACAGGGAGGAGAGACAACAGCCTGAAAATGCCCTTTGGAACCCTAGAGGCTATCGTGTAGCAGTAAAGCAGAGATCCCAAAACTGCTATGCAGGAGTTGACGAAATTCTGGGCTTCAGTTGATTCCATGATTGATGAGTAGATTATTAGGGTTAGTTGGGATTGTTTTGATGATGTGATGACTTATGAGATGGTTTGCATTGTGGGGACGTTATATATAAGCATTGCCATGCTCATTGAAAAGTCACCAACCTTGAGATTATATAAACAAACTTGAATCATATTGGAATCTTGGGTACGTACTAAACAAGTGATGTTGCGATATACGTACTAGTCATGGAAGATGTGCATTTTTAAATGCATGGCTGTATTTTGTTGATTTTATATTTTAATGAAATAATTTCATTTCATCATTTTCATGGTGTTACTGTTTGGCAGGAAATGAAGTATTTTTTTCAAATGAAAAACAATGTTTTTAGAATGGCCTTAAATACGTATTTACTTTCGACTTTCAAATTATACCGTTAACTGCGGTATCTACGTATATCTATTTAGGCACACTGTATATATTGAAACATATCAATCTTTTATGTGATGAATTTTTATAAAAATTTAATTAATTTAGAAAATATTGATGTATTTTGTAATAATATTGACAAATTTGTACTGAATTTTATAATTAATAGTGATGAATTCTTAAAAAAATTAATATAAGTAGTGTATCTCGGTAGATGCACCACAATGAATCATGCAACGATTGCTGTGGAGTACTATCATATATAGACATTGTTTAAGTCTCTTGTTTTTCAAGAAATTAATACTTTTTATAATTTTGATACCTTCATTATATATGTATTATTAATTATCAATTATATGAAGCTTAAAATGTGTTGGTTGGGCCAATAATTATAAATGGCACTCTAATCTAATGGATCTCATCCCTTAATTAAGCATATTTTAGACACTTTTTTTATAAATTTAAAAACATATGGATAAAATATAATTTTATATAATTTATACGTGGTATTATAGTAATTAGAGAAGTCAATCAATAAAAAAAAATTCAATTTAATAAGCAAATATGTAGGTTTTATATGAATGCATGTCTTGTCCCGAGACTTACATCATTTTTATTGAGGGATATTTACTAGTAGGCATGTTCATTGGTCGTGGACTAGTCCGAAAAGATTGAGGACCAAATTCGAGGACTAAACTGGACTGAGGACTGGACCGAAAAAAGTTCAGTCCTGGACTGGACCGACTGAACTTTGTTAGGTCCAGTCCTTGGTCTTATACATAAAGAAACCCTAAAATTTTAGTAGCCTTAGTCCTTCAATTCGGTCCAAGGGCTGGACCAAGGACCGGAGATCAAAATTTCCTACAGGATCGAGGACTGGACCGAACTTCCCTCGATCCATTCAATCCAATCCTCAGTCCAGTTCGGTCCAGTCCCATTTTTTGATATGGACTGAACAATGAATAGTCCTATTTACTAGTAAGCTCTATAGGTTGGGATAACAGGTTATTAAATATTAAACTACCGATAACAAGCAACAAGATTCGTCACTAGATATCATCTTGGTTGTCTGCAAAAAGGTGGAGCCATACTGGTTATTTCGCAGTCCATTCTCTTGACAAAAGTCTTGGCGCGCTCTCCGTTTTGGTCTTCAATAAACTATCCTGGAAATTTTTTTCAAGAATTCAGATTGAAAGAAATAGTTTAATTCACATCCAGTCTATCCAAGGGGCCATCCATACCCCTTGGCATATCAATATGATTGTTAGAGATATCAAAGGCCTAATCATGCAGTTGGAAGATCCTACTCTTTCCCACATCTACCGAGAAGCAAACTCAACGACAGATTGGATGACTAATGTTGGTCATTTTTTTAGATACTACCAGTCTTTGGACATATAACCCTTTATTACTCTTTTATTTTATTATTAGTGCAGATAACTTTGGAAGATGGCTTGATAAAATGATCTCCTAAATGTTTGATATATCTTGTTTGCTCGAGTTAAAATAAAAAAGTTAGTATACGGGGGTTGGTACAAACTCTTTGGCCAATTTGGTGGAAAGTTACAATATATGTTATTCATAGTTTATCAAATTTTCGATCCAGATTCTACAATCCAAAATCCATTCATTGGTCCAACTTCCATTATAACTTTGATGCAGATAAGAGTTTATTATCATATTTTGCTTAAATATTATGTGTTAGAATCATAATATATATGATTCTACAATGTTACAGTTCAATTCATAATCCTACATTAATAACATTTATGAGCATTATTGGCTTCAAAATTTCATCATATATAACATTAAAAATTTTATTAAATTTACCAAAAAGTTTGTAATAAAGCGTATTTCTTAATTCTTAGTGAATATGTATTAAAATCTTTATTGTTAGATTTTTTTTTATCATTTCCATATGTTGTATCAGAAGTAACGATTCTTGATCGGATCTATGATTCCATTCTAAATGTCTCTCATCGATCCTAATAGGAATCCTGATTTTAACAACCTTAGTTAATTATATTGTAATCAAATGAAAAGAATGGAGCTCAAAATTTTACTCCTAAGTTTAAGTTTATTTCAAGTTTCAATTGGCAAAAAAAAATTAATACTCAGTAAAACCAATTGAAGCCCAAATTCATTTATAGCTCTTTGTCATCTATTATATTGTGTTATAATGTTTTTCATTTGAATAATTGAGGTCAACTTTTGTACTCTATTAATTTGTATTTAAGAGAGCGTTTGGTAGAACCCTAGGGAAAATTTTTCCGGGGAAAATTTTCCATAGAAAGTCTTCCATGGGAAAAATTTCCCTTAGGCCCCCCTTAGGAAAATTTTCCCTAGCAAATTGTATGAAATGGTGGGTCCGCTGTAAAATTTTCCCATTGTCAACCTATTTCCGAACATGGGGAAATTAAGTCAACCCAGAAAAATTGACCATTTCCCCGGAATTTTTGACCAACCAAACGCACCCTAAGTGTCTTTCATATTTCCTATCGTATTATAATTTTGTTAACCAAACCATTTTTTGTTCATATATATATATATGTATGTATATATATATATATAACAACTTAATTGTCTATAATTGACTAAATATAGTTATATACTATATATAGCTTCACAATATCAGTTTGCCTGACGTACGTTATTCAATTTTCAAATTCAACTCCATGATGCAAGCGACGGGTCAAGGTTTCAATTTAATTATTAGAGCATGAACAATGTTGTGCGTCCGATTTTTGGAATTTTAGTTGGCATTTGCCCTTCCACATTGGTTATAATTTTTAATTTTTAGAACTGTTTTTGGAGATCCAATTTTAGAACTTTATTTCACCTTCTCTAGAACTCATTCCTGTTGGGATTCACGTATCCATTAGTAAAAATGTCTCACATCGAAAAAGTAAAGAGAAAGGATGCGATATGTAAGTCAATGGGCTACTCCTCTTAACACCAATTGATTTTAAGATGGAACCTCACTTAACTTGTGTACCATGGGCCTTGGTTGAAGTGGACTCTCGCCTTAGATTCCCCGACAAGTGGTATCAGAGTCGATGGTTCATTCGATTGGGCGCGCGCAATGTGCGGGAAGATCACCATGGATAGGAGTAAGGACTATAACGCGTGCGCGATTGGGTCTCTTGAATGCGCAGAGTGGTGGCATGAGATTCAGATGGAATAGGGTGCGACTCTGTAGAGTAAGTGTGACTATAAAGGGCTCCTGGTGGTGACTTGAAACCTTATAAAAAGAGGCTTCCGATCAAGGAGGAGAGACTCATGTGTGAAGTGGGAGATTGATGAAACTCCACTTAACTTGTGTACTATAAACCTCGACTGAAGTGGGCTCCCACCTTGAATTCCCAACACCATTTTTTATTTAATTTTTTAAATTATTTAAATTGGACCTCACGTTAGTCAAATGTCATGTAATACATTACCCAAGTGACGGTCCACCCGATAATGTAATGTTTTTTAAATCTAAAATGATATGTTCAAGTGGGAGTAAAAAAAATGTTGATTATTCCACCCATTTTGGAACTATATTATGTTCCTTTTCGAGAATTTCTACCGATATTTTATTGGTAAGAGAAGGGTAGATCCCATGAGATAAGGATTTCCTTGATTCTTTGCACCTTTTTTTTATATTTTAGACAAAGGTAAGAATTACAATTCTATGTAACCCTTCTATCAAGAGACATACCTAGTTTATCTTCTCAAAGAATAGATAACAAAGAAATCGAAGGACTCGTAGTCCAACAAGCTGCTGATTGGATAGAAACATCAAACTTAGTAGATTCCTTGTACTTACCTTTGTTATTGATCCGTGAAACCGGGGGGATCCTTCAAATAGATAAATATGGGAGGCTAAAGATCCACTAACTACTTAGGGTTTGAGAAAATCCCAATTGAGAACTCATAAAACTACCACTAATTTCCACTCAAGAATTGGAAGAAAACACACCCATTCACTTGAATCAAAGGAAATTAACTAATTAATCCACCAAAGATTAATTTTAATTATAAGGGTTTCAAATACCCTAAAACTCACAAAATGTTCTTTAGCTAAACCTAAAACTCCATTGTTCCAAAAACTAGATCTAAAATGAGGAGTGAACCAAATATATAGGAAAAGGAGGAGAAAAGTCGCAACATCTGCTGAAAAAATGGTTGAGACACTAACAGCGTCTGAGGAGGCACTACCAGCGCCTCATGTAAAAATTTTAGGCGGAGAAACTGGGAGGCGCTGCCAATGCCTGTCGGCTTCTGCTGACTTTCAATGCACATAACTTCTTCGTTTTAACTCTGATTCGTTAATATAATATATCGATGGAAAGTTCTCGGTATGTACTATAAGCTCACCAAATTTCAGGTCAATCAGAGTTGTATTGAAGGAGTTATAATTGAAAGAATGAAGATATATATTTTTCTTGTACTCAATTTTGCCCACTTTCTTCGTTTTTCTTCAAATTTACTCCTCCAACTTGGCCTGGACTCCATCTTAGCTTCTTCCAACTTAAAAGTGACCGAACTCAGTTTGGGAAAAATGAGTCTGACCTCTTCGTTGTTATTATCTCCGATGTGAGGACCCCTAGGAATTATGGATCAGACTCCCCTTGCTGGAGAAGAGTTGTCCTCAACTCTTGGAGGTAGATTCCATGGAACTTCTTGTGCATTTTAGTCTGTTGTAAAGTAGCCCCATAAGCTCCAAAATGAACATGCTCATTAGTCCACACTTCTTAAAAGTGTAGGAGTTTTTGAAGAAGGCAGTACGTTGATCTTTGAAGTACTTCTTCTTCTCAATCACCCTAGCTCTCATGAGGTGATTGATGTCCTCAGTGTAGTCATCGATCGAGAATCCAGGGATCCCGACATCCTTAACTTTGAAAACATCTTCGCAAGGGGCCAAACAAACAAACCCAGCACCATAACCATCATCCATGAAGTAGAGCTTGGTGGGAGGCTTGTTTTGAGGGGGTGTAAGACATGGGAGAGTAGTAGGAACTTTTAGTGGAGTTTGGGAACACACATCCTCATTAGGTTTTCTACAAAGTAAAGACAATGTAAGAGGTTGCTTGTCCTCACTAGGAGCACTCTCTCCCCGTGTTTCACTCTTAAGGAGGAAGTTTCTCAACTCACTTCCTATCCTGGGTTCGTTTGTTGTGTGGGATAAGGATGATGGTGGCTCCAATGGAGGAGGTAAGATCGATCTTTGCTTTCTCAATTTCTACATGCCCATCAAGTGATGAAATGGACTCACGGCTAACCTTTGGCTCTTCTTGTTGGATGTCTCCTTTTCCTTGCAATGGAGACTCAAGAGATGAAGGATGAAGGATTGAATCTCTACCCTCCAAGTAACATTTGGCGTTGAAGCGCAGCTTGGGAATCATTGAGTCGTTCAACTTGTTGCATAAGTTGTGCTATAGTGGGTTGGGGACTACGGTTGATGAGAGTCCCTTCCAAACGTTGTAATTGACGTTGGATCGCTGCTTGATTATTCACCATCAATTTTTGGGTACAATCAAACTGGTTTTGCATATCAAGAACTCGTTGCATGAGTTGAGTCATGGTAGGTTCGGGTAGGAGAATAGAGTGAGAGGGGGAAGCTTTTCTTCCGTCATTTAATTTTGACTCGACGAAGAGAGCATTTTGAAGATCTGAGGGATTCGATGGGATAAGGTGGATGAGGATTTGGGTTCTTTGTGGTTAAGAGAATTTTGTAGAGTTTAGAGAGGCTAAATTTTTTTGTGGGAAAAAAAATTGGGTGTTACCGGCAATGGGGGATGCACAAATCAATGCCCAACCAATGTTCAAGTAACAACAACACTACCACAAGAATCACCACACAAAGACAAGCATCAAACTCAACAAAATCAACAAACTCAACCTTTACACATTCAAGGAGGTAGCATGAACATTCACCAAAACCCAAATTTCAACCATGAAGCTCTCTCCAAGAACTCTTCCAAAATTACAACCCAAATCAATTCCAAGACAATGAATTTCTTCAAAATTCACCACCAACAACAACTAGGCATGTATAGCATTCACTTGGGCATCAAAATTCACAACAAAACTCAACCAAACATGCCTAGAAACATCAACAATCCAAAACAGAGAAAAAGTTTTTGGGAACAAATAACTTCAATAATCAACCCAATACTCAACAAATAATTGGATCCAAATGATAAAAATCAAACCCCAACACTCCTAACACATTAAAGGACCATTCGTCAAGCATCAGTTTTGCATCCAAAATCAACAAGAACAAACCAAAAACTTCAAGAACTTAAACCCAAAAAAATCTGGAATTTTGTTTATCCAAATATGAGTTCTAATCCTAAGCTCTGATACCAAATGATCCGTAAATGACTAGGCTAGCAAGATTAAATAGATAAATATGGGAGGACAAGGATCCACTAATTACTTAGGGTTTGAGAAAACCCCAATTTAGAACTCATAAAACTGTCACTAATTTCCACTCAAGAATTGGAAGAAAACACACAAATTCATTTGAATCAAAGGAAATTAACTAATTAATCAACCAGGGATTAATGTTAATTACAAGGGTTTCAAATACCCTAAAACTCACAAAGTGTTCTTTGGCTAAACCTAAAACTCCATTGTTCCAAAAACTAGATCTAAAATGAGGAGTGAACCAAATATATAGGAAACGGGGGAGAAAAGTCGCGACATCTACTGAAAAAATGGCTGAGACGATGGCAACATCTGAGGAGGCGCTACCAGCGCCTCATGCAGAAATTTTAGGCGGAGACATAGGGGAGGTGCTACCAGTGCTTGTCGGCTTCTGCTGACTTCCAACGTACATAACTTCTTCGTTTTAAATCCGATTCGGTCTATAATATATGGATGGAAAGCTCTCGGTTTATACTATAAGCTCACTAAATTTCAGATCAATCAGAGTTGTATTGAAGGAGTTATGATCGAAAGAGTGAAGATATATATTTTTCTTGTACCCAATTTCACCCACTTTCTTCATTTTTCTTCAACTTTACTCCTCCAACTTGACGTGGACTCCATCTTAACTTCTTCCTAGCGTTTCTAACAGCCGATCTGAGACCCAAAAAGTGACTGAACTCAGTTTGGGAAAAATGAGTCCGACCCTTCCATTGTTATTATCTCTGATGTGAGGGACCCCCTAGGAATTATGGATAAGTTATAAAATTAAAAAAAAAAAAAAGAGGAGAAGTTGCATATGCTCTTAAAAGTTGCTGGCACAAAAAAGGGTAAAAAAACTTGCTTGAAGATGGTCAATTTTCATAATTCATATATACATAGATATATCGTCAAGTTGAGATTTAATATTGTTATGATGATGTAAAGGAAAAATATTTCCCATCTTAAATTAGTAACATGTGTTGGGAATGGTCTTATAGATGAATGGAGACCGGCTTATACACGTAAGCTAGCCAAATGAATTTGGTGTTGACCGGATAAACTAATTACTGGGCATTTAGCAAGGGTGATCAGTCTCGAGTCTCAACGATTTTATTAACGAAAATGATAAATGTTTGGGGCAAGACACATATTAAATGTGTTGTCATTATATAAAATATATATTTTTATAAATTAAATTAAAAAATAAATTATTTGATTGATTTCTATAACTATAATAATGTATATAAATGATATAAAAGTACACAATCATCTATATTTTTTAAAATTTATAAAAATACGTCTAAAATATGATCAACGGATGAGATTCATTTGTTAGGGTGTCACTTTTAATTGTTGGCATGACCAACACATTCCAAACTTCTTATAATTGATAATTAATAGTATCTGTCAAAAAAAAACTAGGATTAAAAATGACAACAAATATTAATTTAATAAAAAGCAAGACACTTAAAGAATATCTTACCCCAAGACACGTATCATCACCCTTATAATAATATGTCCTCACCCAGTCACACAACGGAATCCCTACCAGAATACTATATGTACCAATGAACATATACATAACTAATACAGGAGTATGTAACTGATTCTAGTATGTATTGGTCCTTATCAGATATTACTAGAAGGAATGTAGAAGCAGAACTCGTAAGAGAAAAACTACTATGTTTAAAAGAACAAGTAATTGGAGTAGTTGAATTATGTACTCTGTCCATTTCAAGATAAGATGTGCAGTTTTAAAAGGACGTAGTTATTGTCTTTGAATTTGTCGGAACATGACAGTCTTGATGACATTGAAGTTGAGATTGAACGAAGGAATGCGATTATTGGGGACGATATTGGTATGTGATTCCTTGATGACCCAAGAAGCAAAATTCATTGATCTTGTTTTTGCTATGTAATGGTTTGTTTGGCGTAGTGCATACTGAAGTCCTTGCTGTGTTATCTTATTTAGCTGTTTAGTTGCAAACCTCTTTCTTTTGGTGGTGGTTGTTTGCTGTTTTGTATGTCGGTTGCTGTACTTTTTGAACTTTTAGCCTTGTGGCTACTAATAATCGAAAAAAATGGTCCTACATAAATTATAATTCTATTCATAATTTTTTAAATATAGCAAAAACGTGTAAAATCTGATTAACCTCCCTCCCCTTTTCTCTCCCATTCAATAGAAATAGAGGCTTTGACTGTTAATTAAAACGCATATAATAAGTGTATAAAACACCTATAGATGAATTGAATGTTTAAAACGCGCGAATCGGTAGGTTGTCGAATAATAAGGTTATTTTTTTACCTCGCCGAATTATAACATTTAATATGTGTTTAATACACGAACTATTCATTTTAAAAGGTGGAAACTAAGAATTATTGACATAAAATCAATATAATAATAAGAATTTATCACTATTTCTGAATAAAAAGTTACCGTATAAACACGAATTTTTCATGTATCACCGTTTAATAAAAGTCGATATTTATGCCAATAAATAATTGACCGTATTTTTACACAATGTTGCAGAATAAAAACACGTACCGTATTTTACGTTCACGCACCATATTCTACGTAACATGGTTTGACTTTGGAGTTTTGGGAGAAGATGAACCCTTTTGCAATTTGGTCTTAATTGTCATTTCCTTTCTTTAAAAATATAAATATCTTGGGTGAAGATGGTTAATAGTCATTTTGAATTTAACCTAAATCACTCAAAAAATTAAATATGATGATATTTAAATCATTATAAAGATATATTTCATTGTTTTAAGGGTTATTATGACTTATAAGCTATATAAAAATATTTCTTTATTTCTATTTTTTATAAATATAAAATTATGTATAAAATGATCATTATCTTGTATGGTTGATAAAATAAGGATATTATTTATATTTGTTGACCTTGTTAATAAGTATTATAGTTTTATAATTGATAAATATATATAATTATTAGAGAAAATATTAATAAAAGTTACAAAAATGTGAATTGTGGGCAATTCAAGATGTTTATTAACGATATTGATACAAGATACGTATCATTGTCCTTCCTTTCTTCTAGCTAGGCACCGTTCTTTTATGCGGTACCGCAACTTACTGCACTGCAATTTATCGCAACTTACCATAATCCACCGAATCTGCTATTTACTTTTTTATTAATATCAACACCCATTTTTTATTTTCCACAGTAACTCACCACAACCCACCACAACTCACCGCACCGCAACTTACCGCACCACAATTTCACCGTATAAAAGAACGATGCCTATTTGTAACAAAAGTTGCTACGTAAAAAGAAAAAAAGACAGTAGTTTTTACCTTTGGACATACTTTTGGCGTACTTATATATTTCCTCCGTTCTATATTAATTAATTGCGGTCTTCGAATATGTCCAGTCAAATTTCAAAAATTTTGACCATAAATTTCTCAACATACAATGAGTTGTTATATAAAATCAACACCATTAGATTCTTAACAAAAAATACTATCGTAAAAGTATAATATTGCAATTGTTAATAACATATTATGTAAGAAATTGTCAATTAAAGAGTGACATTAGAGATAATAAAAGTCAAAATTATGACAATTAATATGAGACGGAGGAGTATTGAATAAGCCAAATAATGGGAACCTAGCTTTGAGTTGAAACACAACATTAATTAATCATATAAATAAGTATAAAAACCAAGCATCATATATAATGCTATAAAATACATCAGATAAAATAATATGTCCCTACATCAAAATTATTTCCTTAAATTAGTGTTTTTTTTTGGGGATTAAACGGACTACATTGAACACATTAAGACAAAACCACAATGCAAAAAAGATGAAAAATTAGATATATCGGTTAATTCTATCCTTGAAAAAATTGCCAATAGCCACCACATCTTCAGTTCCTTTAGTATCAACACTATTCCTCAAAATTTGTGGGAAGAACCACCACGATCCAGTGACAATCACAAACCCTACAGTCAATGGGCCTGAAATGGCCCAATGAAGTCTCCATTTTTGGCCCAATGCATTCTTCACCATCATCTCCAAAATCACACACACTCCATGTAACACAAAGAACCACGTGACTTCCCACGTGGGAGCGACATGTGTCATGTAGTAATAGGTCAGCTCATGCATGAGACCCGAGACCAAGAAAGCCGCCATCACTCCTACAATGGGAGCCCACTTCTTCCCTACAAACTTCACAGCCGTTGACTTCACAGGCAAGTATACAGTGCGACGCAGTGCATCCGATATCATGCGGTTCCATCTCCTACCCCAGAAATCTTGGAGTGACGTGGACAAGTACGGCTCATCGGACGGTGGATCTAGCTCCAACCCAAGAGTGGCCCCCACTATAAGATCACATACCCCAAATGCAACTTCAATGAAGAGGTACATCAAGCAACAAAACACCAACAAACTCTTGGTCAGATGGTGTACCCAATTGAGAAGCACAAATAGGGCAAACTTTGACCCAAAATTTAAGGGCAGTACCCTATGAAATTTGACGTTTTTGTCCTTGATTTTGATGGGGAAAGCAGCGAAAATGATGAATCTGAAGAGGGACTTTTGTGGGTAAGGATCTGATAGAGGGCCCTGATCGAAGGAGTAGAGGAGGAGTTTGAAGTTGGCGAGCCAGGAGATGAAGCCACTAAGGAGCACAGAAGAGAGTGGTCTAGAGAGAGAAAGTGGGAGGATGATGAAGAGAGAGATGATGGGGAGGAGTGAGAAGAACCTGAATATGCCCTAGCTTTGGGAGGTTGGAGGCAATCAAGTAGCAGTAAACCAAAGAGGCCAAGACTACTCCCCATGCCTTGAAGAATTTCTGGGCTTCTTCTGATTCCATCCACTCAATCGTACAGTGTTTGGGTTTTCTTTGGGTTTAATTTGTTTGGTTGATCTTGATTTTGATCAGTTAAGGTTGATTAATATTGTGGCCTGACTATAAAATAATCTGCAGTGCGATTATCGTTGTAATAATTAAGGAATCTTCGTTGAATTAGCTGGCTTTGAGATAAAGAAATGGAGTACTAATTATTAACTTAGTCTTAAACAAAAGAGATTAGGTAAGAGAAGACCAAAGGATGTGTAAAATTCATGGGTAAAAAGCAATTGAGTAAAAGTTAAATTTTGGTAATTTTTTTGTTAATTTTTGGTAATTTTTAGTAATTTTTGGCAATTTTACGTTAATATATCAAAATTTAAAAAATTGTTTTTAAACTTTAGAAAATTTTGGTAAATTTTAGTAAATTTTGGCAAATTTAGATTAAAACTTATAAATTTTAATTTAATAAATTGAACTTATCCGTGAATTTGAAAGACCCAAATTAGAAGTTGGATTAGAGAGATTTTCTTGCATTTGCATGTGTAGTTGACCGACACAAATAACATGAACAACAACCTAGTAAAGTGTAAACTGGTTTCCCACGAGTTAAATCATGTGCGTGTCATATAACTTTCAATTTTTGTCACTTTTACCACATAACTTTTAAATTTGTCAAATATGTCACATAGCTTTGAATACTTGTCAAAAATGCCACATAACTCCTAAATTTGTCAAAAATGACACATAACTTTGAAATTTGTTAAAAGTGCCACCAATGAGATTTTGACCTATTATAACAAATAAAATTTATTTTTATTTTTATTTTAAATTTAGAATAGTGAAAAATAGAAGAAAAATAACCTAATATATTAATAGAATTTTATTTTATGGTGTTGAAGAGGAATAAGAAGAATTATGATATGGGGTGGATATGTTTGTTGAATTTAGATTAATTGTAAAACCTCGAAAAATTCGATTATTATTACCGTTAAAATTTCTGACGTGTGTTACTTTCCGTTTGTTTATATGATATGTTATCACACGGAGCCTTTAGGACCGCGAGTGCGTTCGTTAGAATTTTTAGAGTCTTAAAAATATCAGTTAGAAACTTTTGGGTATCGGTGAAAATTAATTGGGATCAGTTGGTAAAATTGTTTAAGGAAAGGTGTTGATTTAGGAAAAGATTAATTTTGGAAGAGTGTTACTAACACCTAGGTTTAATTTGTACTAATTTTACCCTAATTTTTTCCCCCTAATAATACCCTATTTGGATCCCTACCCCAAAAAAGGAATACCCTAATTTTATTTCATCCGCCGCAAACACTCTCCTTCTTTTCCTCTCTCCTCCATTTCCTCTTTCTTTTTCTCTTTCCCAATAACAAACCCCGACCCCCCTATTCTTTCACAATACCACCACCAATATTCCACCTCCAACCACCTTCTTTTCGACGCCAGCCACCACCACACCACCGTGCCCCGACCACCGCAGCACCACCTCCGTTCTGTCCGCCGCCTAGAACGCCTCCCAAAACCCCCACATTCTTCTCTTTCCAGACCCGAGCCACCACCCCGCACCATCGCCGACCACCACCGAACCACCACCTTCCTCCATCATTCCGTCGCCGAGCGTCACCCCCCACCGCCACGAACCACCGCCTTCCGTTATCGCCGCCCAAAGACACCTCAGAGCATCACCCCCAAACCCCTTTTTGTTTTGCCCTAACCGTGAACTCCGATCGTCGACGCCGCCTCTTCCGACGACCGCCGCACCTCCGTCGGACCGCCCCATCTCCGGCGACACCCCCAACCACCGGACGTCGACCACCAGCCGCCACCCGAGCACCACCTTGTTGGCTTTGATAGTATACACTCTAACTCTCCTTTTTCTCTCTCTATATTTTTGGGTTGTATTGTTGTGAAGTATGAGTATGGGTTGTGTCTGTGTATTCTGGGAGTAATGTGGAGGTAGTAGAGTGTTAGATAATCTGATTATAGGTTTTGGTAATCAAAGCATGTTTTAGGGTTGGATTGGAATGTGTTTGTGCTTGATATTGTGGATTCAAACATCCATAGTTAGTCTCATGTTGTTAATAAGTGTTCTTGTTGTTGACATTCATGCTAGTACTGAGTTTTTATTATATTAGTAAGTTCATGACATTATTTTAAAGTTCATATTAGTAGTGAGTACTTTTTATTATTAAAATTATTAAGTTTCCTATTACTATTGTTACTAAGTGATTCATAATTATTATCAAGTTTTCGTAATAATATTATTAAGTTTGGTGTTATTAGTAGTTTTTCGTATTAGTATGATTATTACTAAGTTCATGTTTTTAGTAAATATTTCAATGTTGTTAAGTTTCATGATATTATCAAGTTTTCATTATATTATTGAGTTCATATTATTATTTTGAGGTTAGTATTATTAATAAGTACTCTTTTGCTATTAAAATTATTAAGTCCAAATTACTAATGTTTCTAAGTTGTTCATATTATTGTTATCAAGTTTTCATCGTGTTATTATTATTATAAAGTTTCGTATTATTATTATTACTATGGAGTTCCATGTAATCGTTTTAAAGTTCATATGATTAGTATTTTCTTCACATTATTCGCATTAAAATTTCATATGTCTTAGTATTAAAGTTTCACATACTTTGGTATTAAAAGTTTTATAAAGCTTTCATGTTGTTATGTGGTAGTATGATTATTATGTTCAAAAACCTTATGTTAATACTTAATAGTATTATTAAAAGTATTAGCATCGGGTTATGGTTTTAAATATGTTGTTTCGATTTTATTATATTACCTTTAGAAAAGGTGTGTTGTGATGTTCGTGATTTCATGATAGTTTTATATGCCCGTTACATGGTTAACTAACTAATAAAAGGGTAAGGTTGGGGTAGGGTATGTTTCGTGCGTAACTAACTTTCGTAGAAATCGAGTTTTAATTTTTGAAGTTTACATTCGAATCTTAGGTCCGAGCGAGACGATGAAGTAGTAGCTCCTGTGTGTAAGTGATTTGCAGTAAAGAGAAGTCATTCGAGTAATGTCTATGCCCTAATCCCTATTGGATGCTCTTGAACTGTTTTAAGTGTTTTTACTGTATTTTGGAGCATACATCCTGATTGGGACCTTATAACTAGACTGTCTGTTTGCTGTGAAAGTTAAGCTCTTTGTTTTATCAATTTTGGACAGTCTTTTGGCTTTAATGTTGTAAGTTTTTGGTTTTGGAAATGGTTTGGATGAGTATGGTTGGATCTGAAATTATTAACCTGACTAAATCAATGGATATGAGATAAAAACGGGTTCGGGCAGTCATCCCTTAGACCAGGTGGAACCTGTGAGGGGGACTGTCAAGAGACCAGGTAATGTCTGGTAACGTGGTTGTGAGTTATGCGCTGATCAGTCGAATGAATTTGTTTATGCGAGTCCGTGGGACTCCGAAGAAAGGAAAAGAAAAGAAAGGAAAAGAAAAGTATTGAGATATGTTTATGCGAGTCCTTGGGACTCCGAAGTATGTTCTGCGAGTCTTTGACTCCGAGGGGTAGTGTGGAAACCCCGCCCGCTTTAAAATATGGAAACGGTAAGATTGTTTGGTAAAAGTATTTGGAAATGTTTGACTTGTTTCCCCTCCCCTCAAGATGTATTGAAATGAATTGTATAATGTTTTTAACTGTTAGGGGTGGACATTATTGAGGTTTCCCCCTCATGTTTTGTAATGTTTTGTTTTCAGGTGAAGGCTTTTGTGATGGGGACGGGAACTAGAAGTGAGGACGTTAGTCGGGAAGTTAGAAGTTTTGAGAATATAGCTTTGTTCGTGTTTTAGAATTGAAATCAGTAAATGTTTAGTAGGTGTTGTCTCAAGAATTCGAGTTTCGTCCGTTTGTAAAATTGAAGTAATTAATTAATAGTTGTTAGTTCATCTTTCTTGCCTTGTATTCCTTCGGGGATACGGCAGTAACGCCCAAGTGAAATAAAAAAAAAATGAGTCTTCTGCTTTTAATGTTAGTCAATGTTTGGCTTCGACCGTTAAGTTATAATTGAATTTTCGGGGCGTTACAGAAT